>OW679194.1:156293220-156490774 GCA_940337035.1 Agriotes lineatus
GCATCTGGAGGTGTTGCAATAGCAATAAAAAACAGCATTGACCATCATCAACTATTACTTCCAAATTTGACTTCACTCGAAACTGTAGCAGTTAAAATACAAGTTAACCGTAGTAATGCACTAATAATCATCGCATGCTACAAACAGCCAAACAAGCGCCTCATCGATAATGAAATGTACAATCTATTTCAAAACAACACTCCTACATTGCTCCTCGGCGACTTTAACTCTAAAAATACAATTTGGGGTTGTAGAACAAATAACCCAAGTGGGATCCTTCTTCAAAATATCGCCTCTAGAGCAGGAGTTCACATATTAGCTCCTCCTCAACCGACTCATTTTCCATACAGAAATGATCACATGCCCGATATCCTCGATATAGCGCTTCTTAAAAATGTTGCATTACAATTTCATCAATCCGTCCTAACTGAGCTCGACTCCGACCACTTACCAGTGATTCTCTCTACTAATACGAACGTCTCTGCTAAAAATAGTCCGAGAAGATTAATAAATGGAAAAGTTGAATGGGAACAGTTTCAGACGGAATTAAACTCAAAGTTGCAACCATTTCCAATCCAAAATCGGCATGACATAGACAAATCAGTTGCACACATCACCACAGCTATAACTGAAGCAATCCAAAAGTCATCTACATCAGATAATCCAAGACGCAAAAATTACCGCGCCGAAACTCCAACTTTCATTCTTAATCTTATAAGAGAAAAACATAGAATTCGGCGACTATGGCAGAACACAAGAAACCAGCTTTATAAGCAGCAATTAAATCAACTAATTCACCGTATAAAATACGAACTTGATAATTTTAAATACGCATCGTATCAACACTATTTATCTCAAGTAGATTCAAATGACAACTCTCTCTGGAAGGCCACCAATCAAATTCTTAGAAGAAAAGAAGAAATTGCAATTCTTAAAAAAGGTAACACTAATTACGAGAGTGACCAAGATAAATGCGAACTCTTTGCAGAACATCTTGAAGAGGTTTTTCAACCTAACCCTAGTGTAGAGCAACACCTTTTCCACAATGAGACAGAGAACAGGCAGAACCAGCATCATCAAACTAGCTCTTCAGACTTTGATCCCATTTCGCCCAGTGAACTAGCTCAATATATATCAAAATTAAAACTTAAAAAATCACCTGGCAACGATCTAATTCCGAATGTCGTTCTTAAAAAATTACCCAAGAAAGCGCTTGCATTCCTAGCAAGCTTATTTAATGCTTGTTATCGTTTAGGCTACTTCCCAAATTCATGGAAGCAAGCTGAAATAATAATGTTCCATAAACCAGGGAAAGATAAAACCCAAGTGACCAGTTATCGACCAATTAGTTTATTACCGACATTCTCCAAACTTTTAGAAAAAACAATTCATGTTCGTCTGTGCAAGTGGATGGAAGGTAACCATCTCATACCAATGCTCCAGTTTGGATTTAAACAACATCACTCCACAAATCACCAATTACTACGACTGACCAACAAAATTACCGAAGGTTTTCAAAATAGATACTACACGACAGTTATCTTCTTAGACGTGCAACAAGCCTTTGATAAGGTATGGATTGCGGGCTTGTTACACAAATTGAGGTCCAGTAACACTCTAACACCATTAGCAAATGTGATTACTTCCTTCTTAGACGAACGTACATTTAGAGTCAGGATTGGTTCGATGCTTTCTACAATTAAACAAGTTAAAGCGGGAGTTCCCCAAGGATCCATTTTAGGACCCATATTATACAGCTTTTATGTCCATGATATACCAGTACCACAAAATGTCGAGGCTGCTATGTTCGCTGATGATACCGCATTCTTATCCCAAAGCCAGAATATTGAAGATACCGTCGCAGCCCTACAAAATGCAATTAACATTTTTCAAGCATGGTGCAATAAATGGAGGATCTCACTAAATGCAAGTAAAACTCAAGCAAAAGTGTTTGCGCTCAGACGAATTACAACCCCAAGACAACTATACTTAAATGATCAACCAATTATATGGAAGACAAAGGAGGAACCAGTCAAATATCTAGGCTTGTACCTTGATACACGCCTAACATGGGGTTACCATATCAACCGGAAATTAAATGAATGCTACGCAAGACTTTCGCTTCTGTATCCTCTAATGAACAAAAGCAGTGCATTAAAAATTTCCTGTTCACTTTTATTATATACATCAATAATACGTCCAATTATTATGTACGGCTCAGTAATATGGGGTACTGCTACAAAAACTCATATAAATAAAGTGCAAGTGCTGCAGAACAAGGTGTTAAGAATTGTGTGCAACGCACAGTGGTTTATAAGAAATAATCAGTTACATCGTGAACTTAACATCGCAACTGTGAAGGAACACATTCGCAACAACTCACGTACGTTTTACAAGAACATTTCATCTTGTGCAGGTGCTATGTACTATAATCTTGGTGCCAATCCAGAACACAGAAGACTCAAACGAAGTTTACCAATAGACCTAACTCAATCATCTGATAGTGATAACATGAGTGATTAATTTACGATCATAAAATTATCCGTTGGTCAAAACTGTTACTAATTATTTAACCAAAGCAAGGCATGCACAGAATATATGTTAACAATGTTATGTAACCGGGTGAAAGTCCTGTATGTTATTATCATATAGTTATAATTATTATGTAGTAATCGTACCTATGAATAGCTCTGTATGCTGAACTAGGTTTAAATTATTAAAAAAAAAAAAAAAAAAAAAAGACAAATTAAACAATGACGCAGTTCTCTACAGTATATTGTGTAAATAAAAACAGAGATCTTGCCATGGCTCTCGTCTATACTTAGCACTAGTTTTTAAATTCCTACCTTCACTCCAAAGGATGATGACCTTGTTCAGAATGATTTTAATATTAATTGAAAGAATTTTCAAACAAATACACCCAAGTACGATATGTGATATGTATAATTAAGTGCTGTTAATTTATAAAAGGCCTCACATTACATTTATCTTACAACTTTATCTGAATTATTTAAAATGAGCAATGCACAATATTATTTTGGTACCGGGATAAAACAAATTACTCATCCGCATGAGCCAATCACATTCTTAGTCACATTAATAAAGTAGGCTTGGCTTTGTTGGCGCTACATTTAAATTGAAGAACAAATAAAATAGACAATATCGCGATTTAGATCATTTCCAGAGCTTTAATTGTATTCTATTTATAGTATTGGTTAGTTTATTCAAGCGGAGGGAACTGTTTTAGTTACCTGTTTTATTTGACAATTTACACAGCCAATGAGCACCATAAACGTAAAAACTAAGCAGCAATTTGTCACTACATTAAACTTGGTTACAATAAAGCGTCTTCAAGAAACATTTTAACTCCCTCAACAAAATCCATAACGTTTAAATACAACGAAATAATGTGTACAGTGTATCCATAAAATTAGGGATACAGTTATAGCTTACTAGGTACATTAAAATTTCTAAATTTAGAACAACAAAATCGAAATAAGTGCGCGCACTGAAAATAAAATGCTATGTTTAAAATTATTTAGGATTGATTCTTTTCTGCAAATTGACTGACAGAAGAATTAATTGGTATTATAATTATTGTTTTTTCGATTTTACACAGCACTGGAAGTAGATCTAGGTACCACTTCTACCAGAACGGCTAGGGTTGCCCGATAAATCTGAAGAAAAAAACGAACAGGATGTTTTACAGATTTTTTTTAATCATATTGCACGAAAATTACAAAGTAACAGAAACAAAATAAGACATCTGTCCGGTTTTCTTGATTTTAAAAACTTTTATTAAGAGTACCTACATATTTTGTTCATTATACCATTCATGAGGTTGGAAACCAATAAGAATGGTCTGGTGGCGTTTCAGGCAATATAAACACAAAAACAGTGGGCTTTGATTTCCAAAATTTCATGAGTGTACTTCCAAAATTCATCTTTGTCTAGGAACGTATAGTCTGTTTTTCACGATAAAGGAAGTATTGGATTCACCAAAAATTCGAAATTGAGTTTTCAACAGATCTTCACGTTTTAGAGTCCCCTGAACCCAAAAACCATGTATTTGTTCATTGGTCTGTCTGTCTGTGAACAAAATATCTAAAAAACGGAAAGATATATGGCGTTGAAACTTCATATATAAGTTTTGTGTACTATCTAGATGCAACAGCAAGCTTTTAAAGAAAATCGCATAACCGTAAGTATGGTGTTTACTCTTGTGATTTTTCGTTTTTTTCGATTTCTTCAAAAACGGCTCTAACGATTTTTTCAAACTTTATATTTTTATTAAATTTTTAATGTGTATTGATGTGAGATAGGTGATTTTCCAGTTAACTCTTATTTTAAGAGAACACCCGGTATATTATGACATTTTTTAATTCAGCGTAAAATTTTAGAGAAAATTTGTCTCTTGCACTAACGCTCTATTTTGTACGGTTTCTGTAGAATTTGTAATTTTTGAAAAATTTTGACAAATGCTTAAAAATTAAAAATCAAATTTTTGGCTAATTATAAGATCACTGTAAGGAAGTTATGTGCGTGTATCACACCAGATTTTTTGCTTTATGATTTAGAGCAAGCTTTGCATTTGCATTTTTGCAACAGTGTAGACAGTTCGTTGCAAAGAAAACCACTAGTAATGTCAAAAACATGTTACAACTGCCAATGTGATAACTCATATGCAGTATTACACTTAATAAGAGCTACAATTACTGAACCATTGATATTAAATAAGGTATTTCTTTAATTTAAGAACGTAGGTCAGGTTAGCAGTAAAATGCCGCACGTAAAATATTGCAGGTTAACAACGACAAGCGGTTCGTATAACAAAAGCAGGATTAGTTTATAGCTGACAGGTGTACTCGTATATCTACTTTAAAACAATTTTGTGCAGAGATGTGGCAACGCTGTTTTCCATAAGACCCTGTACTGTAAACTTACCTTGAGACGGTCTAGACATCAATTTATTTTATAGGCACCTATATTATTAATAACTACTTGTTGATGATTTTTGTTTACAGATCTACGTTGTATAAGTTATTATTTATGCTAAACATACACTGTGTCCACATTTCGATGCTCACCATTGGTATCTCGGTTATTAGAAGACATAGATCAACGGTTAAATGGGGAATGTTTTGCAGAATTCAATACTCGTGACTAATCTCATTTCAAATTTGCCCGAACTTTTTGAAATTTTAAGATAATTTGAAAAAACCAAAATTTGCCGATTTCAATGTTCCTCAATAACTCGATAACATCTAATCTGACCTTTTCTAAAGTTTCACAATGTTCAGACACTTTTTTAAGACAAATTTTTTGATGTAAACAGAAACCCCCGATTATCATTTGTTTTCAATTTATTAGTGCTATCTTTTGTTTTTTATATGGCGGCCATATTGGATTTTTGATTAGCTAGATAGTCTTTAAAAAGAGCTTTTCAACGATGTATAACATACCTGAAAAAATTTTATTTGTAGGGGAGATATTAACAAAAACATAAATAACGAAACGATACTGACGTTTAATTTCATTAAAAAAAATCTGGTGTGACACACGCACACAACTTCCTTTTACAGTGATTTTATAATTGGCCAAAAATTTGATTTTAAATTTTTAAGCATTTGTCGAAAATTTTCAAAAATTACAAATTCCACAAAAACGGTACAAAATAGAGCGTTAGGTGAAGAGACAAATTTTTTCTAGAATTTCAAGCTGAATTCAAAAATGTAATAATATACCGGGTGTTCTATTTAAAATAGTAGTTAATAAAAAAATAGAAGAAAAACAAAACAAAAGAAACCCATTTTAGAAGTATTCAACTGGAAAATCACCTATCTCACATCAATACACATTAAGTTTGAAAAAAATCGTTAGAGCTGCTTTTGCAATAATCGAAAAAAACTAAAAAATCACAAGAGTAAACACCTACTTCCGGTTATGCGATTTTCTTCAGAAGCCTGCTGTCGCATCTACATACTACACAAAACTTATATATGAAGTTTCAACCTCATACCTCTTTTCGTTTTTGAGATATTCTATTCACAGACCCACACACAGACAGACCAATGAAAAAAAAATGTTTTTTTTGGTTCAGGGGACTCTGAAACGTGAAGATCTGTTGAAAACTCAATTTCGAATTTTTGGGGTGAATCCAATACTTCCTTTATTGTAAAAGGAAGTAAAAAACAGACTGCCAAATAAAATTAGTAAGCCATAGAATTAAACGCCAGTGTGAAACAAAATGATGAGCTGTGTAAAAGTGCAATTAATGCTACAGAGATTAGTTAATTAAAACCCTTTGTACTCGTAGTTATGGATAAGTAATTAAGTATTAAGTATTAAGATCAATAAGTAAATGAAAAAGTTGATATTGTAACGAGACAGACTTGTGGTGTCGTAAATTCGCACGTCGGTGTCTTCTGATAGCCTCTAGTGATCTATAACCCCCTACGTTGTGTGCATCACTTTGTTTTAATTTAACAGATTTTATAAATGCTTTAAACAAGTTCTCGTAACTTGTATACCCTTAGGGTTCTTATAACCCTTGTAACTGCAACTTCTTCATTTAAGTAGGCTCATACACACACTTTGATGAAATAAAACGCCAAAAACGCTTTATACGTTTATTAAAGCAATAAACCCTATACTCTCGTATATAAAACTAAATTTAACAACCAAATTGCTCCCTTTACCTTTCTGTAGTGGGCACAGTCTAATGGGAAATGTCATGCTCTTCAATTTTTGGTGTAATAATAGCAACACGGTGACTTAGTCAGTGCAAGGAAGGACTTGAGAGTTTGTAAAGGAAATTTATCAATGAAGGAAATTGCGCCGCCGCTCTCCACCTGCTGTAGCGACAACCGCGTAATTAGGGATAAGGAAAACCACCGTCGTCTGCCCTTAACCTGCAGTAGCGATGATCTAGCCCGCCGATTAAATGTAGCGACAACCGCGGAATTAGGGATAAGGAAAACCACCGTCGTCTACCCTTAACCTGCAGTAGCGATGATCTCGCCCGCCGATTAAATGTAGCGACAACCGCGAAATTAGGGATAAGAAAAATCACCGTCGTCTGCCCTTAACCTGCAGTAGCGATGATCTCGCCCGCCGATTAAATGTAGCTACAACAGCGGAATTAGAGATCAAGTAAGGTGCCCAAAAACTGTTGTCTTGACTCCGTCGAGTTTCCCTTTAAATAGCAGCTCGCAGTGGGTATCCCCTCTCGGAAATACCAGTGGTGATTCCACCCTATAACCAATCACAGCGTTTCCGCTGGGTAATTATCCAATCATAATGTTTCCATTATGACGCAGTATTTCTACCGCAATTTAAATCGTATTATAATATTTTCTTTGCCCTCGATGTGGGTGACTAACACCCCGAGTCGTAAATTGCCACTTTAATCCCTATTTGGCTTTCGCCGCGTGACGAATTTCCCAATTAGACTATGCCCAAATATTTCCAGTTTCCTGTAAGAAAAGTGTGAATTATGTGGCCACATATTTCACTATTAAGCTGAAAGCAAAAATGGTCCAGGGCCCTGTGTGTGTAACTTAATATGCCCGCAGTCGCAGCTGAGGGTCAAAAGTCAAAACCTTAATCTACCCATTAATATGCTTGCACGTGCAACAATTCCTTATATTGGAAAAACACATTCTGCATCTCGTAATTACCAAATTCAAACGAAAAACTTAAGCATCTAATATTAATTGTTCATGTTTGTGTCCATTAGTATAACCTATAAGTCGCGTCCTCTCACAATATGTTGGAATGTATTTCAAAGCAAATAGAAACTCTGAAAATGCTTGCAGCAGTTACGCTGAGCGTTTTCCGGAAAGACAACAACCACACATGACAATTTTTAGAAGGATAATTAGCAATCTACTGAACTTTGGAAGCTTCCAAACAAAAAAGAGCTAACTACGAAGTTAACGATGCTAATATACGTCGAAATAATGCTATCTTGCAAAATGTTATGAACAATCCAAGCACATCAGTTCGCCGAGTGGCTTGAGAAACTGAATTTACAAAATCCACTGCTTACAAAACCTTGAAGAAAAACAAATGCCACCCTTACAAACCAACAATTGGACAAGGTTTAAACGATAATGACTATCACCGAAAATTACAGTTTAGCAGGTAGTACCTTCAAAAGGGTGAATATAAAACACGATTTACCAATTGTAGAGTGTTCAATAGACATACGTAACTATCATCATTGGTCTACTCAAAATCCACATTTGGTAAATCAAAGAACATTTAAAGTTAGATTTGGTTTTAATCTCTGGTGCGGTTTAATTGGTATGAAATTGTGTTTAAATTGTTTTTTGTTTTTTGAGTTTCTTTTCGTTTTAGATAATCACTAATAGGTCCGTTCATCTTTGATTACAATTTAACTGGTAACAGAATATATTTCGACTACTAACAAACGAGATAAGGTCTGCTTTGAGACAAATTATTAATCCTACAACATGCAAAACATCTGGTTCCAACAGGATGGTTGTTCAGCCCATAACACTCGTGACATGCAACATTTTTTGAGAAAAAACTTTAATGAGAAAGTGCTAGCAAATAATGGATCAGTGCAATGACCTGCGAGATCACTCGCTCTTACCCCCCTTGACTTTTATTTATGGGGTACCACTGAAAACAAAGTATTTAATGTTAGAACAAAGGGTGCTGGATGTGCTAAAATCATTAAACGAGAACACACTTCGTAGAGTTTGTAACTCTGTTTATAAGGTGTCAAAAGTGTGTGAAACAAAATGGTAGTCATATTGAACAGTTTCTTTAAGTAAATCTGAACTTTTAGTACTCTTTCTTTACTTATTTCCGCTTTCATTTCTCGTTGGTGTTTAATTTCATAGCCTACTAATTTTATATTAGAGATTAATTTATGTTTTTGGTAATGTCTCCACTACAAATACAAAATTTTCAGGTATGTTGGACATCGTTAAAAAGCTCTTTTTACTTTACGAAAGAACTGTAGACGGTGGAAATAAAGAATTATAACGGGTGTGTTTATCATCAATACTATGCTATGACATTGATGAATGATGATAAACAGCCCGCTCCAATTTTTACGAGATTAACCCGTAAAGAGCAGCAACGTCATTTGATGTTAAGAATTTTTTATTAAAGTTTTACGATTCAGAATATCATAAAACGTACAATGCTGGACCTTTAGGTAAAGTTCTAAGTAACGATCTTTCAACGTAAATAACTATTAAGTTAAGTACCTACCTATTTATTTTCAGACATTGTCAGTACTAGGGCTATTATTTTAGGTTATAAAAAACTTCTTGTTAGGTATGTACCTAAAATAGGTTATTAAAAACCAGGGCTAGGTAATTAATAGCTATTTGTGCAACAAGTGCTAAAAGTGAATTTTTATGCACGAGTTTGCACACAATATTTTTTCTACGGCCTTAAATTTGCTGTTATTAATCCATAAATGTCGATTTAACAAAGTTTTGCATTTATGACAGTTATAATTTATGTCATAGTGAAGAGATGGCCTTGACGCGCAGGTTGCTGTTTCTGCAGCCAGTAGCTGTCAAAGTTAGTTATCAAAGGTAATTATAAATGTACACATTTTACTTTATTTATTACATAATGCCTTAATTATTTAACACTACCTCTAACGAAAGAAGTAACTAGAATAACTTTACAACCTCACTTCCAATTCGAAATTCTACATCCAACACCAGCTGTTTACTTTTAGCACATGAGCTAAAAGCACTTTTAACACGCTGAATTATAAAACGTCACTTTTAGTGAAAAAAGCTAGTGCTAAAAGGTCTACTTTTAGTAGTGGTCGTAGAAAAAATAGGTTAAAGAAAATTAAAATAGAACAAAATCTAAACATTAAACTAAATTTATTTGCTATTGTTAGCATAACAAATAAAATAAATTTCAAATTATTCTGGCGTAAATGAGTATTATTTATCTGTGAATATATTTTCAGCCATAAAAAGCTAAGTTTATCTTCTACAGAAATAGGTAATTGGTACAAATTTTTAAATGAACCAATCAATATTATCTATAGGTCCGTCAAGCTGTTCATTATTTGAAGTTTTAGTACGTTTTGCCAGGACAGTTTTAAAGTGTACGAACGTACGGCTATTAGCCTATTTTTCTAGATTACGACCCCGCTTGTATATGGGTTTTTCATATTTTTCCGCTTAAATTTAAGCATATCGAATTTTGTATAGGCATTGGTTTCATGCCGTTACACAGCTGTGTTATCGTTTGGGTCTGCCTCGCGTCGTGCACGTGTGCATTTTATCGCCTCGCAGCAGTGGGGAACTTGCATTCCGACGTAATTTCTAGCATAAATTTAAAACGCAAGGCCATGAGTGCAAAAGAGAGAATGAATGGTTTAGCTCGTTTAGCGTGCCCAGTTGAAACAGCCCCTTCCCGTTTTTTCTCGGCTGCGGCGTCGCGTTAGTTGTCAGTTGGTCACTGATCTTGGTGGTAACTGCAAGCAGTTTTGGAGTGTGGCTTGGCTTCGTGTCGTGGGGGCGGCGGCTTTTCCGATTGATTAAAGTTTTACAAAATGAGTTCCGTTATGTGGTTGTGTGTTCGCAAGTTTGAAGCGAGTCAGGACGATTGGCGGTCTTAAAATATGTATTAGTACCACAGTATAAATCCTACAGTACTATTAAGGAAGGTTACTTCATAGAGTTCTATGTAAGTAATTCCTTATATTATAAGCTTGATGTCTTATATACGAAGCACTAAAATGCGTGTTAACGTTCTAAGATATTTTAATAACTTGTTTCATATTTTGTTGGATATGCCGCAATAACAATAATAAAATGACGACTAACGGAAACACAACACTGCACATACACCGCCACTGGTTGCCGAGTCTAGGTCGTCGATGCGGCGTTTCCTCCTACTTCAGAGATGAAAACTGAAAAGAGAGAAAGACGGCAAGCGTATGCATAAAAAAGGAAAAAATATAAGCAACAAATAAATAAACACCTGAAAGCGTGGAAGCTTATGTTATTCTAGAAAGTAGGCTGGTTTTAGCCGATCGAAAATGATAGTCCCGGCAATGACTTCCAGCGACATGTATTTATTTGTGTGTTAGTAAACTTAAAAGGGCATAAGTATGTTGGAAATTGCGAATGTGTGATCTCGACATGTGACCGAGCACAAGCTGGTTTGCTGCACGTACTGGATTAGCATAGGCTATGGAGGTACGTGGGCAGCAAGAGCAGGTTGCGGACACAACTGCGGATGTCCAAGAGTCTATAAGTGACCGGGTACGAGTGACTGACACTCACTATGCAAAAAATATAACTTTTTCTCCAAGAAATGAACACGTCATCAGATCAACAATTGTTCCCACCGAAATGATAACGCCTTTTCCTAAAGCTGCGTCAAGAAAAACCAAAACAGGAATCGAAAAAAGGCTCATCTCTGATCTTGACTAATACACCCGTAAAAGATGATTTAGGAAAAAAGCAATTAAACGAACGATTAAGTAGTCCAAACCTGCACCTTCTAAAAAAGATATAGCAATGAAACGTAAAGTCTTCTAATGACAATGATCCTATCTACAAAGATTCTGCTGTAGAGGAAGAAGACTTTTTTTTGATCAAGCTACAAAAGATTTTATCAAAGATTTTTGATAGTTAAAGTGCCCCGGGCCGAAACACTTCTTCCAGACATTATGCTGCAAAAATAACAAAAAATCTGGTGTGATACAAGCATACAACTTCCCTTCACTATTTTTTTATTAACTCCTATTTTAAACAGAACACACGATATATGATTACATTTTTGAATTTAGTTTGAAAGTTTAGAGAAAATTTGTCTCTTAAACTAACGTTCCATTTTGTACCGTTTTTGTAGAATTTGTAATTTTTGAAAATTTTTGATAAATGCATGAAAATTAAAAATCAAATTTTTGCCTAATTATAAAATCACTGTAAACGGAAGTTGTGTGGGTGTATCACACCAGATTTTTTCGATCTTATAATTGATCGTTAAGAAATTGAAACTCAGTAGTAGAGCAATTTTTAGTATAATATGTATAATACAATAATATCAGGCTTCGAACTGTCAAAAGTCAAGTTGTAAATTTAAGAATGTGAAATCTTGGAGAAAATAAGATTCACCAAAATTGAATGTACTTGTACGAATTTGAAAGTTTTGAAAAGTAATTATGAAAATCATGTACACTACAGTTGCTCACTTAATCTTTTCCTTGGCAGATGACAGGACACAATTAGATGTCCGTGATGTATGCCACTGGAATTGTCATAGTAATAAGGGACTTCAAATTCCCCTATTTAGTTGTCAACAGCTATGGTCAACAGTTCTCGGTATGTGTTAGTAAACAGTGAACACAACTGTACTTGTGGCCAATTCGGATGATTAAAAAAGCGGACTAGTTAACCTGCCGTTCTCCTACTGGAGAGTATTGCTAATGGCACTGTCAGTCTATGTCAAATTCCAGGTTAGCAGATTAGGTTTTGTTTGTTATTTGACACAGACGGACGCAGAACCTAATCTGCTAACCTCGAATTTGACATAGGCTGACAGTGCACCCAATACACTAATTACACTGGCCGACACGATTTTTGTAACACAGTTCAGCCTATTATTTTCACAATGCTAATACCATTCTGATTTTAGAAAAAATATTCATAGAGCCCTAATACGTATCATTTTTCAATGGGCTCATTGGACCCTTTTATATTGGCAGGCAATAAATTTTATGAGGGGCCATTTAAAAGGGGTACACTTTAAACCCGAAAGATAACCTAAAATGGATTGTTTGCAACATTAAACTTATTCTCTTATTCAGTCTTCTGTTGACTTTCGTATTGAGTGATCTGTGTAGTTAAGAAAGTTTTTTCAACTGCGAAAATGTCAAGTCAAACGCGCCGCAGTTACAAAAATTCCCCTGACAAGTTTTGTTATATTTGTGGAGAATTTCTTGTGAAGTCACAAGCCAGATCATTTTCTGAAAATGTGAAAAAAGCCTATTTTTTGTATTTTGGTGTTTCAATCGGAGATTAAGACGAGCACTGCGCTCCCCATGTGTGCTGTGCCAGCTGTAGCGTGTTAGTGGTACAGTGGATGAAAGGGAAGAGAAAAAGTATGCCTTTTGCAATTCCAATGGTATGGCGAAAACCTACCAATCATTCAGACGATTGCTATTTTTGCATGACAAAGACTGAAGGTTATTCCAGAAAAGAAAAGAGCAAGATCCAATATCCGAATTTGCCTTCTCCCATAAGACCTGTTCCTCACAATTCCGACTTACCAATACCGACTGAGCCTTTAGATTGGCAATACATTATTTTGGAAGATAACAACGCATCACCAGGCAGCTCCGAAGAATAGTGTACCGACCCCACTTTTACTCCTGGTCCCAGTTCCGGCGAGCCACATTTGATTGTTCAAAGTGAGTTAAATGATTAGTACGTGATTTGGGGTTGTCAAAGCAACAGTCAGAACTTCTTGGTTCCCGTCTTAAGGAGTGAAACTTACTAGCCAAAGAAACAAAAATTACGACTTTTAGGAAAAGAAATGCTACGTTTTCTGCATTTTACAATATGGAAAATTCTTTATGTGCGTGTACTGATATCGACGGTTTAATGCAGGAACTCAATATCGAGCAATATCTCCCTCTGAATGGCGATTATTCATAGACTCATCAAAATATAGTTTAAAAGCTGTGTTATTACATAATGGGAATTTAAAACCATCTACATCAGTTGCCCATTCAGTGACAATGAAAGAAACCTATGAAAATATGCGCATCCTTTTAGATAAAATACACTACAACCGGTACAAGTGGCAGATATGTGGGAATTTAAATGTTATAGCAATTTTAGTGGGACTTCAAGGAGGAATTACAAAATATTGCTGTTTTCTTTGTTTGTGGGACAGTCGTGCAGTGAATGAACATTACGTAACGAAAACTTGGCCGGAAAGGGTTGAATTTCAACCGGGATCTCAAAATGTTAAGTATGTGCCCCTTGTAGAACCAAAAGATGTCTTTTTGCCTCCTCTTCACATTAAACTTGAACTGATGAAACACTTTGTGAAGGCTATGAATAAAAAGTGTGAAGGATTTAAATACCTAAGATAAGTCTTTCATCAGTTAAGTGATGCCAAACTAAAAGAAGACATTTTCATAGGGCCACAAATTAGAAAATTGCTGGACGATGTTAATTTTATGGAAAAGCTCACCACACAAGAACTTAGAGCCTGGAACTCATTTGTAAGTGTAGTGAGGGGATTTTTAGACAACAATATGGATACAAACTATAAACAACTAGTTAGTAATGAACTTTTAGACTCCTACAAATTGCTTGGTTGCCGAATGTCGTTAAAAATTCACTTTCTCCATTCTCATTTACCATTTTTTCCTGAAAATGTGGGCGCTATCAGCGACGAGCACGGTGAAAGATTCCATCAAGATATTAGGACAATGGAAATTTGTTACCAAAGACGATGAGATCCAGCCATGATGGGTGATTACTGTTGGTTTTTGAAGAGAGAAGATGTGAATCCCCATAAACGGAAAAAATAGAATTACTGTGTTTCAAATAAATATATTTTTGATGTTACCTTTTTCTTAGATGATAACCTATTATAAATTGTAAATATAGTCGATATACAGGGCTAAACAACTTGAAAAATCATTTTTTCAATAAATACTAAATGGTACCGTTCTACATGTACTTTGTTTAATATAACAAGAAAACTTTACGTGTTACAAATTTTTCTTTGCCATTTTCGTATTTAGATAGGATCATTCTACTGTAATATGCTATTCAGCTTAATGTTACAACAACAAAAAAATTTTTTGTCGGGCAGTGTTATAGTAACGTATGGTTTATCTCACTAGTGACATATAGTTTTTTATCTCACTTGTGAGGTGTGGTCCGCTTAATGAGTCTAAAATCAATCTAATTATAGCGTTACAATAAAAAATCACATTTCATAATGAACTAATATATGTTTATTGTTTACATTTAAAATCGTTTAATAAAGTAGTACATACTTTACAAAATAGCAACAGTTCTTAACATGGAAATTATTATCTGTTCAGTGCAAACTTTCCTAGTCTGTAATTAAAAAAACCGTTATTCTAGAAATGTCGCGTTTCCATTCTTGTTCTTAGAATGTCCATTACACAAATTTTTTGTTCACACCCCCATTAAGTACTCGTTAATGCTCGTCCTAAATCAACCATACTCGTTTTGTAAACGTCATTATTTCTCAACTGGTTCCGTAATGTACTAGTATGCACGCATGTATTATTACAAATAATTCCCTCAATAAAAAACCTCACTCGGCCTACCGGTCTCGAGGGCTCAACTATTCGCTCGTGGATTATTTGTAATATAACACTGTGGCATCCTTAAACGAAAGGCGACCACCGTCCTGGTTAACTTGAACCCTCGGCAGTAAATGGCGTGGATAAGGACTAGGTGGCGGTTCTTGAGGTTAAACAAATTCATACAATAATTTGGCAACACAAACGGGAGCCAGTCTTTCACCACGACAAAAAACAGATTTAGCTAACAGCAAAGAGCATATTAACAGTCGAAAACGCACCTACCATTTGGCCTCTCTCTTAACAACCTTAAACTAAAAAGTATAATATGTACCAGTAGTTTTAATCATCGTCAAATATTTCATTCTAGAACAATTCCACAGTAAATCCTGGGGTTATGAACACACAGGAAATAAAACGGGCTTGAATTTACTAAGCCAGAGCAAAACTAATAAAAGGATATGTTGTGTCTACTCAAAAAAATATATAACAACTGGGTGGCTATGCAAACCCCAGCAAGATGTATTAATCAAGCAAAAAAAAGCTATGTTGGATATGCCCAGAATGCAAGCTAAATTGTGAAAAATTACACAAATGAATGACTTAAAATGTTAACAACGTGATCAACCCAGATGTACGTAATTACCAGCAGAAACCCTTACTGAAGGCAGCTATCGCTGCTCGAACAAGAACTAAACTTGTATCTTATACCGAGCGCGATAAATCCTTTGTAATTAAACGTCGCAATATAAAGCAGCCATAATAGCCTAATACAAATACAAAAATTCGGCTGTTATTTTGCTAGAAGAAGGCATGCACTAGTACTCACAACTCATGTAATTAACTGGTGTAATCCAGCGTAGCACTCTGTGTAAATGGAACGCTCATCGAAGCCAGTACCGGCAGATTTCGGGTCCATGTCCGGGCCTGTGGAATTGGAAATACTGCAACCTGCGGGAATGCAATTCGTCATAGACCGGGCGTTTTGGGCTTACGTTCGGCAGAGAACATTTACCTCCAACGTCAGACGGGACGGTCCCCGAGCATAGCTTCCTGCAGCGGACTCGCATTTGGTGCACACCAGGGGGTGTAAAAGCCTGGAAAGTGTTCGTGGAAGTACGTGGAGAAAGTAAGTTAGCAGTACGTGGAAAGCGGACCTAATTTAACAATTAATACCGAAACCCTAAGCAAGAACATATGCTCACCTCACGTTAGATAACGACCCAAAGAACATGTGCAGCTTGAATTTTATAGTTGCATATTAGTCCGAAGGGCGTAAATAACGTTTATTTACTAGCAACATGATATTGTTCATTTTCGTCATAGATACAAACTATGAAAAGATACTTATAACTCCCAAGGAATTTTTCAAATTATTTCTTCCTCAATCTTATGGTAACCATGCAACTACAAATGACATTTTAGCAACTATACCTTTAGGCAATCCTTGATGTTACTTGCATACTCTTATTTTAAATGTACTTATGACATTTTGAAATGTCATACATTTTTACTAATATGCTGGTAAATAAAATAGTGTATACACCGCTGGAGATATTCATGTTTTTTACCTTCGTTTGACTTAAAACCCTCGGGCCAGAGCTCTCAGCCTGTAACCATGTCAACCTCAGAGAAAAACATTCATATTTCCCTTAATGCATAAATAACTACTCCATTGCTTTTAAAAAGCTGGAGCTGCTTCCAACCTCGATGTTCTTAGAATTAATCGTAAGCGTCAGAGCCCAAAGGGGCCCAAATAACTCACTACCTCGTGCCTCGAGGCACCAGGCGAAAGCATCCGTCAAACCTCAAGTGAAGTGAAGTAAGCCCTACTCCCACCAAAAATGCGTATAACTAATATAATTTAAACGAATAAAGAGAGCAGGCTTATTTGCCTCACAATAAAAAACTAGGATTCTAACGTCGAAATTAAAAAGGGCCGTTACAACACACTCGTGTAACATTAATATGGTCTGTTCAAAAATTATTCTCCTCGATAATTATTATCGGCAACGTTGTCTATCTTTTTGTAGTGGAAAATTTTGTAATTTTAATGTTAAATAAAAGTGTCAAGGTTTTCAATTGTGTGAATTTCTTCGCAATATTGTCCAATAGATGTTTTCATACCTGCCGTTAACAAATTTCTAGCTCTTCTGAATATGTTTGAGTTCAAATATTAAAAGTTAGCACTTAAACGTTCTAATAATGAAACAGTTTGAACGAATTTGAACTTTATTTTGTTTCATAAATGTTATAATCAAAGTTATGTTATAATTTGTACTGTTACCAATATATCATAAAAAAATAATTATCTAAAAAATACATTCTATTTTCTTTAAATTTTACCAACCTAAATGAAAAAGTGGGAATTTATTATTTTTTAAACAGGGTGTAACTCTACTATCACGAGCTTTGTAAAACGAATTCGTTACTTGTGTTTGTCTATGCGCTTTTTTAGAACTTTTAAATTTTGACTTCAGATTCAGATAGAACATGAAAAATTAGAATACGAATGTTTGAAGAACCTCCTAATTTGTAAGGAACATAGACAAAATAGGGGATATTTTTTAATTTTAAGCAAAATTTTAAATTCTGTTTAAGATTTCGTCTAGCAATACAAGTTCTTGAATATGGATTCACTAGGCGAGATTCAGCATTGCTGGTTTTAAACACAGCTTTGACAAAAATAATTATTATTTATAATAATTTAATACCCACTTTTAAATACACTATTTGTTTTAAATTTATGGCGAATAAAACATAAAAAATTAGTAATATTTAATTCTGTTTCAACTACGTTTTCTCTGTTAAATTCAAAACAGTCTTGAATCCAGTCTGTAGAAAGCCATCCAATTTTAAAATCAAATGACCCAACACCCAACTAAACGCGATTGTACCGCCGCTTGGGCCGTAAAAATTATGCTTGCGCTTGCGCATTAGTGAGGAAACCACGTGTGAAGTTGTTCTGAGGTTATCATAAGTATAAATAAAAAATAGGGGAAATTTAAAGCTAGATATTCTACCTCTGTGTATTTCTTCCTGGTTTAAAAATAAATTAGGAATGTTATAGTATTATTCAAAATGGACGTATGCAGAGAAAATGAAAATATAGTCTCAGATACTTTAAATACTAAAATTATAGACATTAACCAACCAAGCACAAGTGGAGTCCTTTCCAAGTATGTATTAGTATTTTATTTATAAAATATAAATAATAATTAAACTGTATTTTTAGGCTAGGAGCATGCGAAGTATGTGGTAATGTGTCAGCAAAATATACCTGCCCAAAGTGTGAGGTTAAAACATGTTCTTTACGCTGTTCTCAAATACACAGAGCTGAATTAGAGTGTGATGGTAATCGTGATAAAACCAAATTCATCCCAATAAACAAGTTTTCAAACCTCGATCTCTCAAGTGATTATCGGTTATTAGAAGAAATTACTAGAAGCGTAGAAACTCTTAAGAAAAATCGTGGTAAAAGGCCTGTACGACCTGGACCACATTCTGATTTACCAAATGTAAGTTAAATTAATAAAAAAACAACTTCTACATTAATATATTTCCAGCATTTAATGAAACTCCGTAAAGCTACAATGGCACGCAAGACGATACTGAAATTTTTACCAAAAGATTTCACTAGACGGAAGCAAAATACTACCTATTTGCATTTTGCGTCCAATGTAGTATTTTGGCATTTAGAACTGATATTTGTAAATGCTGATTGCTTAAAATTGACTGAAGATAAGGTACCAGAAAGTACTAAATTAAGTAATGTACTTCATAAATACCTCGTAAAGCAGGAAGACAAACTTATGCAAGAAAAACTTCAATATTACCAGGCAGTTGATTTACCAGGAATTAAATTATTACTTAAAGCTGAACAGAAAGTGGGATGCAAATTTTATGAATTGGATCCGTTAGCTACTCTTAAAGATAATTTAAAAAATAGGATTATTATTGAATATCCAATCATACATGTTGTGCTCAAGGAACATGCCGACTTATATGATATTTTAGACTCTGGTAAGTGGATATGTCAAATTCATATTTAGAATAAATACAAAAAGAAGTGTTGTACAGCTATAACAGTGAGTACGTTTATCTCGGGGCTTCTATAGGATGGAAACTCGATCGGCTCGTGTCCATCCACTTGAATTTTATGAGGTAAACCATCTACACCTTTTTCAATTGTAATTCAGAAAGTGTTAATTGATTTTCAGACAGCATCAATTGTAATTCTAAAAGTATCAGTTATAATTCAGAAAGCATCAATTATAATTCACAAATCAAGGGACGACTTTTGTGACGAATTACTATGTCGATACATAAAGACACAGGATGTTTGTATTGTTTGCAATAGATTTCATATTTATTATCGCATTTCATTTGGAAATGTACTACATTTCTTCATTCAAAATCGATAAGAAATGTGGAACTTTTATCATTAGCAACGGCGATTTGTTTTACGTTTGGCAATACTGAAGTGTGTTGTTGGTGACACAGATTGACGCAAAACCTAACCTGCTAACCTTAAATTTGACAGTGTCATCAACAACACACTTCAGTACTGCCAAACGTATAACATCAACTGGGGCTGCTCAGTGTGCTTTAGTACATAAATAGGAATGAGTTATGACCATCTTGGTTAAGTTTTGACAGTTAGTGTCACTTGTATGTAAAAATTTAATATTTTACATTTCTTATGAAATGCGATAAAATAGTATACTCAACACGTTAGAAAAGTGGTTTTTCTGAACTCGTATGGCCGTTTAAGTACTCGCAAACGCTCGTACTCAAACACGCCATACTTGTTCAGAAAAACATTACTTTTCTCAACTTGTAGAGTAATATACTATTGTTAAATATCGTCGAACAGGTCGATTTAAACTTTTGTTTGTCATGTTTCTGTTAAAAATAAATTCAAGTCATTGACTACATTTACACGGTAATTTAACGCTGGTGTTATTTAAACCGTTGTTATTAAAACTCGTGTAAAACGTGCGTTTACACAAAGGTTGTTGTACAGGCATTAAAGTGTACGTCGGTGTTAGAATGGTGTTATCTAAAACCTCGTCGCAGTGTGACCAACTGTTTCGAGATTTTCCATCTGTAACTCTGTTAGATGCTGTCTGTTATTATAAAATTATGTTGTAACACCGGTGTTAGCGGACCGTGTAAATGTAGTCATAGTTGTGTGCTCTTACTAAAATCCATTTCCTTTCCTATTCCTTCGTTTCCACGACATAACCACTAATATTCACAACTTGATTCAAGTATTTTTACTTGTGTAGCGTTTTGCGTTTAGCAGCAGCGCATAACAATGGGTAAATTATATGATGTAAAATTTTAAAGTGATTTGTTTTCAAATATTAAATTTGTTGCAATGTTTATACACATCTGTATGCATCTACATACTAATTCTACATAAAGGTCACCCCTTCATTTCTGAATTACAGTCGATATTTTCTGAATATCAATTAACGCTTTCTGAATTACAATTTACGCTTTGTGAATTACAATTTACTAATCTGAATTACAAGTTACACTTTCTGAATTACAATTGAAAAAGGTGTAGTGTGAAATTTCGGTCGGATCTATCAAGTAAATCCAATCCTATAGCTTTGTCAGATCGAATTGAGCAAAATGGATGCACCATCGCATTTTGATCGAGTTAAATTGACACACCAGCTGTTTTGGTGTGTAGCTAAGTTCAGGTAGATGTGGTTGATATTTTTCGTTCCTGCCATAACATTACATAAACTGACCACCACAACAAACAATACACTTGGCAACTTACAAATGTCTGTTTTTGGGTCCGTTAAAGGTTGTACCCGAGTTGTAAAATAAAAATTACACACGAAAAGTAAGTTTATGTATGTGTTTGTCGTAAGATAAAGCAAGTCAAGTTGGTTAATCAAGATGGTTATCTTCTTCTAATGTATCATTTGTCTTTGTTTAATTATGACCGACTTGCTTCTGGATGTAGAGTCCGTTAAAATACAGTCTGACAAAATGCTGTAGTTTGCAACGGAGTCTGATTTGTCACAATTGGATGGAGTTTCCATCCGATAGAAGCTCCGAGATAAACGTACTTAGTATTGTTATAGGTGTTTTTCAATATGTTATACATGGATTGAATATCACAATATGTTGCAATTGTAGCCTTTAACGCATTAATTTTTTTATTGAGTTTTGAATTATACAACCTAACTACAGCATCCCTTACTTTGACCTAATAATTTATTCCCCTGATGTTCTCGGATCAGAAAAGTGACAAAAGCATCGACATATATTATTTTTTAGTTATTTATAATTTTGGTGGTACTTTTCTGATAGCAGTAAGCTTAGTAATTAGAGTGAAAAATTTTAGTCGCAAATATTAATACAAAGATGTCTTCATGAGCCCCTCACGAGCGGTAAATAAAAAACATTTTCTATTAAGCTCAAGTACTTTTTCTGTTCAGAATATATCAAAATATTATTAAGATAAAGTTGTTCATAATGTAAAACTATCGTCCCAAGTAAAATTTCAGAAATATCAGACTACTTTTATGAAACCGTGTTATCGCAAAAGTACATTATCTGAAACTACAATGTGTGCTTTCGATGAAAACAGTTTCATATATTGTTTTCAAAATAAACCTAGAAGTAACCTACCCTAATTGTATTGCATATTATAAAGCAATAAAGCATTAAAATCATAATTAAAAATTTGAAAACACTAAAAAGAAAGTATTAGAGTATTACCATACAAAAATAAGTAATTGGAGATAACATGAAAACGTTATTGGTGATCAACTTCTACTATTTCTGTGCAAGTTTTACAGTAAACCTTAGCACGTTCCTGGCATATAAACTTATTGCACACTTCACAAACGTATTTAGTTTTATTTTGTTTTGCACGGAGACAATCATGATATCTTCCTTGTTGCCTATTTGATTTGGTTTTTTTGGTAGGGGTACTGATCTTTTGTCTCTTATTCTGCAGATCACACCTCGCAATTCTCGAGGTACTCTGTCATTTCCCATTCTCATCTTTTGATAATCACTTGTCAATTCGAATTCTAGTTGGGTTAGGTAATCACTTTTTTATGTTTTCTTCATTGTTATTTTCCCTATGATAAATTTGGGAGTGTATACATAATTCATCAACAGAAAAAATATGGTCCTTCTAACGACTATGTTGTTTTTTTTTTTTAATTTTAATTTTAAGCAGATCAACAATATACATTGCTATACATGGTTTTGATATTAATTACAATTTGGTAACTTAATTATCTTAGCTTTGAGGCAATCTAATAGTGTCTCCTCAAAGTTTAATTGTTATATTATCTTAAATGTTGTCTATTACATCTTGGGGGAGTTTCCTTTTAAGTCTAGTGTGAATATTACGGCGACTGAGCTGTAGATTCACTGCACTTTCACAGAGGTTTATATTATCAAAGAACTTTTTGATTAGTCTTTGGATGAATGTCTTTATTGGTTCAATTCCGAGTTCATTGTGGATTTGGGTGTTGGTGACAAACCACGGGGCATTAACTGCTATTCTAAGTACCTTGTTCTGGAATACCTGAATTTTTTTGATGTTGGTATCGGAGGCTGAGCTCCATACAGGGCAAGCGTACATGATAAGAGATCTTAGCAAGGCTTTATACAAGAGTAGCGTACATTCTGTTCGTAGAGCGGATTTTCTGTTGACTAGAGGGATAAGTTGGGTTAGTGTTACATATCCTTCATTTAGTTTCTTGTTTATGTGCGCACTCCAAGTGAGGCGTGTGTCCAGTAACATGCCCAGGTACTTAACGCTTTGCGTTTTATCGGTCCAGGGTATGTTTTCTCCGTTTATAGTTATGTTTGGTACGTTTATAATACGCTTTAATGTGAAAATTTAATTATCACATTTTGAAGAGTTAATCGTTAGTCCCCATTTTGTGAACCATTTTGCTGTGATGTTAAGGGCGCTTTGGAGTTGTTCGGCGGCTTCTGTGAGGTTGTTATGTTGGACGATGATTGCCGTATCGTCGGCGAATGTTGCTGTCTCACAGATAGTTTGATGTGGGATGTCGTGAGTATAGATGTTGTAGAGTATGGGTCCAAGTACGCTTCCCTGCGGTAATCCTGCCCAAGCGTCTTTTGTCGTTGATAACGAGCCGTTGACTTTTACTGCAAAGGTTCGGTTGTTCATGAAGGAAAATAGAGTGGCCTTTAAGTAGCTAAGTATGTCTATCTGTAGTATTTTGTGTTTTCACCCTGTGCTGTATCTGATATTGTTGTCCACCAATGTTGGTATAATGGTTTGTTGTCTTGTAATCGCTTTTGTTGTTTTCCACATTCCTGGGTCATTCTTTGCTAGGTTCTCTATGTGCCTTCTGTAACTGTTGATCCTGTGACTGTCTAATTCTCTTTTTATCCTGTGAGAAATGTTGTTTAATTGGTTCTTTACAAGGGGGTCTTGTATTTGCTGCCATAGTCTGCGTAGTCTACTCTTTTCGTTGATAAGAGCTATAATGTGCGTTGGCGGTATATTTGGATTTGTTTTGCGGTTGTTGGGTCTTGTTTTTGTTGCAGTGCGCACTGCACTGGTTACGATTGATGTAAATGTTTCGATGTTAGTATCTATGTCTCGTGTATTGCTTACTGGGTAGGGATTGACTAGCTGGTCGTTTAAAATTGCTTTAAATTTTATCCAGTTTACTGTTCCGTTTATTAACCGTGGCTGACTTGTTTTTGAAATGTTTGCATCATTTAGGGTGATTAATATCGGTAGATGGTCTGAATCTAGCTCATTAATTATCGTTTGTTGCAATGGATAAGCCAAGTTTCTTGTCACCGCAATATCTTATATGTCTGGCTGGTGATCGCGTCGATATGGAAAGTAAGTATATCCGTTAGGGGTGAGTATCTGAAGTTGTTGGTTTACTGCTATATTATTGAGTTGGGTTCCGCTAGGATTGTTCCTACGACAGCCCCAGTACGTGCTTTTGCTATTTAGGTCGCCTAGTAGCAGCGTGGGCATTTGGTCATCGAAGATGATGTTAAAATCGGCTGCGTTTAGTTTAACATTTGGTTGTTTATAGGCTGACGTGATTTTTATCTGCCTGGCGCTATCGATTGTTGCATATATGGATACAGCTTTAATACTATTACAGGTAGGGTTGTCGAGTAAGTTGAATTGGTATTTGGTTTTAATTAAAATGGCCACTCCCCCTGAAGCAACGCGAGCTGATCTATCATTACGTACTACGTGATAGCCGCTTATTTTGAATATTTCACCTTCACATAGGTGAATTTCAGTTATACACGCAATGTCTATTTTATATCTTGCCAAAAAGGCTATGAGCTGTGATCGCTGGGATTTTATCCCATTAGCATTAAAATTTAAAAATGTGATATTTTAAAATGTATTTGTCATATTATTTGCCATTGAGGATGTTAGGGAGGAGATTGTTGATAATAGAGGTTTTAATTTGCTCTATGATTGGGGTTATAAGTTGAATGATAATCTTACTTATGTTGTCGGTTAGAGGGGATGCGTTATCTATGTGGAAGGATTGATTTTGAGGTTGAGATTTTTGGGTTGTAGCTTGTGAGTAGGTTGTGTTTGATCGAGTTTTGATTTGTTGCTTGCCTTGGTTTGTTGAATGGTGTTCGTTGTTTTTGAAGCATTACATGGTGTGGCCATCCTCGATAGCTGGCAGGATGTTCCCCCTGGCAATTAACGCAGATTGGTTTTGTGTTGATTTCTTTTTTGGAGTCCCTGGTATGATGATCTTGATTGCACTTTACGCCCCTGGGTTTAGCTGCACAATAGTTTTTGGTATGTCCATACTGCTGGCAGTTATGGCATTGGGGTATGTGTTGCTGTTTTCTCCTTACTTCAACTGTTACTTTGCAGTTGGCTAAGTATTCTAGCTTTAGGATGTTATTAGATACGTCAGTAGATGGTAGTATAACTGCACAAATAGGTATTGGGTGTTTGTCTCGATTTCTAAGCCGAGTAACGCTTGTTACTGGATATTTTAGATCTTCAAGTTCTTGTTTGATTTCGTCTTCTGTAAGCGATATCGGTACACTTCTTATAATCACCGACAGTGGTTTATCATTTGGGTTCTGGAAGGTGTGAAATTGTACCAGGTTTGCCATATAGTACTTTGATAGTGCTCGGTAATGCTCTTGCTTTTTTAAATTTACCTTAAGGTATGTGGTGAATTCATCATTGGCTATTGCTTTTATATCTCTGATAATTTCTTTGTGATTAGAGGTTGTCGCGTTGTGGATAAATAGTGGAGGTATTTTGGGGGTTATGCTACTTGGTTTATCTTGGCTACTTGATGCTCCGCCATTAGTTGAATTATTTTCTGTTGATAATTCGTTGTCTGAATCAAGAATATGATATCGATTTTCGTTGTAGAATCGTTAGTACTCCAATAGTGTCTTTTTAGTACTTCATTGACGGGGGGGAGTTAATTTGCCTGACTTACGTTTCCCTGTGTTTGCCACTTGAATATTGTACCTGACCCTTGCATGGGGTCAGGCCGATTTGGGTTTGGAGTAGTTATTGCAGTTTATTTTTTATGTTTAATGTCACTGAACCAATTGATATTAAACACAGCCGGTCCGCGACCGCGCGATTATAACGAGTTCAAGATATCACTTCCGGTAGATTACGTGTCTGCACAGCTCGAGCGTCCGAACTCAACGCCCGACTATGTTGTGATTTAGAACTATTTTTCCATTGGAAAATGGTACCCGCTCTCAAAATCTGCCTCAAGCACGCTTTGTTAGTAGTATCCATATACTATTAACGAAGAACGAGAAATCCCGAGTTTACCACATTTTTACCGCGAAACTCTTAATGCACAGCTAAGTTTTTCTCATGTCACCGATTTGAAAACAAAAACCTGTTATTCTTTTTCTACCCTCTTTTCTTTCTTAAAACCCTTGCAACTCTGATATTAATTTTTATACGCTTCGACTGCGTTTTCCCAATTGATCGTCTATTCAGGGCCATATATAACGTAAACTACTAACGTTAATACAATAGGCTTTTAACACGTAACATATGAAGAAAGAAATTAATATACACGAATAAATATCAGTCGACTAAATAATAAAGAGCTAAAGGAAACATATGTGAATAGAGTAGAAAATTTACTACAGACACAAAAACTAACAACCAAAAATATTATGCTAGATAATAGATGGAAGATATTCACAGAAACTATATTAGGGGCGGCGACGGAAATATGCGGGATTAGAAAAATAAAGAAAGGAAGCAAAAGAACTAGTTGGTGGAACAAAGAAATAAGAGACATAATTAAACAAGAAAATACCATGGAAGAGATACCAAAACAAAAAAGATAGAAGACAAATTAGATTATGATAGACTAAATAGACAAGTGAAACAAACGGTGAAGAAGCCGAAAAAGAAAGTATGGGAAGAATTAAACGAAGGTTTCAAAAATAACAATAGGAAGTTCTGGAATAAAATCAAAAGCTTGAGAGGCAAAGGAAAAAGAGATCCAAGCGGAATAGACGAAAATAACATGCTTATAACAAAGGCAGACGCGATGGCAGAAAGATGGAGAAATTTCTTCTCTGAAAAATGTGATATAGAAGAACATGTGGAGGGGAATAACGGAGACAGGCCAGAAGTCAACTTAGTAGAAGAAGAGAGAGAGATGTAAATAGTATAAATAAGGAAGATGTCATAGAGGCATTATCGAAGATTAAAACAGGAAAGGCATGTGGAGGGGATAATATAGAACCAGAAATGATAAAATGGGTCGGGGATAAAGGAATAGAATGGATCTGGAAAATGTTCAAGGAAGCAAGTAAAACACTTAATATACTGGAGAACTGGGACATGAACCTAATTCTCCCAACACAAGAAAGGCGATAAATCAAGCTATGAAAATTATCGAGCAATATGTCTTTCTTCAGTGAAATTCAAAGTACTATACACAAGAATTATTGAGAAAAAAATTAGAATAAGTATGGCAAACAAATTTGAGGAAGAGCAAGCAGCCTACAGAGAAGGAAGAAAGTATTTGTTGAGTTAAAGATGAAGTGCACATGGAGCATACTTCTGAAAGCCACGTGGCATTCAGAAGTGTGCTCCATGTCCACTTCTTCATCTTAGCAAATGATAATATACACCGCCGTTCATTTGAAGTGGATCACTTAAAGAAACTAGTTTCTACGACATTTTTCTAACCTATTTATAGCAAAATGTAGTTTGTATTGTAGCTTATAATTGAGTTAACTATTGTTTTAAAAATATTAAGTAGCCACATGTAATTTTTAATAAGTACACGAAAAGCCAACAATGCATAACTTGTAGTAAAGTTTAATTGACGTGGCATTTTTTAAAGCAGTAATTAATTAATAATTCATGCATTTTTATAAAACAATACACAAAACACACCAAAATCTTCAAGTTTCTTCACTGCATTGTTAACTTATCGGCTACTTATTAAAAGTGATATTTTTAAAAATGACGTGTGGCTACCTGATGCTTTTAAAACAATAGTTAATTCGCTTCCTAGTAATAATACAAACTACAATTTGTTATGAAAATGTCGTCGAAACTAGTTTCTTTAAGTGATCCACTTCAAATGAACGGCGGTGTATTTATCTTGAGAAACATAATAGAAAGAAGAATGCAAACAGAAGACGAAATGTTCCTAGCTTTTGTAGACCTGCAGGCAGCCTTTGACACGGTACAAAGGGAGGTGATATACGAGTGCCTGGAAAAAATACAAACGCCAAGAAAACTAATAAATATGGTAAAATCAGTGTATAAAAATGCTAAAGTAAAAGTTCAAATAAACGGCAGTAGATCACGGGAACTTCAACTAAAAATAGGTATAAATAAGGTGACAGTCTTAGCCCGCTACTGTTTATAATGTATAGTTATTGGCAGATTACTGAAGATCATCAGACATCATAATAAAGGATTAGATACCTTAATAGGATATAAGAATATGTATCCAACAAAAATCTATTATACGCAGACGATATAGTTCTAGTGGCAGACAACGAAAATAAAATGCATAAACTGTTAAAAGGCATGGATGGAGGAAATCGATATATTACACATGAAGGTTAACGTAAACAAAAGTAAAATAATGATCCTCAATAAAATACCATCAGATAAATCATACAACTTTAGATACAAAAACAGAACTTTTGAAGAAGTGTCAACGATGGAATATCTGGGTAGTAACAAATGACTTCCGGGATTGGACCGTGTCATGATTGAGATCGAAAAAGTCAACGTTTCGCCCACTTTTGTAAGGGGCTTCATCAGGAGGAAAAGCAAAAAGAGCACGGTAAGTCAACGTGTTAACCACGCCAGAGGCGAAACTCAATCCCGGAAGTCGTTTATTACTTAATGACAATGGCCATGAAAGCCTCAAAAATCATCTGGATAGTACCTTCACTAATGATGGAAAAATCGAAAGAAAGAAAGAATAATTTATTCATGTTACATACATACAATGTTTACATTCGTCAATAATGTTGGTATTTTTACACTTTACAAAAACAAGTATTTAAAGACACAATTTTAATACAAATAAAGATTTTTTATTTTCCTTCAACTTTCAAGCATTCATTAATGGAATAAAAGCATTTTCTGATGAGGTATTTCTTGATTAACAAATTAAATTCTCTTGCGGGTAACATTTTTATAGGAGGCGGCAATAAATTAAACATTTTGGTGCATAGAACGATATGGCAGTTTTTATTTTGTGAATTCTGTGGTAATTTATGTATATGTTATCTCTATTTCGAGTAAGATGTTTGTGAATATTACTGTGTGTTTCATACTTGTCCAGGTTGTTTTTTGTATACCAAAGACAGTGAAAAATAAAAAGGCAGGAAGGGTACTGTTAAAATATTCAAATCAGTGAAACTCTGTTTACAGTCAGCTCTATAGTGAAGTTTAGCAATGGCTCTGATGGCTTTTCTTTGAAGACCAAAGACTCTCTTAACATTTGGAGCATGACCCCAAGCTAATAAAGCATAAGCGAGCCTTGATTCAATACACGCATAGTATGCTGATAAAACAACTCTTTCAGACACCACATTCACCAAATTTCTGATTGCATATACACCCGAGGCAACCTTTTTACATAATTCATCAATGTGAACATTCCATAAAAGTTTTGAGTCAACCTGTACCCCCAGAAACCTGACTGATTCTGTATATTCTACATTAGAGAAAGAGCACAAAGAAAAATAGAGCTCCTCCGTTTTAGACTGATTCATGTTTAACTGATTTGCAGTGAACCATTCTGTAATCTTTGATTGTCTCTCCTCCATAATTGATTCTAATTCATGTAATTCTTTAGCCTTTTTTATAACAGTTGTGTCGTCCGCAAAAAGAACCAGGTCAAGAACCTTGAGACACACCATAAGACACATCTTCAAGTTCTGATGTACGACCATATACGTCAACCATTTGTTTCCTATTGGCGAGATAAGATGTGATGATCTTTATACTATTCAAATCAAACTTATAATATCTTAATTTATCCACAAGCAGCCTGGAGGAGACACAATCAAAGGCTTTACTAAGATCACAAAATAAAGCCCCAATGTATTCTCCATTTTTATAACCTGCATTAATCAGTTCAATAAGCTTATTTATGGCCATCGTAGTTGACATGGAAGACCTAAAACCGAATTGTGTAGAGTTAAATAAACTGTTTCAAAGTAATCATTAATTCTCTTTTTCAAAGCCAATTCAAAAACTTTAGAGAAGATGGGAACTATTAATATTGGCCTGTAGTTGTCAATGATGTCAACAGGTCCTTTCTTATGTATAGGCACTACCCTGGCTATTTTCAGTATCGATGGAAATATAGAGTCTCTAATACACAGGTTTAATAGTTTTGTAAGGGGAGAAATTATATCATTTACAATACTTTTTAAGATTTTGCTGTTTAAACCAAAATAGTCCCGACTACTTTTATTTTTAAGACTATTTAATAAATCCCTAACTTCTATAAACGATACCTCATCAATTTCAAAATGTAACCTCTCCAAAACAGGCAGATGCACACCCACATATATGCACTTATACTGGCTGTTTCCTAAAAAACGCCGCAACCCATAACTCCGTTGTTTTAAATTTTAGACCCAACAAACTATATATATTCTTAAATGGCAAGACAAGAGCCCACTTTTGACATCGCCCGTTTGTAAATATCTTTCAACTGTTTTGAGCAACAATGTTCAACTTTTTTATTTTAAATGGAACACCCTGTATATTTTTACATATTTGGATTCAGGATGAAATTCTGCATGCAGTAGTATGCTTCATTTGTTTTTTGGACACTTAGAAATATTTAAAATATTTTTTTAATATTGCATGTAGACAGTCGTACAGTACCATAAAATTTTCAAGTGTGCCGTGGAAAACAATCAGAATGTTGAAATATTTTATCTAACACGTCCAGAAAACGAAGAAATTCTGAGGCAGAGGATTATCAATGCGACCAATGGAGTAACTAGAAGATGTCAGTTGTGTGTTCAACAAGCTGGCGGTCAGTTTGAACAATACTTGTAGATACGTTTTGTAGTTTTGTTTAATTTTATTTCCAATAAAATATTTCAACATTCTGATTTTTTCCACGGCACACTTGAAAATTTTATGATACTGTACGACTGTCTACATGCAATATTAAAAAATTATTTTAAACATTTCTAAGTGTCCAAAAAACAAATGAAGCATACTACTGCATGCAGAATTTCATCCTGAATCCAAATATGTAAAAATATACAGGGTGTTCCATTTAAAATAAAAAAGTTGAACATTGTTGCTCAAAACAGTTGAAAGATATTTACAAACGGGCGATGTCAAAAGTGGGCTCTTGTCTTGCCATTTAAGAATATATATAGTTTGTTGGGTCTAAAATTTAAAACAACGGAGTTATGGGTTGTGGCGTTTTTTAGGAAACAGCCTGTATATTCATTAGAAGTTGTTGACCTGGAAATAGCCAACAAAACAAGAAAGACGAACACGGCTTACTACCAACTAAATAACACTATTTTCGGTAAAAGAGAAATTAATAGAAGAAATAAGCTCTTAATATATAACACTATCCTAGCTCCAATTACGATGTACTCATGCGAATCATGGACCTTACAAAGTAAACTTCAATATAAGCTGACAGCTACCGAGATGAAAGTGTTAAGAACAATAGTTAACAAAACTAGAATGGATCGCATATGGACATCAGAGCAACGTAATCACTTGTCATGAAAATAGAAGAAAACAATTAGAATGGTGAGAATGGAGCCGGAAAGACTACCAAGGAAAATACTAGAAGCAAGAAGTAGGAGCAAAAGGAAGAGAGGGAGGCCTGGGATAACTTGGATGAACCATATTACCAAAATAGGACTAACTAGAGGGATGACTCTAAAGGAAACGAGGGAAGATGCCGAAAAAAGAGGAAAAAATTGTTAAAAGAAACATCAACGAATAACCTGACACCCGATTAGGGTACCAGGATTTTAGCTGAAGAAGAAGTAGTACGTTTCTTGGCTACCACGCTAACACCTGTGGTAGTTGTTAACCCCTAAACAAGAAAACTCTTCCTCACTTTCGACGGGCAGGCCTAGCCACCTACCTGGCCTAAGGACAAAGAGGGCTCATGGAACCACTTTGTGGTTAAAACAGGCCAATGGCCTATGGTAATAGGAAGAGAAGAAGCGTTTTGAATGAGTGAATTTACAAAATTTGCATTCCATTTCTGGGATATAACCTCACTCTCAATAAAGGAAACATTTCTGGCACTGCACTGTCTTTTTCCAACTTCTTCACTTATCTGTAGGGCTAAGGTATCTGCTTCTTTCCATAATTTACTTTTTTGTTTCTACGTCTTCTGAATGCTCTTTTGTTATCACACGAAACCTATATAAACAAATTTCCACACCTCAATGCATAAAATATCTCAATACATTTATCACTGATCAACCCTTAATTTCCGAATAAGCCTCGTTTATACTTAATATGTTATGTACTATTCGTCTGACATAATCAGAACTCCGTCTTTTAGATATGTAGCAGATGTTAACATCAGAGAAGTAAATTTCACTTTTTTTAAAGCTGTTGCGGAGTAAGCTTCATTGATACTGGCAGTTTAGTGGCTGTTCTACACACTAACTCCCTCTTTCTATATTGTGTACATTTCATTATCTTAAGCAGATTGTAGTTTTCAGAGGAAAAATTAAAATACATATTATCCATTCACAAAACTCATGTACTGTCAATGTCAATTTTTTTAAATATTTGCTGTGTACCTGGAAATTACAGTTTTTTTGGGGATGTACTTCGGATCTAGTAATTTTTAGTAATATTTAAAGATAAGGTTATGTTACATGTGTCAAAAGTCACAACTATTTTCTTCTAGTTTTTTCTTGTAATAATCAACTATAACCTTTTTTCCCTTTCCAATAATAAAACCCTCTTTCGTTTCTGTTCCATTGCAATTGAAGTGTATGCACAAAAATTAAAGAATTTGGAAGATTATTTTTTTACAAGAAACTGTGAAATAAGTGAAGTTTTTAAATTTTAAACATTTCAGTGATGCCAAAATTAGCAAGCAAAAGTTCCAAAACAGAATTTAAACAAGGTACCAACTTGACAGCGCTTTGACAGTTCATGAGTTTTGTGAATGGATAGTAAGTACCAGCCAAAAATTTACCAATTGAGCAGCTTTAACTTCTGTATTGTTCAGGGTTGAGGCTGGTAGTGGGAAACCACTTGTAACTGTTTGCACTGCCCAATTGTTATAATGAGATTTACGACTGTCAAAAGAACATTTTGCAATCAACAAGACTGAATCAAGTGAGGGATAATTGTAGATTAAAGCTTTGAAATTTTCTGTTAGTGTTGATGTCACATGTTTCTTTCAATAATTTTCTGTACCTGCACTTTCTCATTAATGTTGACCCATACAGCCTATTTTTGCAGTTACGCTACTTAATCGATTAATTTTTAATAGAATATGTTAATTTTTAGATGGAGAAGAGGACGAAATGGATATTGATGTGAAAAACACAAATGGAGAAGCAGTAGTGAATCGAATTATTAAAAAAGCTGAAAAGGAAGAAACTCTCGATAATTCATTGAAAAATTTATTGTTTATTTCAGAAAACTCTGATGGAGAAGGATCAGACTGAATGATTAGGATCAGTAAGATGTGTGATCTGGGTAGAATGTTATTTAATTTATAGTTCTATTATAATTCAATATTAAGTTTTTTACCGATACAATATGTTGATTTGAGTTTAAAAAAGAATATTATGTTTTCATTTTTGTCTCAAATTGTTCTTGTTAAAAATAAAGATATAATACTTATTGAAGTTTTTAGGTTTAAGAAGTGATGATCATTTTTCATTTTTATCTTTTAGTTTGTAATTGAATTCATTCAGTAGCTATTTTGCTGTATTATTTCAAATATGAGTAACTGTCAACAAATAGTTTTCAACTTAATAAATAAATACTTGATATAAATTGCTGTTCTGATGAATCAGTAGGACAGAATTAAAAGTTAAGAAATCTTCACTTGTAAAGACCCAAACAGATAGTGAGTTGTAGTTATGTAGTTGTCATAGATTTTTATATTCTTCAAGTAATAACGGGTGTTAGAAAACTCGTCTTATCAGTCTCCTATGCAAAAGAAATAAAAGTTTCTTAGATTAATTCTTAAATATCCACTATTCATTAGAAGTACTGACAGCTACTGTAATTTAACTAATTGCGATTAAGTCAGATGAATTTGAAATAAAATAGTTATTCATGCAACAAGTGCTAAAAATTGATGTTTATGCACGAGATATGAAAATTATAAAACAAAGCCTTAAATTTTCTGTTATGAATCCATAAATGTCAATTTAACAAAGGATTCCATTTATGACAGTTATAATTTATGTCATAATAAAGAGATGGCCTTGACGCGCAGGTGAATGTTTGTGGAGCCAGTACTGTCAAAGTCAGTTATCAAAGGTAATTATAATAGTACACATCTGACTTTATGCATTACATAACGCTTTAATTATTTAAAAAACACTTAGCCGTAACGCAAGAAGTAACTAGAATAACTTTACAACCTCACTTCCAGTTCGAAATTGTAGTTTTATAACCTCACTTCACTTTTAGCACATGGGCTAAAAGTAAACAGCTGATCTCATTTTAAACACGCTAAATTATAAAACGTCACTTTTAGTGAAAAAAGCTAGCGCTAAAAGACCTACTTTTAGTGGTGGTCGTAGAAAAACATAGTATATTACTTTTTCTACTCCTTTATTAGTAAATTTCTCAGTAAGCACTGTTTACTTGATTAGTAAGTATGTTGTTACAGTGTTACGTAATGACTAACACGTAATTTTTTTTTATTACGTTACAGTTAACTTGAGCAGTACGTTTGGTTACTGTAGTTACGTATATTATACAGTTGTTGTTTGTATGAAGCGGTGACTGCAGCCGCCTAATTTTTAAGATGGTGTGACAGTAATGATTTGACAGTTAATAAAACATTTCTTTTTCAATTAACGAAATGAGTGTGGTCGTAAAAGTATAGTACGCAACTCGAGCTATAGAGCAATTACGCGCTCGTGGAATTACACACCTGTTGCTACGCGGCTTGTGCGTAACTTTTCTAACTCGCGTCTAATATGCTTCCTACAGCTCTTGTTGCGTAATATACTATTACAAGGGATGTAGGTAAGATTTACACTACTGAGGACTGTTTGATGCCTGATTGAGGGAAGCAAGGTGCGAGGTAGTGCAAATCTTCCTACATCCTGTGTAAAGTACATAATTTTTGTTACTACCCATATTTCCTTATGTAAAGTAAATGGTAATACCTAGCGTAAAATTATTACATTTTCTAAATTATAGTAGCCTGACAGCGATGTGACGTTTTGTTCGACAGTTATAAACGCACTGTGAAAAATTCTTGGAAACTGTGCGTGAATATGATTGTGAGTGCTGTTTTGTGGATAATAGTAAGAGTGATAATGGTTTTCTTCATGTTAACTAAATGACAGACATGGCATCTTGTCAGTTGTAGTAAATGCGGGGTGTAAATAATTCACTTCGCTAGGAAAGTAAGTACATTGTCATGGACACCGTAATAATTTTTGTAATTTTGTTTAAACTATTCACTACAGTCCTGGATTGTCAATGTCAAAATCCAATTAAAAGCAATTCTTTATATCATGGTTAATATTTTAAGTCAAGCTATGGGTAACTAGAAACAATTAATTAAGTTACTAATGTCAAAACCATAAATTATAGGTTATGGTTAAATCAAAATATTTTTTATTTCGAATTGACTTCAGCAAAAATAAATAAAAGTTGCCAGGTAATAAAACCGCAAATTTTAAAAATTAAGTATTTGCGTTGTCTAACCTAGTAGTATTTTCTCTAAAATTTTAAACTGAATTCATAAATGTAATAATATACCGGGTGTTCTATTTAAAATAGGAGTTAATAAAAAAAGTAGAAAAAAAACAAGAGAAGCCCACTTTAGAAGTATTCTACTGGAAAATGACCTAGCTCACATCAATACACATTAAAAATGTAATAAAAATGTAAAGTTTGAAAAAAATCGTTAGAGCTGTTTTTGAAAAAATAAAAAAAAACCGAAAAATCACAAGAGTAAACACCTACTTCCGGTTATGCGATTTTCTGCAAAAGGTTGCTGGCGTATCTAGATAGTACACAAAACTTATATATGAAGTTTCAACGCCATACCTCTTAATTTTTGAGATATTCTGTTCACAGACAGACAGACAGACCAATGAAGAAAAATATGTTTTTTGGGTTCAGGGGACTCTGAAACGTGAAGATCTGTTGAAAACTCAATTTCGAATTTTTGGGGTGAATCCAATACTTCCTTTATAGCAGGGGTCGGCAACCTTTTTCGGACGGCGGGCCATTTTAAAAATATTTTTTTTTATGCGGGCTGCACATTCAAATGTAACTTAAATAGTGCTTTTATATCATATACGAGTATAAATATTATTAAAAATAAATATAGAAAAAATTTATTTTTTATTGACATGCTATAATAACAATGTTAGAGAACAAAAATTTTACAATTCTTAAAAAAAAAGAATATACAATTCCAATTAAATATGTATAAATATGTAAATATAAAATATATAAATATAAAAAATATAAAATCTTGTAGTGAAACGTCATACGGCTGTCAACATGAACGCACATATGAACATACAGTAGCAAACTGGCGAAATGAAAGAATTAGTGATAAGCCTATCCGGAATGAATAATCGGAAAGTTTCCGATTGTTCAAAAAGTCGGAAGGTTCCTATTATTTCGGAACTTTTCGGAATTCGATTATTTTACTGTTCGGTGCACAAAATTCGGAACTTTCGGAATTCGATTATTTTACTATTCGGTACACAAAATGAGAAAACGAAATGCCAATTTGAACTGAACGGAATACGGAATGTTGTATTGACTCACTTGACTGCTATATGCTGGTTGGCGAATGTCGACGAGTCGCGCCGTGTGCGCACGTGTATGATACGTGAATGGCACTAATGGCAGTGGTATTTCGTAGATTAATTATTAGATAGTACACCTACAGACTTCAAATTCAAGTATTGTTTTATACTATCTATTATGTACTTTATGTGCTATTAAACTTTAAAATATCACTACCATTTTCCGAAAGTCTATTAACGTAACTACTGTAATAATTTGAAAAAATATTGTATTTCCTCATATCCCACTGTGCGACTCAAACTCATAAATTGTTTTTTAGGATACTGCATTGCTAACTAGCGTCTACATAGTTACAAACGAGTCCGGTAGATAAAATTTACCGGACTCGTTTGTAACAAAGTAAACGCTAGTTACCAATGCAGTATCCTAAAAAATCTTATACGATACACGACCGGTAGAATTCTTATGGCCTTGCCAAACATACAGGTCTCGCCCTACGGTTCGACCTGTAAAGTGTTGGAGCGGCCATAAAAATGTTGCTACCGGTCTAATAACGTAAATAGCTATTACTGGCCGTCCTACAAACCCAAACAATAGATGCCAACGCAGATAAGGGCTTACGGCGCGACGGCGAGTGCTCTCATCGTAAATTTGCACGCACTTCATCTTCCTTCCGCTTGTTGTTATTTCGCTCGTTTTCCCTTGCTTGCATTTACGGAATGTAAAATAATCGGATGATATTCCGATTTTATAAACATTCCGAAATGGAACATTCCGATTATTGAAATCATCCGATTATGCCCATCACTAGAAAGAATGCTACACTTGCTAAGCGAGACGTCGTATTCGCTGGGGAGTGGGGATTAAACTTGCGCAGTAAAATAGGTTTCCCACTATGCTTCTGTTTGTCGTGCATTTTTGTCACCGGCCACATTTCGGCACGCTTACGCTCTAAGTTTGTTGATTTTTCCTAAAGTTATATTGGTGCTTTGGCGGGCCGCGCAAAAAGTTGCAAAGGGCCGCATGCGGCCCGCGGGCCGCAGGTTGCCAACCCCTGCTTTATTTATTTATTTATTTATTTATTTATTTATTTATTTATTCCACGGGAAAACCCCATTACACAATATAATAGAAACAAAAAGTAATAACAGTAGTAAACACCTAAACTGAAAAATAACAATGATAAATGTTAAATGATTGGCAACACAGTATAAACAAACTTATAAACAGACAACATATTATATAAATACAGCTGAATGAAGCTTACATTATTACGTATATACATAGTGTATCACAGATATATAATAAAATCACAACCATCTAGATCACAAATATATCAGTACTGTTCAATGACCTTAAAGTAATTTTAAGTTACATTTGAATTGGTTTAAACAGCCCTTAAACAAATCTAGATTGTTTCTATTAATCACTTCCAGAGACCGGTCAATGGGTGAATGTCTGCCATAATTAGTGCGATGAAATTTAACATAAAATAAGTTGTTTTCCCTTAAGACACGGTTTGGAACTTTAAAACTAATCAAGGCAAGTAGATCAGGACAATCAATATAAGAGTTAATTAACTTATACATGAAACATAAATCTGATATCATTCTACGATGTTCTAATGATGTTAAACAAACTTCGGCTCGAATTACTTCATAGTTATGGTCAATTACAGGATTACCTACTTTAAAGGCACAAAATCTTAAAAATCTTTTCTGAACATTTTCAAGAGTATTAATATGAATCTGATACTGTGGAGACCATATCATTGAAGCATATTCCAGCTGTGAACGAACCAAGGCACAAAAAACACCTTTAATAGATGGTACAGACAATTCTTTACAGTTCCTTAATACGAAGCCAAGTAGCTTTGACGACTTAATGGACTTATAGTAAAAGGAAGTAAAAACCAATAGAAATTCAACAGTGCTACCATAAAACTTCATTTTTGACAATCCGGGATTATAATGAATCGAGTTTACATCTGTCGAATGTGACGGTGTAAGGATCACTTGCAAAGAAGGTAGTGAAAAAATCATTTATTTTAGAAGCATATTTTCGAACTGGACAAAAAATTGATGGTAACTGGGTGTACTCTGTTCATCAGTGTTTTCTAGATTTTTGAGCTGATTCCAGATGTGCTTGTAAATTACAATAATTTTCATTTTGCAACAACACGTTTAGTACTGTGAGGGTCGCGTATTTACAAACACTTTATTTTGAATTTTATCTAGCATATTTTAGGAAGGACGTTTGTTTATTGCAGACATTTTATTTCTAGGGCGTACAGTTGTTTATTTCAGGCAATTTTATTTCTAGGGCGTACATTTGTTTATTTCAGGCGTTTTAGTTTAGTACAATGATAATCTGTAGCTATAGATGTGTTTTGTATGTAAAATAAGTGGAAAATTATATCATATAACGAAAGCTTTCGTTTGTTTGTTTTGCTTGCAAACTGTAACATAATACTGCTACAGCTGTGGGTCACCCCGGCTAATCGAAAAATTCCTATATTAGATTTATGAGCGGCTATGACCCGAGGTCGAGGGGGAGTTGAGGCCCAACCGCCGGCTAAATTAGCTTGGGAAATTTATTGGTCTAGGATTTCAAACACGTGGCCCGCGTGTCAAAAGGAAATCCTGGGAAAATATTTAAAAATGCGACGGAAAAGGAGTAAAACTCGCCGCGGGGTTTGGAGCTGAAGCGGCCAATCAAAATCAAGTCTCCATAGCAACGAAATTTAGATTTCGTTGGCATTGGCGGGCGTTCCACGGCACATGAAGGAAGGGGACTGCGAAAGATTGCATAAAACACTCGACACAGAAGGAAAGGGTAGCAGAAGAAGCACGAAGCCTGGGGCCGAAGCTGTTTCGACTAGTAACACAAAACATCACGACAACTCCGCACTTAATTAACACCTTACTCTATTTGGTGTAGCTCCACTGGTATTGCGAAGCCACCTCGGGCTTTCGTTAATCGGTGAACGTTCGACACCAACTCTTGCTTTTACTCCTCTCGTTATCACGCAAACTGGCATGGCAAGGCTCCTCTTTGGTCTTGTTTGTAAGTGAGCGTTGATTAACCACTCTTTGCCTTTACTTCTCTCGTTATCACGCAAACTGGCATGGCAAGGCTCCTCTTTGGTCTTGTTTGTAAGTGAGCGTTGATTAACCACTCTTTGCCTTTACTTCTCTCGTTATCACGCAAACTGGCATGGCAAGGCTCCTCTTTGGTCTTGTTTGTAAGTGATCGTTGATTAACAACTCTTTGCCTTTACTTCTCTCGTTATCACGCAAACTGGCACTGCAGGGCTTCCTTTTTGGTCTTGTTTGTAAGTGCGCGTTGCATAACAACCCCTTGTCTCTCTACTACCACACTAACACCACTAGGCACTTCGTAACAAGTTTACGGTCGGCAAACGGCCCATTGGCGTTGGGCAAATGATTGTAAGCGCAGTGTACTGTTTACTTTGTCCTAATAAATAACCACCGCTTGACATGTTGTTGTTTTCTTTGGTGTAAAAGCTGGAGGTCGCCAGCCCCTATACGAACGGAGTGAAAACAGTAAATACGGAAGCCTAGTTAAAATAACTGTAACTGTCGTCGAAGCACCCGCCGAAAACAGTAAAAAAATCACACAACGTAGGCCTATAAACAAGCAACAGGTAACCAGGGTGTGCACCGTTACAGAAAAGTGGTGCCGTGACCAGGATAGGGGAGTGATAACAGGGGGCCGAAAGCTGAAATCAACAATGTCAAATAGTGCCGATCGAAACTTGGAGGCGCGGGACATCGAGCCAGAGATATTGCCGGCCGATACAGCCGGCGAAAGTGTTGAAATAGAGGAACATGAAGTACCGACGCCGGAAACACTATTGGTGCCGACTTGGTTCTTTCATTGGAGCCGGGCCCAACGCGCCTTGGAACAAGAAAGAAATCAAAATTTAAATGAATTCATGACCGGAGTGATGAGCTCTTTAAATGAAATAAAGGCCGCGGAGGGCTCCGGTTGCAGCACAGCCGCCTCACATACGAGGGGGAATCAAGAAAGCGCCAGTGCTAGCCTGACTGGCGCGAACATAGCACAACAAAGCCAGCCCGAGAAGCAAAATAATGTCAAGGAGCCGCATATGACGAGTAACGCCACTGCAGCGTGTGCGGAAGTCCCGGCGAATGCCTGGGAGCGCTCACTGCTGTTGGCGACGCTTCCCGAGAAGCCCGTATTTAGCGACAACATTTCCAAGAACCCCCTCGACTTCCTAGACGAGCTGCAAATTTATTGCAGGCGTCTGAAATTAAACGGACAAGAGCAGCTGCAGTTGGCGCTTGAATGCCTGCGGGGGGCGCCCGCTTTTGGAAGGCACTGTATGCAGACAGCTGGGATACCTTCGAGGATTTCAAACGTGATTTCCTCCACACTTTTTGGGGCGAACGCGAGCAACTCAAAATTCGGAATCAGATCAATACAGCGCGCTGGGATCCGAGGGCAAAACAAACGATGCTAGCACATTTTGCTTTTTTTGTTAGCCAAGCGCGACGTTTGATACCGCCGACCGCCGAGTTAATATTAGTCGCCGACATCATGCGTCACTTCCCGGAAGCTATACGCGCTCTCTACCAATTGCAGTCCGGCAGGAACATAGTTGAAACAGCCGAATTTCTACGAAGACAAGACGCGATCAAGGATGATCGCATTACTGCATGTCCGAATGCTAGCCGCTATCAGCACGCGCGTGACGTAAATACTATCGAAATGGAGCCACCAGCCGCGAGCCCTTACTATAGGCCCGAATTTGGGCACAGGCCACAATGGGCAAGCAGACGGGGTCGACAGCCGCGGTCAACAACGAGATGGGCACGCGCCGAGCCGTCGGGAGGTCTCGTTACGCAAGCAAGCGCCACCCAGGGTCAACGGCCGGGAAACCCGAAGCGGGCGGAGCGGGACTAAAAAATCGCTTCGCCCAGGGCGGTCCACTGAGGGCGCAAAGGAATGCGCTACCGTTTTCAGGCGCCGCCATAAAACTCGGACCGATCCGGATGGCGCCTAAATTTCCAGCTGCCGGCGAAGCAAAGGACCGCTACAGGGACGTATCCAGGGGCGGCCGGCCCTTCTATAATTATAATAAGCTGTTTAACGCCGGCCGCGCTCAGGAGAATTTAACAGTTAAAGGCCTACAGGAAAAATGCAAACCAGTGGCGGCGTGTGAGGGCCCCTTGGAAGGCACTGTCGTGGGCCCAACTGCCGATATATTATCAGTGCATCGACAGGCAACCTCTTTGGAAAATGGCGCCAGAATCGATCCACGACCGCTGCCGGAAATCACAGTTTTACTGCCTGATGGGAAAAACATTGGAGCCCTCGTCGATACTGGGAGCGAAATCACCTGTTTAGCTGAAAATGAATGGGCGCTTATCGAAGCGGCCGCGCCACACATAAATTCTTTACCAGTGCCCTCATTACAATTGCGAGGTGCGGTGGGGAAACCTACTAGCCCCGTGAAGCTGCAAGTGCTGCTGCCCGTGGAGATTCAAGAAAGGCGAATTCACATCCCCTGTTTGATAGTGAAAAATTTAATTAAACCGATGATACTGGGGGCGGATTGGTTGGCCCGGCACTCCGCCGTCATCGACTTTAATAAACGAACGATTAGTTTCTTGGAGAGCTCGAACCACGTGCTACAAGTCCATTTCAGAACAATACTCCCAAATGGCGACGAATGCGTGGCCCACGCAGCGGCAATAACAGCACCTCGCGTACCTACTACGCATGCTGCGCTTGAAACTGGGGAGGCGTTAAGAGAGGCTGTAGCAAGGGCGCCCTTGGACGAGCAACAAAAGGGCAAGTTGCTGGAAACACTTATGGACTTCCGTCCTGTGTTTTCCCGACGGCCAGGGCTAACACAACTGTATGAGCATGCCATTAAAATGCACGACGAAACACCTTTTGTGAAAAGGCCTTATCCAGTTCCATTTTCGCTTAGGCCAGCAGTGGAGACAGCCATACAGGAAATGTTAGAACTAGGCATTATTCAGAGAGCCGCTTCGCCGTTTTGCAGCCCCCTGACGGTAGTCAAAAAGAAAAATAAGGAAGTCAGAATATGTCTAGATGCGCGTCTGCTAAACGAACGAATGGTGGCGGACTGCGAAACGCCGCCACCAGCTGAGGAACTACTACAGCGATTTCATGGAGTCAAATTCATGACTTCTATTGATCTGCGTTCCAGTTATTACCAAATCCCCCTCACTGAAGCTTCGAAGCCGTACACCGCGTTTCTATACAATGGCCGGACGTTCGTCTTCAACGTGTTACCCTTCGGTTTGAAAACAGCTGTGGGCAGCTTTTCGAGAGCGATGGACGTCATCTTAGGCCCCGAGGTGCGCGAATTTGCGGTGAACTACATAGATGACCTATTGATTGCGTCCCCCAACTTTGAAGACCATTTGGGGCACCTACGACGGGTACTGCAACGCCTACAGGCGGCTGGGCTAACAGTCAATCTCGCTAAGTCCAACTTCATCCAAACCGAAACTAAGTTTTTGGGACATTTGCTGACGACGTGCGGAGTGAGGCCCGACCCTGAAAAGATACAAGCCATTATGGACTTCCCGGCGCCACGGAAACAAAAACAACTGCGAGCGTTCCTCGGGCTCTGCAACTACTACCGCCGCTTTTCACAAGCATACAGCGACACCACCCGCGGACTGACGCAGTTGCTGAAGAAAGACGCCAAATGGCGCTGGGGGGACGCCGAGAACGAGACGTTCGGCCGTGTGAAAAAAAAATATTTTTGGACTCTGTGATGCTGACACATCCTAGGCCGGACCTGCCCTTCTACTTACAGACAGATGCGTCTGGGTACGGGCTCGGGGCAGAACTCTACCAGCTGTCAGATGATGGCGAAAAGGGGGTAATCGCGTTTGCCAGCCGCTCCCTGAACGACGCCGAGCGCCGGTATACGACGACCGAGAGGGAACTGCTCGCGATTATTTTTTCATTAAAAAAATTTCGGACGTACTTAGTGGCGTCAAGATTTATCATCCGAACCGACCATAAGGCGCTAGAGTTTTTGCGGCAATGCCGGCTACTCAATGACCGCTTAACCAGATGGATCCTAATATTGGACCAGTTTCACTACGAGATCGAGTATGTAAAGGGCAAGGATAATATTGCTGCAGATGTATTATCCCGATTCCCCACCGCTGGAGCCGGCATAGGCATACAAGAGTTAAGGGAACCCATAATTGCTGCATTCCAGACACAATACTACAAGGATTTAGGCAAAAAGCTGGGCCCTTTGAAAGCATTACAAAAACAAGACCCGGAACTGGATAAAATTTGGCAGGCCCGGGAAAGTGCCACGCTTGAGGAGGATACAGCCATGGCACGGAAGGCACGACAATTCAAGATTGTGAACGACGTGCTGATGTATCAAATTGAACAAAATAGTTCTGAAAGGCTGGCGATCCCAAGAGCAATAGTGCGCGACCTCGTGCTGCAACACCACCAAGAATTTGGGCATTTCGGCGCAGGAAAAGTCTTTGCCGCTATCAAAGGGACTTTCTACTGGAAGGGCATGTATCGTGATGTCCGTAGGGTCATTGCAACGTGCGACTTGTGCCAAAAGACTAAGTGTAACAACCAGATCACACGCGGCTTGATGAACCCAGTGATGGCGAGCCGAGTTGGGGAACTCGTGACAGCAGATTTCTATGGACCATTGCCCACGAGTCGGGGAGGCGCCACCTTCATACTAGTGGTACTCGATGTATTTTCCAAATATGTGGCACTGTATGCCCTACGCCGTGCCACCTCGAGAGCAGCTGCCAAATGCATATTGGAACAATTCTCCCAAGTAATAAAACCCGCGACGATCCTAACCGACCATGGTTCACAGTTCACCTCACGTAAATGGTATGATCAATTGCAACAGGCGGGTATTAGGACTACGCATTCCTCGATAAGGCACCCGGCTTCTAACCCAGTCGAACGCGTGAATAGGGAGCTTGGCCGCATGTTCCGCGCTTACTGCCACCAAAAACACACTACTTGGGCCTGGCAGTTGAAAAACATTGAAAGTTGCTTTAATGCCGCGCCTCATTTTAGCACTGGCTATTCACCATACGAGGTCATACACGGGAAACAACCACAGCTGCAATTGGACCGCCTACTCAGGAGGTTCCTTCCACCGCGCCGCGAACTGACATTGAATCAAATACATGAAGCAGCCAGGAAAAACTTGCTGAGCAGCGCGGAAATGCGGAGGAAAGTATTCAATAAGAAGGCCAAGGACATTCGTTTTGCTGAGGGAGATTTGGTGCTGCTCAAGTCTAACCCAGTTTCAAATAGCGATAAGAGGGTAACGGCCAAATTCCACTTGCTATATGAGGGTCCATTCAAGGTATCGCGCGACTTGGGTAACAATGTTTACACCATAGTACACATCGAGAGCGGTCATAAGAAAGGATCGTATAACGTGGAAAACCTCAAACGGTTCTACACGAACGCCGTTCTGGCGGCAAGGGCTGTCAACCTGTTAATTTATGGCGAGCCCAGATACGAGCTTGCGGCCGCTTGGCCCTCAGAACAGTCGGCTCCAGGTCGGTGTCGAGTCAAGTGCCCTCCGCAGAGTACCTCGGGTGTAGCCCTTACGGGTAGAGAGGATAAGCCTGCGGCCCTTAGCATCGCCATGGAGGTCCAGCACCTGGTCGACGAATGGGGGAGCCACGATGACGTCCTCGACTGGGGGGTACCGTTTGCTGAAAGTAGGCCACCTACCCCAGGGGGCCTTTCCGCTAGGATGGCGGAGGACGCTTACAAAAATACGACAAGCGAGCCAAAACCAGGATCACGCAGGGCGTGTGCCAAAACGGGCCTGCCACCGGCGAAGAGACCCCCGAGTAGGCCAAGCAACGCCCTGGTGATGGGGCTACGACCCCCGGGTAGCACGGGAGACCCCGGTATGGAGCAGCAAGAGCAGCCAAGACCACCGCCGACGGAGAGTACAACAACCCAGAGGCTGGGAGCAGAGCCAAGGTTAGCAACACAGGACGGACACCACCCGGAACCGGACAGCGGCGGCAGGAACCAGGAGCCAGACGGCACCAGCAGGGACAACCCGGACGTGGGTCAAGGCGCACAGCCCAGGCGGTCCTACGAGAAACCGACGGCACCAACGGCACGGGGAGCCACACGAAGGCGCCTAGCCCGTAAGCGCTTCATACAGCGTTGTAGGGAGAGACGCCGGCGCCCACAGGCCAACATAGTGCAGTGAAGTGCGCGTTGTTGAGGTACCCGACCCCACAATAAAAGTTTCCGTGGTGAACTCTGCGAGGCCCCACAAAAACCTTTAGGGGAGACTGTGAGGGTCGCGTATTTACAAACACTTTATTTTGAATTTTATCTAGCATATTTTAGGAAGGACGTTTGTTTATTGCAGAATTTTATTTCTAGGGCGTACATTTGTTTATTTCAGGCGTTTTAGTTTAGTACAATGATAATCTGTAGCTATAGATGTGTTTTGTATGTAAAATAAGTGGAAAATTATATCATATAACGAAAGCTTTCGTTTGTTTGTTTTGCTTGCAAACTGTAACATAATACTGCTACAGCTGTGGGTCACCCCGGCTAATCGAAAAATTCCTATATTAGATTTATGAGCGGCTATGACCCGAGGTCGAGGGGGAGTTGAGGCCCAACCGCCGGCTAAATTAGCTTGGGAAATTTATTGGTCTAGGATTTCAAACACGTGGCCCGCGTGTCAAAAGGAAATCCTGGGAAAATATTTAAAAATGCGACGGAAAAGGAGTAAAACTCGCCGCGGGGTTTGGAGCTGAAGCGGCCAATCAAAATCAAGTCTCCATAGCAACGAAATTTAGATTTCGTTGGCATTGGCGGGCGTTCCACGGCACATGAAGGAAGGGGACTGCGAAAGATTGCATAAAACACTCGACACAGAAGGAAAGGGTAGCAGAAGAAGCACGAAGCCTGGGGCCGAAGCTGTTTCGACTAGTAACACAAAACATCACGACAACTCCGCACTTAATTAACACCTTACTCTATTTGGTGTAGCTCCACTGGTATTGCGAAGCCACCTCGGGCTTTCGTTAATCGGTGAACGTTCGACACCAACTCTTGCTTTTACTCCTCTCGTTATCACGCAAACTGGCATGGCAAGGCTCCTCTTTGGTCTTGTTTGTAAGTGAGCGTTGATTAACCACTCTTTGCCTTTACTTCTCTCGTTATCACGCAAACTGGCATGGCAAGGCTCCTCTTTGGTCTTGTTTGTAAGTGAGCGTTGATTAACCACTCTTTGCCTTTACTTCTCTCGTTATCACGCAAACTGGCATGGCAAGGCTCCTCTTTGGTCTTGTTTGTAAGTGATCGTTGATTAACAACTCTTTGCCTTTACTTCTCTCGTTATCACGCAAACTGGCACTGCAGGGCTTCCTTTTTGGTCTTGTTTGTAAGTGCGCGTTGCATAACAACCCCTTGTCTCTCTACTACCACACTAACACCACTAGGCACTTCGTAACAAGTTTACGGTCGGCAAACGGCCCATTGGCGTTGGGCAAATGATTGTAAGCGCAGTGTACTGTTTACTTTGTCCTAATAAATAACCACCGCTTGACATGTTGTTGTTTTCTTTGGTGTAAAAGCTGGAGGTCGCCAGCCCCTATACGAACGGAGTGAAAACAGTAAATACGGAAGCCTAGTTAAAATAACTGTAACTGTCGTCGAAGCACCCGCCGAAAACAGTAAAAAAATCACACAACGTAGGCCTATAAACAAGCAACAGGTAACCAGGGTGTGCACCGTTACAGTACCGCTTTTTAGAGCAAGCAGAAGTATTCATTGGAAAGGAGGTGGTTGCCCTAAAAAACGATGGCAAGAAGTTATTGATCAATATAGGGAAATTGGTAATTATTTACTTTAACTTGAAACGCTTAAATTGCAACTTTTGAATGCAGTTTTACACTGTTCATATGGTTTACGGCCTGATGAACTCGAATCTGTTGTCGGAAGAGGTGAAAAATGTATATTTTAACCAAGTAAATACCAAATTAAAATGCACCTCAACTATCACAATCTTTGAATATAAAACCTCAGGAAGGAGCGTTTCGTATAAAAATAGGGAACAAGTTGGGTCTTCAATATGGCGGATAGGTGTTTCCGCTGACATTGACCAGTGGCGTCACGAGACAAAGGGGTAGCAAAACTGTTAAGTTTAAGTAGAGAAGTAAACCCTTTCTCAAACATACTTACCACGCCATTGGTGAAAGTTTGTTAGGTTATGTACATTGTTTACATTGTACTGATTGCATGTAATTATTACTTACTGATGGACCGTTATTCCTTTACTTGTAGTTGTAGGTGTTTGAGAACACACACAAGAAGCACAACTAGCCATTTTTCACAAGTTTGTTTACAGCGAATATTTATATTTTGTGTTCTATGGAAATAAGGGCCAGATGGTCGAACGTAGATAACTTTGAATAAGTAATTTTGAGTTTCTACAAACTCGAGAATAAAAATCAAAGCAAAACGATTTTGTTGAGCCGAAATCGAATTGCGTAATCTGTGTATGTATTAGGCTTCGGGTTTCAGCTGGTACAGCAAAATCGTAATTGATACATTATAAGGGGAATGACTAATTCTGCCGGATTGAAGCTCTAATGTATCCCAACAAATCTTGTGATGACTAAATAAAATTTGTCAGCTAAAATATTTATAACGTGCTGCTTTATATAGTTATAGTGTTTATATTCAAAAGACATGCTACGTTTATAAAACTAAATAGTGATGGGCTTATTCGAATCAAAAATAACAGGTTATCCGGTTATTGAAATATCCTCTGTAACTCGGTTTTCGTTCCAAGTATTCGGATGAAAAATAACCTCATCCTGATACGTACTACGTGCTGCGTCTCAGTGACCTGTGAGTGATCGAAATTCTGTAAATAATACGGCATTCATAACTCATATAACCTTTTCTACGTATGTACTTGATTGACCCAAGGCTTGCGGCTGCTTGTTGATATTAAGACATTTGAGACTCCCAGTCGACGAGTTAAATTTATGGGGCCGTTCCTATTAAAGATAACGTTCTGCTGAGTATGAGATTTGCCGAAGCTGTGTTGGTATTAATTTATAACGGCCTAAATTTTTGCTTCGAAACGCGGTTGATTATGCCTAATAAGGGATAAACAGAAAGCGAAATAAGATTTTCCAATATCGTAACAGATTTATATTTAATTTTTAATAACGGAGCAGTCGGGACAAGAAGTGGATTTCGATGTTGAAAATTTTAAGTGTGCATCCTTAGAACCGCAGAAGGCTGAACGTAGATAAATTATGGATTCTAAAATACACCGGTATGATGTGCAAGCGAAAAGGGAAGGGTGCCTACTAGAGAATTTTAGGAACTAAAAATAGATTCAATAGATACTTTGTATTTGCATATTTATAATTTCTTTATGATTAGTATTGATATAGCTATTCTCAATGGTTTAAACTCCTTAGAAATCAAATAAAAATCATTTATACAATTATTAGTATTAACGCTTAACTGAGTTCCTCTGCTATCTGCAAGTTACGATGCCGATGCAGATGACGGTGAACCGCCAACCGGAAACTTAATCGAAACGAATCGAGAGCCAAAATTGATTCGAATGATTATTCAAGTAAGCAATCGGTTATTAATATGATTCGAATGCAAATAATTCAGTTATGAAAATTGTCCGGTTATGCCCATCACTAAAACTAAATTTTGTTGGAAAATATAAATGTGTTTCAGTTTCTAATTATTTATTATTGATTTCTTGATTGTTATTACCACCATTATTGCTAAAATTCTATTTGCTACACTAGGATTCGAAGGTTGTATAAATAAACCTAGAAAATATCCCGCATTGAATGTACACTTGCTTTCAAAACTTTCGCGTACACATTCAAAATCAAGTAACAACGATTTTGCAAAATTGTAGCTGTATAAACGGGTAATTTTGAGATTAGGTTAAAAATGACATTGACAGCATGTGCTCTGTCAGTCGAGGCATTTTGACTTTTCAAAAATTTAAATGTCAGAGTTGATTAATTACAACCCTGATTTAATCTGGCTACACTGCCGGAGGTGCCAAGGTGCTTACCATATGAAGTAGAAGCCGGAGCGGTGCATGTATTTATAAAACCATATCGCCTATGATTTGTGATATACGTTTGACAGTACTGAAGTGTATTGTCAGTCTATGTCAAATTCGAGGTTCGTATGTTAGGTTTTGTTTGTTATTTGACACAGACTGACGCAAAACTTAACCTGAAAATTACGAATTTGACATAGCTTGACAGTGCTACCAACAATGCAGTAGTATAAATAATGAAAACTCACTTGTCAATAAAACTTCATTTTAGTTACTGAAAACAGTTGTATTATCCATTCACAAAACTCATGAACTGTTAATATACATTTTTTTAAATATTTGCTGAATGTATCTGGAAATTACAGTTTTTTTTGGGAATGTACTTAGGATCTAGTGATTTCTAGTAATATTTAAAGTTAAGGTTATGTTACATGTGTCAAAAGTGAAAACTATTTTCTTCCAATTTTTACTTCCTTTTACAATAAAGGAAGTATTGGATTCACCCCAAAAATTCGAAATTGAGTTTTCAACAGATCTTCACGTTTTAGAGTCCCCTGAACCCAAAAAACATATTTTTTTTCATTGGTCTGTCTGTGTGTCTGTCTGTCTGTGAACAGAATATCTCAAAAACGAAAAGAGGTATGGCATTGAAACTTCATATATCAGTTTTGTGTACTATGTAGATGCGACAGCAAGCTTTTGAAGAAAATCGCATAACCGGAAGTAGCTGTTTACTCTTGTGATTTTTCGGTTTTTTTCGATTTTTTCAAAAACGGCTATAACGATTTTTTTTAAACTTTATATTTTTATTACATTTTTAATGTATATTGATGTGAGATAGGTGATTTTCCAGTTGAATACTTCTAAAGTGGGTTTCTTTTGTTTTTTTTTTCTATTTTTTTTATTAACTCCTATTTTAAATAAAACACCCGGTATATTATTACATTTTCGAATTCACCTTAAAATTCTAGAGAAAATTTGTCTCTTCAACTAACGCTCTATTTTGTACCATTTTTGTAGAATTTGTAATTTTTTAAAATTTTGACAAATTTTTAGAAATTAAAAATGAAATTTTTGACTAATTATAAGATCACTGTAAACGGAAGTTGTGTGAGTGTATCACACCAGATTTTTCTTTGTAATAATCAACTATAGCCTTTTTTCCCTTTCCAATAATAAAACCCTCTTTCGTTTCTGTTCCATTGCAATTGAAGTGTATGCACATATATTAAAGAATTTGGGTGATTATTTTTTTTACAAGAAAGTGACATAAATCAAGTTTTTAATTTCAAACATTTCAGTGCTGCTAAAATCAGCAAGCAGAAGTTCCAAAACAGAATTTAAAGAGGGTACCAACTTGACAGCGTTTTGACAGTTCACGAGTTTTGTGAATGGATAGTATAATGTATGGTAATACTATCCATTCACAAAACTCGTGAACTGTCAAAACGCTGTCAAGTTGGTACCTTGTTTAAATTTTGTTTTGGAACTTCTACTTGCTGATTTTGGCAGCACTGAAATGTTAGAAATTTAAAAACTTGACTTATGTCACACTTTTTGTAAAAAAATAAATTTTTGTGCATAAACTTCAACTATTGCAATGGAACAGAAACGAAAGAGGGTTTTATTATTGGAAAGGGAAAAAAGGCTGTAGTTGATTATTACAAGGAAAAACTAGAAGAAAATAGTTGTGACTTTTGACACATGTAACATAACCTTAACTTTAAATATTACTAGAAATCACTAGATCCAAAGTACATTCCCAAAAAACCTGTAATTTCCAGGTACACTCAGCAAATATTTAAAAAATTTGACATTGACAGTTCATGAGTTTTGTGAATGGATAATAGGCGCTACTGTAATATAATAGTAGATTATATTATAAGTGAGAGAAATGCATCATTATTTGCGAGTGAGAATTTTGAATCGCGAGTGCCCCAGCACGAGCGATACAATTTCTCACGAGCTTATAATGGCATTTCGCTCACGTGTGATGTATGACGTTTTATCTTACAGTAGCAATTCTTGTGCCTAAATAGTTTGCGCAGTCAGAATATGTCTCGAAATAAATTTATAATTAGTCGCCTATGATTTGTGATATACATTTGACAGTACTGAAGTGTATTGACAGTACTGAAGTGTATTGGCAGTACTGAAGTGTATTGTCAGTCTATGTCAAATTCGAGGTTCGTAGGTTAGGTTTTGTTTGTTATTTGACAGACTGACGCAAAACTTAACTTGAAAATTACGAATTTGACATAGCTTGACAGTGCTACCAACAATGCAGTAGTATAAATAATGAAAACTCACTTGTGAATAAAACTTCATTTTAGTCACTGAAAACAGTTTTATAATGTATGGTAATAGGCGCTACTGTAAGATAATAGTATACTAAAATATGAGTGGATAACAAGGTCTTTAAAACACGCGCGAGTTTTCGAGCACGACGGCGTAGCCGGAGTGCTCGAAATAGAGCAAGTGTTTTAAAGACCAGTTATCAACGAATACTTTACGCTATTTTTTATTATACCTCCAATACTGGAAATAAATTACACACTAAAAACTTAGAAATAATTTTTGTCGTGATAAATCGAGAGGGCATAATAATATTGCTACTATAGTTACGAGAATTATTTACGTTTTTGTCGTGTCCATGTCCGTTGTTGCATTCAGTCGTTTCCTTGACAACCTTTAAAGCTCGGCGAGCTTTAATCGCCTGTATTCGCACGCTCAGGCGTGCTTTAAACGGCGATTCTGATGCAGGTATAATAAAAAAATATTTATTTGTTCCTCACTTGTAATCATCAATTTATCAAGTCACTGTATTCACCTTGAAAATGTTTCTTAACTGGTAAAAAATTTACTGGCTAGCCAGTTATATTTTACAAGCGTGCTCATAGATAAATGATAGCGTGCAAAGCCAGAGTTGTCTTCCTTAGTATGTGTCATATTGATGAATTTAGTTGCTTGTCAGTTTGACATTTTGAATAAATGGTAAATTTCTAGTTATACACAAGTGAGAAACAAATAAAATATTCAACAAACCACACCAGGTAACCATTTTTACTGGCTCAAGGATATGACAGGCTCGCCAGTCATCCCAATCCTATCGCCAGTAAAAACTGTTTTACCTGGCTTGTAATGTCAAATACTAATTTAAGTGAAAACTGTAAAGATTTGTTATTATTTACCGAAAAGTAATATGTTCGCATACTTTTGGCGTTTTTTATACAAGGCCGTGTTTACAAGAAATATTTTTCAATGATAACTAATATCTATTTAAATGGCTTCTGAAAACTCTAATCTACCCCTGTTAATGAATTACTTTTATAAAAATCCAGTAAATGATCTTTTACAGTTGTCTAAATGACGAGGTTTTTTTAAAATTCCGTTCAGTTCAGGATTAATGTTACAATTGATGGCGAAAAAATCGGCTTCGGCGTAATATACAGACCTCCAGACGGCAATATTTCAACATTGGATGAACTTGAATCTACCTTATGTCATATAAATTCAGAAGTAGATAAAGTTGTTATGGTAGGCGATCTCAACATTGATATGTATAAAAAAGATTCTCGGCTTTGTAAGCACCTTATGAATATTTTGGAAATATACAATTTGTTACAAATTGTAGATGAACCCACGAGAGTCACAGATACGACATGTACTCTGTAAGGGAAGATAGACGGTCGGCCTTACCTTTTGGCGAAAGTTATATTGGTTATTTTGCCGGCTGGTAACTATCGGCCTAATTGGGCTAGCTCGCCGCGAGGGTCGCAGGGTTCCAGCTATGCTGAAAGAGAATACAAAAAAAAGAAAGGAGTGGGCGCCAGGTCCTAGACTCAGATCCAATTCCTTGTGCCGGACCTTACACAAGGTCGAAGATAAAAACCAGCAAGTCAAAATAAATAAGCAAATCAACAACCAATGAATAGATCACAGCTTTATTTTAAATATTGGTGGGTACTATAGTGCAAGGCCAACATATATATATATATATATATATATATATATATATAAATCACGGCAGGCAGGGCAAAGCAGAGCCAGGTTATGCAAGCGCTCAGCTGATGCGAAACCCCGAATATCAGCTCAGAAAGATCCTAAGTAAGTATTCAAAATTTCTAAAGGTCAAAACTACCAGGATATATGGCCATATAAAAGCAGGGTAGATTTTTCAGTGGAAATACATCAGGTACATAAATGAACACTAAAGCAATCGCTTGAATAAACCTTCAGCAAACTTGTACCTATGTAGAGACTCGCAAATAAAGTACAATAACGCGGAATTGACAATTATTCTACCGGCGGCGGGCCTTATGACGCAATCGCTACTAACCCGAGATTAATCAGTCATGAACTGAAACTGCAGAAGCAATCGACTACCGATGTCGCTACTCTAGCCACTATCAACATCGAAACAACGCGGCGAACGTCAGACGGCTGACAGCAAATGGCGACGAAATTAAATATAAATATCTGTGTATTAAGCAAACCGCAGGCAACGAGCCGTAAGTACAACCCTAAATCTGAAGTAATTAAACGAAAGATCTAACATACGATTTGCAGGGGAGCTCGATGGGGCGCGGCGGCCGGCGAAAGTGGATATAAATATCTGTATATAAAACAAACCGCAGAGCTGCCTTCACAAAGTCGGGTAAGCTCGATTAATGATTCGATAAAGCTCACTCAAATGCACAAAATGGATGCTCGAAATTTGCAAAAGCCCTATTATAATAACGCATCAGATCTATACAAAGGCATGCACTAACATCTAAATAAACGAAGCATTGGTATGCCAAAAATTATCGCACATGTCCAAGCTATTAACGAGACGAGATACTATTAACTAACTATAAAATACACCAGGCGCAAATAGCTATATCAGTTTCTTGCCTGTAGTAAAAACATGTCGGCTCCTGACCTTTGGCTTGCGGGGCCCGAAGACGGCAGAAGCAATGAGGGTTCCGGCAGACACGGCGGGAGGCCCAGCGGACCGAGGAAGCGGTGATTGTGTCGCAGGTGAGTGCAGTGCTACACCCTCTAGCGTAGCTCCCAGGAGATTGCAGAGCTCCTTGACAACTCGGTAATTTCAGGAGCCCAAATCGACGGTTTGGATGCCCGCAGGGTGCAGCCGAACAAGGAATGCTAAGCCTCTTCAGGGAGGAGTTCAACCTCTCGCAGGAAGCGTCCAAACTCTCCCAAGATCGTAGCCGACAGGAAATGCATCCAGCAGGAAGTGAATGGCATCTGACAGTAAATCCAATCCCACAGTAAATGAATATAACGCACAACGCCCAAATAAGTCCCAAATAAGAAGAAACTGGCCTTATCTTACCTCACGCTGGAATTGAGCCAGAGAAAAGGGCAGAAACAATGCTGGCCTCAAACGAATCCGCAGTTGCGAAGGACGTAAGTATAACCAAATCAAATACGAACGTCTTAAGGGCACATGTGCTTTTTCAGATCCTCCGAAAAATCAAAACGGAGCCGAGCTATACTAATTAGCTCACAAATTTAAGCACACGGCCGAGGCAATAGCAGCCTGCACCAAGTTTGAAATGGGAAAGAGCTCAAAAATCCACCAGCTACCAGTTATCAAAACTTTCCAAAATTTTTGGGCCAGAAGATGCAAAAAAACAGCCTGAAAAATTTGACTGCAAGAAGTGATATCCTTTATCTAGCAACAAATAGAATAGTGCAGAATAATTTGCAACAGGGGTTGCCTAAGCGCCATATACAAATATCTGTAGGAATATGATCAAAATAAATTTAATTAGTAGAATATGGGTAATTATTCGAAGAGTTGCTTACCAAACTGCTTGATAATTATAGGAAAATAATTAAAAATAAGATACAGCTAATTATACCTAGTTTAAAGCATGCAAAAATTGACAAAAGCCAACCATAAATATTCAAGTTCAGAATTCAGCTAGCAGAGGTTCAATACTACGGGGGACACTCCAAAAGTATCGTAACAACTCTTCTGGATATTATCTGTATCAGCAAGAATGTAAGTGTTGGCGAATGTGGCACAGCCGATTTACTCAACATGACCGACCACAGACTTACCTACTGTACGATAAAATGCTCAACAAATAAGAACATTCCACTTAAACTGACTTATAGGGACTTTAATCAATTTGATTTTAATTTATTCGCTAGAGATGCTGCTGCAATCAACTGGGATTTCGTATATACTTTAGAAGATGTAAATGATAAACTTTTGTTTCTGAATAATACTGTCATCTCTCTATTTGATGTACATGCACCCCTGAAAACTGTAACAGCGAAAAAACCTGGTCGACCTTATATCACCCCTACTATTAGAGAAATGTCACGTTTAAAAGATAAAGCCTACAAAAAATTTCTCCATACTAAAACAGACAAGGATTACATATTCTATAAGAATATTAGGAACTATCTAACATCAGCTATTAGAAGGGAGAAGAAAGCCTATATTCAGTTTGAGCTCAATAATAATAGAGATAACCCGAAGAAATTGTGGAGCAGTCTTAGAAAGTTCAACATTCACAAAACTAATAAACCATCTATTCCGTTACACATCTCCGAGCCTAACTCCATCAATGATTATTTTCTTAATTCATTAAGTACGCCCAGTGTTGATAACAATTTAGTGATGTTTTATAAAAACAATGTGAAGTGCGATATTAAATTTAATTACAATCAAGTAGCGGAAGCTGAAGTATTGAGCATCGTTGAAAATCTGAAGTCCAATGCTGAAGGAAGGGATGGAATTAACTTAAAGTTATTGAAATTGGTCATACCTTACTGTAAAAACGCGCTAACGCATATAATAGACAGTTCTCTTCTACAGTCGGTCGTACCCGATGTGTGGAAAATGTCAACTATAATACCTACTCCAAAAGTGGCTAATCCGTGTAGTGTAAGTGAACTTCGACCAATAAGTATACTTCCTACAATGACGAAAGTAGTGGAAAAGGTGGTTTTTAAACAGCTATCGCAATATGCCAGTGAACATATTTTACCACCTATCCAATCTGGATTTAGAAGTCCTTATAGTACTTCTACAGCTTTACTGAATATATCTAGTGACATTGCTCAAGCTATAGATGAAGCCAAAGTCACAATATTAGTTCTATTAGATTATAGTAAAGCGTTTGATGTAATAAATCACAAATTATTGCTGGCAAATCTGCATTACTATGGGCTATCCGATACTGTGATAAACTGGTTTGATAGTTATTTATCTAACAAAACACAAGCTGTCAAGGTACACGGGCAACTTTCAGAAGATATGATCATAGCTAAGGGAGTTCCTCAGGGGAGCATTCTTGGACCTCTCTTGTTCACCATATTCACTTCAGATCTGCTAGAAGTAGTAACTCGTGATTGTCTTCTACATATGTACGCCGACGATACGCAAATGTATAAATCGTGTTTGCCACATGAAATAAATAAAACTATTGATGCTTTAAACATCAACCTTAAAAATATTATGGAGTGGTTTAATGCAAACAGGCTAAAAATAAATGCGTCAAAAACAATTGCCATGTGTTTAGGTTTAAGTAGAGTCCCTGTATATAAAGAGTTGGGACATGTAGGGTGACTTGTTTTGGATCCACAAACCATGGAGTACCTGATTTTTGCCGATTTTAAACTTTATGCATACTTCTTTCAGCTAAAACAAATGAAATATATCTTTGCTACATCACATGGTCCTTGATTTGTGGATCCAATGGCTCAACTCTTAGTACATATAGGAACTCTAGGTTTAAGTAGTGTACGTGAGCGCGCCTGTCAGTTTCGTATAAAAAGTATAGAAATAAATGGTACAGTCATTAATTTTTCAGATGCAGCAAAGAATTTAGGTGTTTTTAAGAAATCTTAACTACTGTAGCACAGTTTACTATAGCTTTCTTACAAACAAGTTTAATGTTACAGAACTGCTGTTTAAGATTTTCATTTAATATTAGTTACCGGGAACATGTTACTCCGTATTATACTCAAAGAAAATTGTTGAAAATGCAAAATATCTTCTGTGTTCAGTATGTTATGTTTATCTATAATTTAGTTACAAATAGCGAACCGACATATTTGTGCAATAGATTACGTAAAAATTGCATATACATAGCATAAACATAAGATTTAAATGTAAATATCAAATACCTGCGCACAGAACTACTAAATTCGAGTGTTCATTCAGCTATATGGCACCAAAATTGTTAAACGATTTTTCTAACATCTTAAGCACTAGTAATTTTCAAACTGTGAAAAGTAATTTAAAAAAATATTTCATTCAAACTGTTGATGTAACTTAAAACTATTCTCTATAGTAGTAATTGTATGTATAGGGTGAGTGGAAGATCAGTCTTGGCTGAACCCATTCCTTTTGTGTATGTTTTTTGTATTGCACAATAAATTTTGTATTATTATTATTATTATTACATGTTCTAAAAATTTAGGATTTTATTTTCAAAATTTTGTTGTACAGGCGACCTCGCCGTTCGTGGCTTTGCGGTTCGCTGATTTAATTTTACGCGAGGCACCTTTGTGCCCCCTTTTCTTTGCCGTTCGCGGATTGCTTTGCCGTTGCCTTGCGGATGGAATTGCCAACTGTTTCAACTTTCACACACTAAAAAAGCACATACAAATTTGTTTACTAATGAATAATATATCATAAGCGCCAACGTTTTGATGAGCTTTTGTTTATTTTAACAACGATTTAAAGTTACCGTCAGACTAGTGACCCTTGTCATGAACACCTAAATAACATTATTTATCACAAACTTGTAAACACACTTATCGAGTCTATTTCTTTGAATCTCTTATTACCAAACCGGACCTCAAATAAATTGTAAAATTATAACTTGAATAAACAAATGGAAATTCGAGCTCTAGATTCAAGTGGTACTTATGCTACGTATGGAATTTTAGTTCAAGCTTTACTGTCTTTTCGAGCATTTCTGCCGAAAATTCAATTGAGTTTAATTTTTAAAACATGGAAAACCATGTCGTCAAAGCATAAAGTTTCCGTTTCAGATTTGCCAGACAAAAAACACAGAAAAGTTTTGGTTTTTTGAGGTTGCATAGTATAAATAAATGTAGTTAATGAAACATAACCCCGTTTTTATCATTTATGTGTTTACTTGCGCATCGCGGCATTCTTCTGGAACGTAACCCCCACGAACGGCGAGGTAGGCCTGTATTTAGATAGTAAATCACATTTAAAACAACTTTTTTTCCTCTACCTTGGCTAGTAATTGCATTTTTCGCAATTATTTAAAAAAATTTAAAATTTGATAGATAACGGATGTCACGTGACAACTTCTGTTTGGCCCAATTGTAATGTTTTTCAACCACCTCCGATCGCCAGGGTTTTGATTGTCTAAAATACTCCCATTTTGGCAATCACTGTACTTTACAGTTATCATTGCTCTCACTAAATGAATATAAAATGGTAAAATGTTCTAATAAAACACAAGACAGCATTGTAACAAATTTTATTTCAATCAATAACAGCACAGTAGATCCAAAATATGATTTTACGAAATGAAGACTTATTTATACAAGCATTTAAGTTAACTTTAAAACATCTTTAGAATGGTATAAAGAACATAGAAACCAAACATGTACCTTTAATATCACAGAAGTGTTTTATAACACGCCGATAAAATCCCGTACACATGCTGATGGATTAAATAATAATTGTGATGGATTACATACACCATAACAAATCTATGCACAAATAAAAGCTAAGCCATCTATTAATAAGTATAAAAATTAGATACTTTCCACCAGTTTAAATTATGAAAACAATTGGAATATATTAGGACCGGATATTATTTAACTCTTTATTTTATAGAACTTTACAAAACCCAGAAATAGAGGAAGAATACAAGCACCACTATACAACCAGCAGCTGCTTTAACATACATAGATTTCGTATTTAAATATGTGGCATCCTTTTTGTATTTCTGCGTCAACATGGATAAGTTTTGAGTTTTTGAATCCAATTCTAAAAAAAACAAAATAATTATTAAGTCTGTCTGTTTTTTATATGCATTTGTATATCAATTAATTTATTTTTACTTTATTGTACAGTAAGCATATTCGTGGACAATTTCCGACAGTTTCTATTGAATAGTGATTTGGGAAGTAATCTCTTATTCTTAGTGTTACATGAAAAATGTTGTTACGTTTATAATAAATAATAATATACAGTGTCCCAGGGTTGATCTTATAAGAAGTATTATTGATAAAAAATATTTGAAACCAATTTTTGATTTATTTTGAATTTTTTTAAATCAAAACGTCCACGAGAGCTAATCATAAACAATTTTCTCCCCAGGTGAGGTATCTTATCCATTTACATTACAGAAAAATGTTATTAAGATGCAACGTTGTTCAAAATGTAAAATTATGACCTTGTTTTTGTTAGTACTCATTATTCTTAAACAATTTACTGCTAGTGCCAAACATTACACCCATGGTGGAAGAGGTATCCATCTACGCATGAAAAGAAGAATGCCACAGGATGTAACAAACAGCGATCAAAACATAACTGTGTCTTTACGTACAACAAAGTAATTGACAGTGAAAGGGTCGAATCTTTATAGTGACAGTGATAGATGACCTTTTTTACATATTAACACTGTCGTGAATAGCATTCGTTTGCTGAATTGATAACAAAATTTCAAAAAGTATTTATCGTCCTTGCACGAATGTAATTCCTAATGGACAGTGATTAATGTAATTATTTTATAGAAAAACCAAAATGCTTTAGTTAAAATAGCTGTTAAGATCTACCAGAAAAAATATTTTTACTATCTTAAATATTAATTCTGATGAACACAGATGCATAAAAATATAGTACATTTTTTTTCTATAATAATTTTTGAGGTCAACTTTCTAGGGGATAAGTTGCATTCCTGCAGGGTCCCTAGTTTTAATAATGTTGGTACATAGATTTTTAGTTCTTTTCTTCCACAAAAAAAAATTGTTGTCATTTTGACAGATATGTAATAATTTAATATAGCTTGTTTCATTTTTGCATTTAAAATATTTCTTGGTTTTCTTTTTTTATCCGATTTTATTGATGATGATGATTCCATGTTAAAAAAAGAAATTTGTCAAGAGTTCAAATTAAGAAACTTTGACATTCAAAATTGACACAAATTTTGAAAAAGTCCTACCAACACGAAGTATACACATTTCCTAGCGTTTTAATCACATGTCTACCAACATTGTAACACTTTGACAGTTATTATAGAAAAAAACGTACTTTAGATATTTTTAAATATTGCAGTGGACCATAACTTTACATTCTGAACAACTTTTCTCAACATTTTTCTGTAATATGAATGGATCCGGTACTTGAACCAGTAAAAAGATTGTTATTATTGGCTGTTTTGATTAAAAAATTCAATATATGGAAAATTCGTTTCAAACCAAGTAGGGTTGAAATCTAAATTGGTAGTTTGAAGTATAATTTTTTCATCTTGTAACATTAATTTTGTGACATGCAGTATAAGTGTCAAGTGAAGTCTAAATTTGTATAAAGTTATAAAAGTATAAGGCATGATGTACATAAAAAGGTTCGGCAACATAAACATTTAAATGAAAAACTTGTGATACGAGGGTTGCGCTGAAAATTGTTAGTTATTAAAAGACCGTTGCATTTTTCAACAAAAAATCTTTATTGTTTTTCAAAATATTCTCCATTCAGACTAATACACTTGTGCATTCTTTGAAACCACTTTTTAAAACATTCAGAAAATTTATTTTCTGAAAGGTCCTCAAAAATTCTTTGAAATTCTGTAACTGCTGCATCTGCGCTGGAAAACCTTTTACCTCGCATCATTTTTTAAGAGTTGAAAACAAACAAAAACCCCATGCGCCAGATCTGGGCTATGGGAGGATGAGTTACCAATTGAACTCCCGAATCTTTAAAAAAATCCAATGTTCTGGCAGCAGTGTGGGAGGATGCGTTGTCACGATGGACTAAGATGTTAAGCAAACCGGTCCTTTGGCGACCTGTCTGTAATTTTCCAAACATCTGTGGTAAAGCCACTTCGCAGCACCATTCAGAATTAACAGTCCTGCGATCTTCAAGTGGAATAACAGCAACAGGACCACTTTGGCAGAGAAAAACAGCAATCATTTTTTTATTAACGCTTCTGCCACGAATTACTTTTGTGGGTCTTCATCTTCGAATACCCAAACACTAGACTGCTGTTTAGTTTCAGGGTCGTAACTGTATACCCAAGATTCGTCACCTGTTACAATGTATACCACTTGTTTGAAAGCTCCTCAGTCAAATTTTTGCAACATAAATTTACACCAGTCTACTGGATCCTGTTTTTGACTTTCTGAGAGCTAATGCGGTATCCAACGGCTTGCTAGCATTCTTCCCCAAGATGTTTATACAAAATGGTATTCACCGCCAAGGATCCAATCTTCACTTCCTCCTGAATCTCCCTATAAGTGATATTTTGATTGGACTGAATCAAGCTTGCCACACGATCAACATTTTCTGAACAGGCAGCTTCCACAGGCCTTTCAGGTCTTGCTTCGTCTTCTAGCAGCTCTAGCCCTCGTCGAAATTCGCGGAACCAATGACTAACAGCGGATAATGAAGGGGCAGCATCGCCAAAAGCTGCTGTCAAATTTTCATGGCTTTGCTGGTATCCTAACTGTTTTTTACAGTCATAGAAAATCATAGCTCTAAAGGCAGTTCGCGGAATGCCCATTTTAACTGAATTAAAAATGCACAACTAATTAACTACGTTTCACAAGGAAATTGAAATGTTTGACAATTGTGGGTAACGAATGTCAACTAATGCGACATTCAATTGTTGCTATTGTTTCTAGCTAATTGAGCTTCCATGGCCTGCTACTAACTATTAACAGAGCATCCCTCGTATGTATCAGTGTATGAATATTCAGCCATAAAAAACTTTATTAGGTCATTTTACTGAACATTTACTTTAAAACAAAAAATATTTAGAAAAATCAGATATGATTTGTTACAACATTATTTTTCAACATAATCCCCTTGAACGTGAAGACACTTATTCCACCTTTCTTGAAAAACTCAGAGTCTTGATCACAGAACAAGTCCTGCACTGCTGCCATAACAGCATCATCCCTCTCAAATTTTGTTCCCCGAAGACTCTCTTTTAGCTTTGGAAACAAAAACCACTGGGAGCTAAGTCAGGGGAGTAGGGTGGATGCTCGGTAACTTCAAACCCAGCATCATGAATTGCATTCGTAGAAATAAGGCTCTTATGAATTGGGGCGTTGTCTTGATGAAAGAGAATTTCGCGTGACAGTTTTCTTTTTTCTTTAATGCAATCACGAAGTTTTGTAACTAGTGCTGTATAATATTGACCAGTGATTGTGTAGCCACGTGCCAAAAAATCTACCAGTAAAATTCCTTCGGCATCCCAAAAAACTGTAGCCATTATCTTGCCCGCTGAAATCTGTACACGAAATTTGCGAGGAGGGGGAGATCCTGGATGACGCCACTCCATACTTTGTTGTTTGCACCCAAGTTTCATCAACCGTAATAAAGTGATCGAGGAAACGTTTAGGATTACGGTTAAACAAGGCTAAATTGACTATTGAAGAAATGACTCTCACACGCTTTAGTTCGGGCGTCAACATTCGGGGTACCCATCTTGCCGACACCTTATGAAGTCCTATATAGTCATTTATTATGGTCCCAATTGTACCATTTGAAAGGCCTGTTATCTCCGCTACACGTCTTGTTGTTAATCGACAATCTTCTCTGATCATGTCATTCACGAGATTAATGTTTTCTTGAGTACACGCAGAATGCGGCCGACCAGCACCTTTTGCGTGTTCGCAGGTTGTTCTGCCACATTTGAAAGCTTGAGACCAATTTTTTACTACTCGATAGGAAGGAGCAGAATCTCTAAGCACGCCAACCATATCTGTATGAATTTCTTTAGGCGTTAAATCTTTCTTTTGTAGGTACTTGATGACAACATGAAGCTCACTTTTTCCATTTCCTTCGTGCAAAACTATGAAAGCTCGACTAATCAAATTTGGCAGTTTGTTTGTCAATAAAAAAACAAAACAAGTGCGGTTACTAGGGGCAACATATTCCAAAGCTATCTATGCTAGGGACAACAAATACTGTACACCCCTCATACTTGCATTTATTACTCTATAGTCTTACTCTATATTTGAAAATAACAATTTTGGGACAAGATTACAAAAGGGGGGGGGGGGGTGTTCGTGTGGAAAAGGTAGTTCTTACTTTAATTTAATTTTTTTTAAATTTCATTGTAGCTAATTTTACAAATAGTAGAAACTGAATACTAAAGAAACCCACTAAACTATTATACGTACCAAAAACTAATAATAAAATAAATTTTACAGGAACACTAATACAAAGCTCTAATAAAAATTTTTATTTTACAATATGTCGTGTTTTTAGTAAGTATATTAGACACTAGCTCTACCATAATTTGGAATGTCACCGATGACCCGTCGGATTTCGAGTTTAAGTTGTTCAATATTCTGTGGATGGGTAGCGTAGACCTTTCCCTTCACGTATCCCCACAAAAAAAATCTAGCGGCATCAAATCACACGAGCGTGGTGGCTAATTCACATTGCCGTTTCTAAAGATAACACGGCCGGGGAATTTCGTTTGCAGCAAATCCAGTGTCGCACGCGCCGTGCGGTGGTCATTTGGCCGAAGTTCTGTTTCACACATAATTGAGATGTTTTATATTTTCATATTTAATAAACATTTCTGAATTTCCTTAAATATTTTGAGTTTTATTCTATTTCAATTGTAGGTAACCCTTATTGGTAAACCCTATATTAAATGTGGATCAAGGTGTTATTCACATAAAGCCACAATTCTTCGTCTTTAAAAAAACATTTGAAACCGAGATTCTAAAGTAGCGAATAGCTAGAAATTGGATACACCATTTTTGGCAAACAACTCGTAAATTATATTTGTGGCATTGAACCAGAATTTGCATAAAATTGCTTGAAATCGGTAAAACGTAATATTTTCTTTGAAAATCGGGACAGTATTTTGTTGCGGGACAACTACCTCCAAATCGGTACAATCCCGAAAAATCGGGACGTATGGCAACCCTACTTACCCATGATTTTTATAGTCAAGTGTAATGGAACAAAATATCAACACAATTACATTTTACCTGACAAAAGGTCATGTAGTTTTGAATTTTGGATATGTTGTATGTACCTAGGCGCTTATTAGTAATTTAAGTTTTCTAATTTGGCACGCCTGGGCGTGCCTCAGTACGACCACTTTTGCGAAACTTTTTTCGGTTTTTGCTTGATAACTCTTTACTAGTGCGTCCTACAACAAAAATTATTCTACCTTTTTATAGAGCACAACATTTGCTACAATTTACTCTAATAACATGTTTTTCTAAACGTCATAGTTACCGAAATACAGAGCTTCAAAGCACATTTTTTTTCAAAAGTTAGGGCAAACAAATACAAAAAATAGTGTCCATCATCTTAACGGTTTATTGGTTCAACTTAAAGACAAAATGAGTAAGACTTTGCAGCCATATGATGGATATGTGCAGAAAAAATTACAAAATAGACCACAATACATGGAATATAAATGTATATAAAGGGTGTCCAAATTTGAGGTTGGATTTTAATTCGTTAATAAAACGCCAAAATAATTTGAAAATGTAAGATATTTTAATGAGAACTTAAAGCATATACTTAACGATTAAACATGGAAGGTAATATCAGATAAATGCCCTCCTCGGCTCGTTTGATATGAAACCATTCTTTTTTTCAAATCTTCAACGACATTTAAACATAAACGAGGGTCTATCTCACCAATTACTCGTGTAACTTCGGCCTTTAGGTCTGTAATTGTCTGTAGACTATTGGTATAGACTTTCCTTTTCACATAACCCCAGAGGAATAAATCCAAAAGGGTCAATTTGCAAGATCTTGATGGCCAATTGATGTCACCATATCGAGAGATAAGTCTACCTCTGAACTTTGATTGCAGTAAAGTTATCGTTTCACACTCTGTGTGACATGTGGCACCATCTTGTTGAAACCACATGTCACGCAAGTCCATAGCGCAAACTTTTCTTGCAGTTTCTGTTAAACTTTTCCCTTATTTGTAATAGGTTTTTACAATTAGTATGCATTGCTGAACTGTGAACCGCTCCATAGCTTAAATAACTTAAATGGCAATGTGTCAAAATGACTGCTATAAAATATTAGCGCTGTATGTTTGACAGAAAGCAAATGCCGCGAAATTTAAAATCCAACCTCAAATTTAGACACCCGTTATATAAATTGGCTCAAGCAATACATTTACAAATAAGGAGCACCTACATACAAATAAAAAGAAACAAATTAGTTCATTTTAAAGACAAAACGAAATAATTTTGTATCCAAGTGATAGATATACGTAACGGGTGTTCATTAATTATTCCAGTCAAGTTGCCTTTGAAATATTTGTTGTATGAATAATATGTTGGTGGCACTGTAAGTCATTATGACAAGAGCTCACAATTATGTCAAATTCGAGGTTAGCAGGTTAGGTTTTGCGTCAGTTTGTGTCAAAACTGACAGAAAATCTAACCTGCATTAGACTTTTCATGTTTTGGTTCTATTTGTAGTGTCACCTTCATCACTTTCTATGACAAAGGTAAAATGTAATGTCTTCATTTTGTTGGGCGATCATCTAATCAATTATTAAAACCGCTTCTTCCTCTATGTCATCGTCGTTTGTAATAATCGCCACTAGTCCACAGAAATTTTACGAGTAATAGACTAATGCCAACCAGCCTTTCTGCAACTGCAGGCTTTAGCACACCCTTTCTTACATTGGCAAAAAATAGTCTGTAGCAACCGGTAGCAACTAAGCTGGTGCAGCGCTTTTGTTGTTTTTATTGGAGTCAGTCCTCTCCTGCCTGTCATCCAGCCCCAATCCAAAAGGTTCTATTCCCTGCCCATCAATGTTTGGACTTGATGATATATGCGTAATGCGTGATACCGGACTGCATCTTGTGGTTGTGGCAGTCTGGCAAGGTGAAACTTGCTTTTAGTCACAGATTTTTCAAAAAGCTGACAGCGTAGACCGTCATGAGTTGGAGCATTCATGTCCCCACCATACAAGGCTACGAAAAATGTCACCTGCTTTTCCAATTTGGTCAGGAGTAGCTTCTGATTCTCTGAATGCACTTACTGCTTCAACTAAATTAGGGTGCTTTTGAAGAACACTGCAAGATGTGGTTTTTCCATGTTCAAATGGGGCCTATGTAGTGTCACGCCCACTATATGCATGAAGAAATAGAATCTCTTGTGGATCATATTTGAACGAGTTTGATGAATAAAAGTGGCCAAACGTCAGTTGTTTAAAAAAAACGTGTTTTTGAGTTTTTCCTAATTTTTTTACCTTTGAGGCTCGGTATTTTGGTAATTATGAGGTTTAGAAAAACATGTTATGAGAGTAAATATAGCAAATTTTGTGCTCTATAAAAACTGGTAGACCAATTTGTTTTGTAGAATGCACCAGTAAAAAGTTATCGAGTAAAAACCGAAATAAGTGAGACAAAAGTGATTGTAATGACGCGCGCACAGGCGCACCAAATTAAAAAACTTTAATTTTTAATAACGGCCTAAGTACAAGAGTACAAAATGGTCAGGTAACCACCCCTTTTCAAGGGCCACTGGGCTATGAGGTAAATTAATTGAGAAGTTGCCAAGATAATTTCAAAATGAAATCGCAATTTTTATTGGTTTTTTCTTGATATTTTTCTATTTCTATAATTCAATTCTTGTCCATTTTTCTTTTCACTAATATTATCAAAATAATACTTGCAATATTACAGCAAATTGCTTAATATTATATCTAATGGAATTTCTAAAATAATGAAGTTATTACAATTGCATATATACTTTGAATACTATTATACAGAACATTTGATTTGGCAAATGTAAAATATAAACACCATATCATACCTGATAATACAGTTCCTCTTTGTAGTACATCATCGATATTCTGAACCATAATTCTTTGTACGTCGTGTAACTGATTATTTATAGCACTCATATTGCGTCTTGCTCTCGAATCGGTAAATACTTTCTTGGCTTTCTGAATATATGTATCAAACTCAATAAAAGTATATGGTCTGGTAACCGTGTTGACACGTTTTCCATATTGCGAATGGAATTCTTGCGCGATATCTTCTAAGTATGAATAAGCCAGTCTCTTGGAATAATTTCGTTCACACAAAACTAAATAGCATACATCGTGTTCGATAAGGTAACTGAAAATTGCTTACTTATAAAATGTTTTCATACATTTTACTTGCATACTTACTGGAATAGATACGGGCCAGTTTCAATTGTGCACCGAGCTGGCGATTGTGGTCCTAGCTTACGAAACAGCATCTTAGCTTGATTCTGGTAATCCAGAATGTTGCGGCCTGACTAAATAGGTGTTTGAGAATTATGTGTGTTACTTGCACATAATAATATTTAATTGTCGAGCTACACATACCTGTTCATCTTCTTGCATTGTTGCAGCTAACGGTAACCCGTCAGCCACACGGGCAATCATAGTCATTAGAACCATTTTACAACGTATATAGGTGTAGGTATTAGGATTTCACAATTAATTTATTTTTTAAAGCTTGTATTGTAACCAATTTACTTAGGTTATACACGTCATGTCAACACGTCACTTCTAGACAGCTGTTGGCTGTTGCTTTAAAGTAGCGCCATAGATCATTTACAAAGTATAGATGGTAGAGTTAGTATAACTATAGAATATATTATCACGAGAGAGCATTTCTACGGTGAAAACTAACACTTTCAATTAGTAAATACATAATTATAAAGCAGTGTAAATGTTTTACTTTTGGTAAATCAGGTTTGCAATAATTCACGGAAAATATAATGGTTATGTGTGAGGTGAAGAGTAGTACATCTGCGCCACGTATACTCTATTCACTTCTTATTTGGACACGAGAAACCCATGATTTAAGTTTATTATGTTGGTATCTAGTTTACACTAAAATACTAATGTCACATTATAAAATAATAGATTATGTAGATCCAACTCTGTTGCCAAATAAGTTTCGTTTTTTTTGTAAAATGATTTACTGCTCTGAAAAATTTTACTTAAGATTAATAAAAAATAATATTCAAAGCGGCAATACTTGAGGATAGTAAACTCATTTACACTTTCAATATCTAATATAAAGTAGAATCAACATTTGCAAAATGCAAATTTTAAGTAATTTAGTACACATGATTGTATCAAAGACAAAACTGGCAACAGTAAATTTTGCAGTGAACCATAATCTCAAAATATAATTCATTCGGAAAACTCCCGTGACGTAACAGTCACTATCAGTTGGTTAATATGAAAATCGCTAGTAGGGTGTTAGTAATTTTTGCATTTTATGTTGGTGCCATTTTCAATTTAAATTTCAAGGTTTTGCTTTTTTACTTTCACTTTGACATTTGAATTATTAAAGTACATTTCATTTCATTTGGTTGCATATATAATACAAGATTACTTACTAAAGTTATTAATAAATTATGTTTTTACTTTGTTTCATGAAAACTACGATTCATATTTAAGTTTAACAAAATAACAAATAATTTTTCATAACCTTACTTACAAGTTTGACGTTAAGTACATTCATTAAAAAAGTTGATAGGTTCTGTAACTAAAGTACACTCCAACATTTTCATTTGACAGCGTAAACGCCACGGGAGTTAACTGAATGGATAATAGATTGAATTTGACATTAGTGGGTTAACCGAATTCACAATATAAAATAGTTATTTATCTAACAAGTTCGGGAATGTAATTTTCCCGAATGAGCACTTTGTATGCAGCACGACCGAAGGGAGTGCTGCATGTAGTGCGAATTCGGAAAAATTATTCCCGAAAAAGTTAGGTACAATGTTTTTTGTAACGAATAACTGAAAATATTTAACACAATAAAAAAATATTATTTAGTGTTTTACAACTTGACTGAGTTAACGTACAAATCACTAAACTTTTCTACGTATCCTATTATAGGCACCTGTTAGCTTTTGTCGACGTTTACAGCGTCTCTGGTGTTTGGAAGCGCAATTAAAACAACGACCGGCAATTATAAAAATCTGGTGTAATACACTCACACAACTTCCTTTTACAGTGATCTTATAATTAGCCAAAAATTAGATTTTTATTTTTTAAGCATTTGTTAAAAGTTTCAAAAATTACAAATTCTACAAAAACGGTACAAAATAGAGCGTTAGTTCAAGAGACAAATTTTCTTTAAAATCCTAAGCTGAATTCAAAAATGTAATAATAAACTGGGTGTTCTATTTAAAATAGGAGTTAATATAAAAAATTTAAAAAAAACGAAAGAAACCCACTTTAGAAGTATTCAACTGGAAAATCCCCTACCTCACATCAATACACATTAAAAATGTAATCAAAATGTAAAGTTTGAAAAAAATAGTTAGAGCCGGTTTTGAAAAAAATCGAAAAAAACTGAAAAATCACAAGAGTAAACACCTATTTTCGGTTATGCGATTTTCTTCAAAAGCTTGCTGTCTCATCTACATAGTAGAAAAAACTTATATATGAAGTTTCAACGCCATACCTCTTTTCGTTTTTGAGATATTCCGTTCACAGACAGACAGACAGACAGACACACACACAGACAGACAGACAGACAGACCAATGAATAAAAACATGTTTTTTGGTTTCAGGCAACTTGAAAAAGTGAAGATCTGTTGAAAACTCAATTTCGAATTTTTGGGGTGAATCCAATACTTCCTTTATCGTAAAAGGAAGTAAAAATTTACAAAGAACACGCAATTGCCCTAGTTTTTGTTGGAAAAGAAAAAACACCGTAGTGCGGGAAAAGTAACTTTCGGCGCATCGGGAATGACCGGGAAATATGAATTTTGAAGTCATGAGTACAAAAAACGTATTTACACATTACAGATATAAAATAGTCACCCTAATATAACCTATTGTGCAAAAGAGAAGTGAACAGAGTATAGTTGGTTTTATTTTTATATGACTTGCCGAAGCCTGTGAATTAATTGATTTTTAACAGTGTTTAACATGTAGTTAGATAAATGTCAAAAAGACATTTGAAGTTTTTTATAGGTTAGAGTTATTGAAAGGACAGGTATATAACAATTTTGTTTTAGACTAAGCTAAGTTGTTATTTAAATAATTATTTCTGACAATATTTATTAAACCAATTAAACGGCATCATATGTAGTTAATTTAACTTATTTAAATATACATCTGTTAGCTTATTGCTCGCCCCAGCATAGAAGGCACTTTTAGAGAAGCGGAATGGTGCTACTATACTAGGTGAGTGTTACAAGGCGATATCTCGAAAATGGTATAAAATATTTTGATGAAACTTTGGTGAGGTAATAGGGTGATGGGGGGACATATAAAAACATATTTTTGACATTTACCTCTTCTCTGTATTTTGAGGGATGGGGGTTAACTTTGGAATTTTAAATAGGATGATGTACTTTTGTTTATAAAATTAGAATCTACCTAAAAAACTACATATGTGTACAAAACATTTTTTGATTTGCTTTTTCGGTTACGGAATTATGATTCATTAGGTTATAAAAAAAGGAATGATAATCGTTAAAACTTCAAAATTCTCAACTGACAAATAACTCATTTCCATGGAAACGAATAATAATTATGAAATAAGTGAACCTGATTCATTGAATTCAATAAAAATTTAGTTAATCATAATTCCATAACAGAAACAGCAAATCAAAAAATGTTTTGTACACATACATAGTTTTTTACGTAGATTCAAATTTTATAAACAAAAGTACATCATCCTATTTAAAATTCCAAAGTTACCCCCTACCCATCAAAATAGAGAGTGGTTGGGGGGGGGGGGGTAATTATAAAACATACGTTTAAATATGTCTCCACATCTTATTACCTCACCAAAATTTAATGAACATATTTCACACCGTTTTCGAGATATTGCCTTGTAACATTTTAAAAAACTCACCTAGTATATACTTTCAAATGTCAAAGTACATTCAGAGAAAAATATTCATTAAATTTATATTAACAGGACTGTCACTCAATATACGAAGTGTGAATAATTGGAAAACATTGTGTTGTTATTAACGTCCATGATTGAGTATAATTGTGACATAATGACTTCAATGTGGACTGGAGTAAATTCAAACTTATCGGTTAAACAAAAAAAAAAAAAAAAAGACGTGCTTGACAGATACGAACTACACAAACACAGTATAACACTTTTTCCTTCGAATATACAATGACAATTTCTATTGATACTTCAAATTCCTCACTTTGGTTCAAGAATTTGCCGAGTGCCGTCTAAGCTTGGGCGAACTGTAGCTAGGTGGTCTACAGTACACTGTACACTGTCAAGAGGTCTACCTCAAGTCCTATAGAAATGAAATCAATTATACATATACATTCTACACATTAGCCTTTTTCTGTGACATCAGAAATAACAAAAACTAGTCTTTAAAACGTATGTTTTATATTACAGTAAAATTCAAAATAGCTATTTGTGCAGCAAGTGCTAAAAGTGGATGTTTATGCACGAGACATTTTCATGTCTTGTGCATAAACACTTTTAGCGCGAGTTTGTACACAATATTTTTTACGACCTTAAATTTACTGTTATTAATCCTTATATGTCGATTTAACAAAGGTTTACATTTATGACAGTTATAACTTATGTCATAGTAAAGAGATGGCCTTGACGGCACAGGTGACTGCTTCTGCAGCATGTAGCTGTCAAAGTTAGTTATCAACGCTAATTATTATAGTACACATTTGACTTTATTCATTACATAATGCTTTAATTATTTAAAAAAACTTACCTCTAACGAAAGAAGTAACTAGAATAACTTTATAACCTCACTTCCAGTTCAAAATTCTAAATTCTAAACCAGCTGTTTACTTTTAGTCCATGGGCTAAAATTAAACAACTGATTTAACTTTTAACACGCTGATTTATAAGCTAAAAGGTTTAAAAGAGGATAAAATTTACATTAACAACGATCTAACAAAGAAAGAAAGAACGATGCAAAGACAAATAAGGAGACGGGCACAAGAGGAAAGGAAAAGTGGGAAAAAGGTGAAAATTGGATACAGTAAGATAATGACAGAGGGAGTAGAATGGAGATGGGAAAAAATAAAGAGAAATTAGAAATAGCTATTTCAAAAAGTAATGGAGGTAACTCCTCAAAAAACGGATAAAGAAAAACCAGGCTGGACAAATAGAGAAGACGATCATAGCAAAGAAAATGGACCAAGAGACGAAAAACGAATGGAGAATAAGTATATGGAACATAAGGGGAACAAATTATGAAGGGGATTTCAAGAGTTTGGAGCAAGAATTTCAGAGATATGGAATACAGATAGGAGCAGTACAAGAGACAAAACAAAAAAGAAATTTTATAATGGAGTTACAGAATTACATATTATTCCATAGCGGGAGAGACACCAAGATATATGGAACAGCCTTCCTAATAGACAAAAGAATAAAAGATAAAGTGCTAAATTTTAAAGCATATCAGAAAAAATATGTTGCATACAAATACAAGCAAAGCAAAACAATATTAGCTTACTAAATATACATGCGCCAACAGAGGAGAAGAAAGAAGAGGTAAAAGAGGATTTTTATGAACAGTTAGAGGGACAGTACGACAAATTACCAAAAGGGGATATCAAAATAGTCCTTGGAGATTGCAATGCAAAAATAGGCAAGGAAAACGGCTATAATCCAATAATTGGGAAACATAGTAAGCACGATGAAACCAATGATAATGGTCTAAGGCTAATAAATTTTGCGGCATGCAGAACGATGAAAATTATGAGCACCTTCTTCAACCACAAGAATATTCGCATGGGCACATGGCGGATACCAGGGCGAAATGAAGCAAACCAAATAGACCATTTTCTAATCCAGGAAAAAGGCTCGAAAAGAGTGAAAGATATAAGAATTCAAAGAGTAGCAGAAATGAACACAGACCATTACTTAGTAAGAATAAGAATAGATCAGAAAGATGTAATAAAAGGACCAACAGAAACTAAGAAAAAGGAAAAGAAACACTTAAACCTAGATGAATTGATGAACAAAAAGAGAAGAGATTATACCAAGACGAAATTAAAACAGAACTAAATACGGATCAAGAACCAACAACGATAGAAGATAAATGGAAAAACATAAAAGAAGCGGTTAAAAGGGCAGCAGAAAAAGTCTTAAAGAAGAAAAAATACGTCAAAAAGGAGACGTGGTTCAACGAAGAGTGTAGATCAGCCGTGGAAAAAAAAAGTGAGAAACTTGGCTACAGATGCTACAGCAACATAATGAAGAAAGCGAGAGAAAGTACAGAGAACAAAAGCTCGAGACAAAAAGGATATTGGGAAGCCGAAAAAGAAAATATCAAGAAGGTAAATTAGAAGAATTGGAAGAGAAGTACAAAAGAAAAGAAATAAGAAACTTTTACCAAGATGCAAAAAAAATAAAAAAGGCTTTCAGGAAAAAGCAGTTTTTATAAAAACTAAAGATGGAAACCTTATAGCAGAAAACAAAAAAATCTTTAGGAGGTGGAAAGAACATTTTGAACAAGTATTAAAGCAAAAAACAGAACAACAAGAAATAGTGGAAGAAAACGAAATCGAAGAGAATATAACACAAAGAAAAGAAGAAGAAGAAAGAGAATCAGCACCAACTAAAGAGGAAGTAGCCAAGTACATACAAGAACAAAAAAATAAGAACTCTCCAGGAAAAAATGAAATATATGCAGAGTTTACCAAATATGGAGGCAAAGAACTGGAAGAAGAAATATGGAAGATGATAAAAATGGTGTGGGAAACAGAAAACTTACCGCAAGAATGGAAGAAATCCATAATTATACCGATTTACAAAAAAGGGGAAAAGTAGAGTGTACGAATTACCGAGGAATTGCCCTCTTGGACACAACATACAAGATTCTAGCAAAAATAATTAAGGCAAGACTAGAAGTGTGCGTAGAAATGGAAATAGGTGAATATCAGTGCGGTTTTAGACGATATAGATCAGTTATGGACCAGATATCTACAATAAAAGAAATTCAAATGATAGGCTATGAACATAATATAGAAATGTATGCAATTTTCATTGATTTTAAACAAGCATACGACAGTATAAACAAAAAAAATTCAAAATCTTGAAAACATTCAGCATCGATAAAAAGTTAAGGAATTTAATAAAAGAAACAATGACCAATACAGAGAACAAAGTGAGGTATAATGGGCAATTTTCAGAAAATTTTAAAACAAAACCGGGATCGAGACAGGGAGACCCCCTCTCTACAATTATATTTAACGTAGTGCTCTAAGCTGTTATGAGAAGCAGCAAAATGAACAGAAGTGGATCAATTAAAACTAAAAGTCACCAAGTCCTCGCGTATGCGGACGATGTGACAATAGCAGGAAATGCGAGAAAGAGTGAAACTTTTCGAATATGAAGCAAGAAAAGTGGGTTTAGTGGTAAACACAGAAAAAACAAAAATAATGAAGCTAAGTGTCAAAGGTGACAACACATGTACAGGAAAAGGTAATAAAAACGATAGGCGAAAAAGAACTAATAATAGAAAAAGTGCGAGAATTTACTTTTCTAGGAACGGTAATTACGGAAAACCTCGATTACAGCAAGAAAATAAAAGTAAGATTGGTGAAAGCGAACAGAAGTGCGGGCGCCTTAAAAGATGTGCTAAGTTCGAAATTAGTATCGCGAAGAGCAAAGTTAAGCCTTTATAAGACAGTTATACGACCCACGGCAACGTATGCATGTGAGACGTGGACAATGGGTGTAGTGGACCAGAACATGGTAAGCAGATGGGAAAGAAAAATGTTGAGAAAAAATTTTGGAGGTGTACAAACGGAAGAAGGTTGGAGAAGACGGACAAATGAAGAGGTACAGAGAATCTACGGAGAAACAGGCATAATAGATTTTATGAAGGTCCAAAGGTTAAGATGGATGGGGCACGTATGGAGGCTGCCAGATGGGTGAAGTACAAGGATCCTGTTAGACGGAAGACGACATGAGGCAAGAAAAAGAGGCCGGCCAAGGGTCAGATGGAAAGAAGCGGTGATGGAGGACTTAGCAAGTAGAGGGATAGAAGATTAGAGAGACAAAATTACGGACAAGAAACAATGGAGAGAGATTATTAAGCAATGGGCCTGAAGGGCCTGTCAAAGCTTTTGTATATATTTGGGCCACTTCTTTTCTGGTTTCTTCGTTTCTTAGTTTGGATGTATCGAGCTTGTCGATGTTGAGTTCGACTTTAGTATTTTTGAGAGCTAAGCGAATGGAGGCTATTATAGGATTGTGATCAGAGTTTACATCTGCACCGGAAGAGGTCTTGGCCGATTCTATGCTGTTCCGAATCCGCTTTCTGACCACGATATAATTGATCTGGTTACGCATTATTTTGTTCGTGTTATCTGCGTTTGATGTCCACGTGTATAGCCGTCGTGGGGGAAGTTTAAAATAAGTATTGGATACGGCTAGGTCTTCTTCTTGACAGAACTGTATTAATCTGTTGCCTCGTTTATTTGGTGAGAACATATTTGCCAACTGTATCATCCTTCTGGCCGCATCCGACTTTGGCAATAAAATCGCCCATTATTACGGTGTAGTTTTCTTTGACTGATTTTAGTGCGGATATGAGTTGTACATAAAACTATTCCACTCCTTCATTTGAGTGATCGTAAGTAGGTGCTTAAGCTTGAATGATATTTATATTGAATGGGGTGGCATTCAGCTGCCGTGTTAGAAACAGAAAAGGTACTTTTGCAACGTTTTGCTCCTATTTTAAATGCGAATTAATAATAATGCAATATTATAGGCATTTAAAATTTCACATTTCAACTTTGCAAAAGCTTCAGCCCGCTCGGAACTGTAAATTCGCCACAGTGCGCGAACGACACGATAGATCGTCCCGCGCGCATTTCCACTTTGAACTCTCTTCGGAGAGGAAGAACAACCACGCATATAGAAGCGAATTATTCCGCTGAACTAGAAGAGAATTATTCCAAGAAATTATCCCGATTCCCCGACCTGGCCCGCAGCTCCCAGCTCTCGGCCCAGTTGGAGCACCAGAATTATTCGAGAAAATCTCGATTCAGATTCCCGAAGAATAAGCCACTAGTTAACTCGTCGCACCGTCTAAAGTTATTATCCGTTCTGTAGATAAATTTAATTTCTCAATAATTTCGTAATTTAAAAGCAAAGCAAACCTGAGAATCGGGTTATGCTGTTTTAAATAATTCAAAGTTCCAAAACTCCCAAAACTTAATTTTAAGAGCAACGCGGATCTGAGAATCGGGCCACTGTGCTCTAGCTAATTCCAGAGTTCCAGACGATCCCATAGTTGCTTAGCTGTTACTTTCGGGCGCCTGGAGATTAGCGTCGCAAGTGAATAGTTCTACATTTTTTCCCGAGACCGGACTACGTCGAATAATTTTCCCGGACGTGTAGGCCTGGCTGTATTTCGACAGTGCGGTGACACCAAAACCTTTTTGGCCGAAACGGCACCCGAACTTCCCGGCATAGTATGCGATTTCCCCAGGTCTAAAATTAACATACCTTGAGCTTTGTGTTTACACGTCCTTGACACGCGCTGTTAACCCCTACTATCAAACAAAGATAACCTCTCACCGCCCGCTGTTATCACCGAGCCAAATTTCACAAACCGCACACGTGGGGACATTTCGTCTTCAAGGGAAAGTAATTCAAGGTGTTATACTTAAGTTGGAACCCTATGGAAATTTTTTTTATTATTGATTTTAGGAAAAAAAGGTATTCTTGATAAAAAGTTCTGCATAGTCCAAAACTTAAAATGCAACCGTCAGATATCAATTTTCTCAAGCCGTATAAGAGGTTTGTCAAAAAATATGATTTTTCTTCAAGAGTAAAGTACGTTTACTTTTGACAAAATCGAAAATCTTCATCGACGAAAGTTGATTAGAATTGAAAATTACATTCAAATATGCAATTACACCGATCTATCATGAAAAATCAGATTTTCTTATTTTTTTACAAACTTTTCTACACATTGATTCTAAATATTTGAAAACGTTATAAATTACGTTTAGTTTTGAAACATTATCTCTCTTATCTACTATAAACATGAAAATTTTCGATTTTGTCAAAAATAAACGTACTTTACTCTTGAGCAAAATTCATATTTTTTGACAAACCTCGTATACAGCTTGAAAAAATTGATATTTGACGGTTGCATTTTAAGTTTTGGACCATGCAGAACTTTTTATCAAGAACACCGTTTTTTCCTAAAACCAATAATAATTTTTTTTCCATATGGTTCCAACTTAAGTAGACACACTGTATATGAATATTTATTTGCTTTTATTAAATAAAGTAACTGTACCATGTAGGCACTGCACTTGTGTTGATGTTTGTTTAAATTTGCAGTACTGCCAACATTAGTCAAATACTCTGGAAATGCCAGTGACGGACAAACAGTGGAGAACCGAGCCCGCGCCTGCCATTTTTGTCGGTTAGGCGACAAAAATGGCGCAAGGGGAATATAATTAACATTTATTTTGTATATATGATTGTAGATAATTTACATGCTTATTAGTGTATCCTTAATTTATGAACTGTAAATAGTGGTGAATAAGTGTAATTTCTGTTACTTGATATTTTTTGAATTAGTCAAAGTTAATTTAAATTGAACCTGGACCCAGTAAGAGCTACCCACTTATTTGGGCAACAGTAATTAATGCTATTATTGAATAAATACACAGGAAGAATTACACTTTACCTGAGAAAAATATGTTGTTTACCTTCTGTCACGGCTTCCTTGATACGACGCTGGCACCCCAGAGGCGGGGACTTTTAAAGGGTCGCTTCTAGAGTACTAAGAAACATTTGTGTTAAAAAATCGAACTGCATTATTTCTTTGTAGATAGATATCTATTATGCCTGCACTGTATTCGTCAGCTAAAGCCCATTTTTCATTTTAACAGTTATCCACGGGGCATGCAGATCAAATAAGTGTATAATATAATTATTTATAATGCTTAATTTCTCCCACATAGTACAGTTGATGCAACGGTAATATTTCCAAATCCGTATAGAAATTGTCTAAATTAAAATACGTAAAATTTCGAAAAATACGTAATGTAAGACAAACTTTTTAAAATTTATTATTTGCTACTTTACAAAAACTGCTTCATGATTAGATAACCTATGTTCAGACATCCCAGATCCAATAATGCAGTCACTATCGGATGTAATTATGAGATCTATTACTATATGGTTGTTTATCAATATTCGGGTGGGATTTTTAATAATTTGATCAAAATTTAATGAATCTATCATGCAATTGCAGTACTGTGTAGTTGAACTAGAAAAATTTAACTTACCTATGTTGCAATTACCAAAACAGAAACTTTTAGTTGAAACTTCAGAGCACAAAGAAATGGACTCATTGAATTCGTTTATAAAAAAAATGTAATTAGTCAGCGGCGACCTGTAGAGTACTGCGAAGACAGATGTTTAATTATTAAGCTTTACTACCAGCCACAGCTGCTCTATATTGTCATTAGTTGGAATAATGTTAGTGATAATGTGATTTTTTACGTAAATAGCAACTCCACCCCCACGATCAACAAGATCCTTGCTTAAGATTGTATAATTTGAATTTGAAATAGTAATATAAGATTTCAGATATTGCTAAAATGTCATAAGTTTCATCTTGAAGTAATGCTTTAATTTTGGTAAAAGTGATCTAATTTATTGTGTACAACACTCAAGACTTAAGCAGTTCTCTACTAGTTTGCTACTCATCACAATAAGTAAACTTTGTTTACAAATAAATTAAACTAAACCTCCAATAAACCACAAAAAAGACTGAATTCACAATGCACTATTTGGCATAAAATGATGCACAAATCACTTACCTTTTTAAAATGTTCCTGGATAAATGATAGGATTCTTTTAACTCTTTAATTTCTTGCCTGTTTGATTTTTCCGTATTTTATAGCTGTGAGAGTATGTCCTCTGCATTCCCATTTCGGTTGTCACCCTCCCCCTTTTTATTTTCGTCAACCAAACATGATTCACTAATATAACGTTAATGACTACTGGTAATAGCTTGTTGTAGTAATCGGGACCGACGGCTAAACGCGCTCTCTGGTGTACGATGAGTAGATAGTTGGTACCTCCAGGCTTTAGAAAGTGACACAATACGCATATTCGAAATTGATAAGTAAGAAGCTTCTTATCAAGGATAGCAATGCAATTACTACAGTTTTGTTGTGTTGTGGTACACCATGACCGACGCGACGCCTTAAGGTGCTGTGTGCATCAAAATAGTGTACGCATATTCTACATTGATAGGAAAGAAGGCTAACGATTACCACAGATCTTGTGATACACAGAAGGTTAACGATTACCACTGACTTTGTTGTGATAATCGGGACCGAATCATGATGAGTAGCGAGTTTCTGTCTGTAGGACCCACCAAAATAACCTTGCACCCTTGCACGTATACAAAATGATTGGAAAGTGTGTGTCAATTTACTGAACCATGTTTATTAACATACTCGGCATGCGTAGATCTTGTCCATAATAAATAAACAAACAAACGCACAAGATTGTAGTAGGTAAATCTATACATTAATTCGTAAGATGACACCTACCATTAATAAAAAGGTGTATCGTTATTCCTTATAAACGTTCCGGAATTAGGTTTTTGTCTGTTCCGATTTCTTAATTACCACATCATTCTAGGCTTTTCCAAGATTTGTGTTTTTAAATTTTAGTGTTTCACGTGGTTTTACTTATGGTCGATTTTATAAAAATAAAACAGCATTTTGAAAAGATTCCGACTAATGTTACACAGCGTACAGTGTTTAGTAACGTCGCGTTCAAAACAGGGGTTCTCAAGTTGGGGCGTGAGTGGAATCTTCCTCCAAATAGATGCATGTGTCGCTTTGATGTGATATCGCGGTTAGTTAACTCCATCTCAGACCGCCTACAGCCCTAATGTTATTACGGTTCAATACGTGCACATAGTTGCTACGTCTATGGCAGATCCTAACAGAGCAAGCATTCCAACCCCTAAATTAGGTTGGTTAGGTACGATACAATACGCCCAAATTTACGGCGAAATCAAAGCATGCAGCCGAATTATTGTAATCATGTTACAGTTTAGAATACTGTGTGCAGCTTGGTTTACTTTATAATTTAATTGAGATATGGAGGTTATTTTGTAGATATTAACGGCGTAAAATAACATGTTTTCGACGTGATTGAAGTTCGGAATAAAAATTAATTGAAAATTGAAACTCACAAGTATATTAAAGATATTACTAGTTTTTAGGTTAAGACAAATTAATCAATTAAAAAAAAATCGAAATTTTTAAATTACCTAAATATTTTTTTTCCGATTATCAAAGTCAAATTATAATAGTTGTGGAACTGTAAATGTAAACACAAGGTATTCAGAAATACTTTGCCGAAGTTCGACGATATATTTTTCTTGGAAACTAAGAAATTGTAAAATAAGTTTTATAACCGGAGGCAAACCTCAAAAAAGTAAAGTTTGTTAGTTATTAACAAGTATTTTTGAAAGTGTTTGTATTAAGCAATTGAGAACAATAGGATAAGGTAAATGTTGCGAAAGCTATTTACAATTTCATTCAAGTCATATGTAAATCTCTATACAACGATTCGATCCTGGAAGTGATGAAAGATGAAAATGTTTTCAAACAGTCATCTGTAAGAATTTGGCAAATTTAAACAGCAACTCGTTTGAGTTTTTTACTTTCCCATACCCATAGGTATAGGGAAGTCTTGGAATCGTGAAAATTTTGGAAATCGAGATTTTCACAGAAATATCCGTTTTGGGCCTCTAGGAACCCAAAAAAGTGGTTTTTAAAAAATGTCTGTCTGTGTGTGGGTGTGTGGGTGTGTGGATGTGTGGGTGTGTGGGTGTGTGGGTGGGTGACGCTCCTACAGCCGAAAGTATTGCTCCGATTTTGATGCGCTTTGGAATGCGGGGGTGTATCGAAAATTCATCGACAAAATAAGCTTTTCAAAAAAATCCGAAACCGGAAGCGGAAGTTACGCATGTTTTTTTGGTACGACTGTTTTCGTGATTAAAATTTTGAAAATTTTATCGCGGATAACGATAGAGGGTCATAAGACAAATCTGCTAGTTTTTTGCTGAACTCGCTATGTTTAAAATGAAGGGCGCTATGATTTTTTGAAAATTTTGAGTTTAACGCCCTAATACTCAAAAACGGATGAATAGATTCAATTGATTTTTGTTTTCTGAATAGTATATGAAGGCTAACATGAGGTGATATAAAAAGTGTTTTGAAAAATATTAAGGGGCCTAAATTACAAATTTTCAAAATTTTGGAAATTTTCTAAAAATCATTTCTCAAAAACTGCCCACAGGAATTTGTTTAAACTTGATACACTGATAGACCCCGACAAGGGCTATCGATCTATTTTTTAAAGAATCTCATGAATTATCTGTGGCGCCCTCTACGAAGCTTTGAAGTTTGAAAATTTAAACCCCTTTAATTAATAAACAAAACAAGATAGGTAGCTGGGGTTTTCACTGAATTGCTCAGGGCATAATGGAGCATATGAATATGCAAAAAAAGATTACACTCGTGGATATATGTAAGCGCACCGGCCCCCTCCCCCCTCTATTTTTGAAAAATATTTTTTTTATTCTAACGGTTGTTATATTTTTGCGTCAAAGAATTTTTTTCCGCGAAAATAAAAAAATCGATTTTGTATGCCCTAGAAAATATAATTTCCAGGTACTTAGAAAATTTCACCTCGGTGCTACAGCCGTTTTGAGGAAAATAATACATAAACTAGCACAGTGGCGGCTTGTCCACTTGGCGCCATCTACAAAAGCTCGGTGGTCACGTTTTGAACTACACATTCTTTTATATTTACCCGCAATTTACGTGAAAGTGTAAACGCTTATCACGGTGAAGACGTGAGTCATCGAGTTGAAATTTTGATATGTTGTAAAGACTGTTGAATAAAGACGATATGAACAGTTTCGAGTATGGGAAAGTCCAAGGAGGTAGTCACGTCCACTTTTTTTTTATGTCTAATGTGAAGCGGCGAATTTAAGCAGAAACATTCAAAGACTCCATCACTAACTTATTTTTTCTGAACCTATAACTAAAAAGGCATGACTTTTTTCTCTATACTAGCAGTATAATGCCATATATCCTTCATTTCCACTTCCATCGTCTAAAAGACGAAGGAAGTATTGTAATCGCGACAAAATCACATTTTAGGATTTATTCAGATCTTTACGGTTCAGGTTCCCTAGACGAAAACCAGGTTTTCTCAATAAATTCCGTCTGTGTATCTGTCTATCTGTCCGTCTTTGGCTATATACCTCAAAAACGATTTGTTGGAGCAAGACGATATTTTGCATGCGGATTATATGTCCGCCTGGCACGAAACCGAGAAAATTTCGGTCAACTATATACAGGGCGAGCACCTTACAATATCAAACTTCCTATTTTTGCTTAAGTCTATTAGTTGAATAAAAGTAATATTTTGTATATAGCTCAGGTTTTTATTTTTGACGAAAAAGGACACATTTGGACGCTACTGTTACGCTCATTTTGACATTTTCTTATTTATTGATTGAAATAAATTAGTCAGATTTGGTTATTTGCTTTATTTTCCTAAAAATACAATACTTTACTTGGGATAGGCAACTTTGATAACATCTACCTTTAATTTCAAACTTAATGCTACACTGCTGTTATCAGTTCAGAGCACTCTGCATTCTTTAGTTTTTACATTGGCCAACTTTCAATTTTTCGGAACTTTGATAAGCTGAATTGGGCTGGTTTGGAGCATTTTTCGGCCATTTCCTGGCAAGTCTTGCGTTGTGAAAGTTGGAATTGCTTCCTCTGGGGGCTTGGTCTCGCGGCTTTTGGAAGCCATCTTCATAGTTGGAAGGATTTAGAGACTCCGCATCCCCTGCTGGAATGTTCCGGAGATTGGTATTGGTGTCTCCGGCATTCGTTTCGTCACAGACGGATTTCTTGGGACGTTCACACTTCGCACGCTTGGCTTAACGAGTTGGCTGCACAACATCTTAAGGTTCGTACATGGTGTTTGCCTACGTTTCCCTCTTTTGAACGCCGTAATCTATTTCGGAAAATTTGTATGTTTAGCCATTAATTTGGAATCGCATTATGGATTGCATTTGCTACTGAGTTTTGGATCCACCCAGGAAAATGTTCGTAATATGGATTAGGTTCGCTTACCGTATTTGGTGCTTTGTGTAATTGGTACTGGCATCGTCTGTTCGCCACCCTCCCTGCGACGCTCGCAATGCTGTCGGAAGTCGGCTCCTTGGCGCACCAGATGCTCCCGAGCTTGCTGTTGATTTGCGCTCGACCCTGGAAAACAGCATGCGTGATTCGTATGACTTTTACTGAGGTGTGTATACCTGAATTAGCGTATTAACTGCTCTGTTAATTATAGGCATTTCGTATAGCATGCATATTGTAGGATTATTTGTGTAAATTTGTATTTGAGAAATGTCGGTCGAATTGAAATTTATTGTGTATATTGCATTTGGGCTTATTTTATTGATTCGTATTGCACTTCGTGTAATTTCAGAGTAGACTATGTTCATGGTAGCTGTATTAGCCATGCTCGTGATATTAGATCGTAGATATTTTTGAGTTTTCGAATGGCTTGTTACATTTAGGCTTGCTTACCGTTAGTTAGTAGTAATTTGTGTTGGAGGCCTTTTTGCTCTGTGCCCTGTAACGCAACAAAACATTCAGTTGTGCCGTTAATTATTCTAGGATAGATTAGCTTACCTAGAACACAGATTAATTGTAATTTTATGCAACTTCGGTCACTGCTTCTCACTAGCTTCCTTGCAGTGGTTAATCTGTCAAATGTCATTATTAGGGTGTTGGTCGTGTCTAAAGAACCGCTCACGGTAGCCTTATGCTCAATATTTTGGATTTTCGCAATTTGATTATCGGCGATTTATAAGTTTAGCTTTTGTGAGGAGCATAATTCAAGCCATTGCTTTGTTCAATCATATAATAACTTGATGCGTTTGAAACAGAAACCTCCACGCCCTGTATGATCATACAATCCGTAACAGCGGGCTTCGAGCCTTTGAAATTTTGTTGTTACATTAAAATTATAAGCTAACATTCGGGGTATTAGTTAGCCTTTCGCTTGCATAGCTCTAGCTTCGTCACACCGTGCTTCACAGGATGCGGACGAATTATTGTGCCGGTGCTGCTACTTTGGTTAGCAACTCGTTTGAATATTTACGATAGTTTACATTTGAAGTTTATTGTTTAGCCCTCGACTAACATATTGTAACGAATGCGAGAACGACTTCCAGATCAATCTAGAAGCAGGTGTGCGCGATGAGTCACTTCGAACGGAGTTTCTAGTGAATATCGACACTATCTGGAGGCTTCTGGAAGAATTTACTGGCGCGATATATAAGCGGGCGGAGTTCACCCACAGGCAGTTCTGAAATAATTCTGCGGCAGTTCGAATTCAGCATCAGAGCGGCGAGCTCCCAGATAAATAAAACGCGTGAAATAAATAAATAGATGACCAGATAAATAGAAATACATCGTTAGTGTTTAAGAGTGATATAAATAAATAATAATAGTTGTTAGAAATAGTGCCGTAGTTTAAAAGTAATTTGTAATCTGCTTGATAGTTCGTTAGTGCTTGTAAATAACAATAATCGTAATAATTCATTCTGTAAATAAATGTTTGAACCCATGTTTGTCGTATAATTTTAAATAGCCCTAACGTTAAGAACGTAACAATATTTATGCTTTTTCTTTTTGAAATGTATTGATGCAGTACCTTTGACTATTTTTAATGTGTTTATTGTTGGTATATCGATTTGTATATGGATATTTGTTTATTGCTATATTGTTTGGTCTTGTTTGATTTTGTGGTTGATTTTGTATGTGACGCACTATAGTACCAAATTGAATAAAGCTGTGATATTTTTATTGGTCGTTGCTATTTTGTTTATCTTGCTGGTTTTTATCTCCGACCGTGTGAACGGTCCGGCACAAGGATTAGATCTGAGTCGAGGACCTGGCGCCCACTCTCTTCGTATTTCGTTTGGTATTTCTTTTCAGCATAGTTGGAACCCCGACCCTCGCGACTAGTTAGCCCATTAGGCCGATAGTTACCAGCCGGCAAAATATCAAGTACAACTTTCGCCAAAAGGTAAGGCCGACCCTCTATCTTCCCTTACACTACATTAAATTATTTTTTCTTTGATATTTTTAAAATTATTACTTTAAAAACTCCACTTGCGTGTAAAACCCTTTACAGATTTTTTAGTAGGTGTATGTAACTCTTGACTTGGATCATAACGTACTTTCATGTGAATTAATAATAATAATGTTTATTTCACCACAATATATATTTATTTGTAACAAGTCGAGAACATTAAGTGTCGATGCGTTACCGTAAATACGCGCGTGTCACACAGTGCAGTTTTCAAGTTAATTTTAGAAGTGATAGAAGGGCTTTTCAAGTGTGAAAGTGCCGCATATAGTGTAGAGAAGCTGCGAAAACTAGTCGTAGATAAAAGTTGTAGTGGTTGGCGATAGTCAAGAAGTGTGTTAACGCGTTTTCAGTTTTGTTTACTTTTACGAGTGATAACTTACGAGCGAAAATTCCGCGGCGGCAGCTGACGTTCGCAAGCGCGGGCGCGGAGAAGTAAACTCGCCGGAGTGGAGCATTTCGTTACCGCAGGAACAGCGGCGAAGCGCGCGGGAATTTAAACGAGTGCGAGTATAGTTTGTCAACGTGCAGTGGAGCCTTCGAGAGGTTGACCCGGGCTGTTTGGGCGCTATCGGTGTAAAATAGCCAATATACAAACCTTGTAAAATAGCAAGAAAAGCAGCTGACGCGTAAAGTTGAATCCGTCGATCGGGACGCGCGTGAGTTAGGACACCAGAAAAATAAGTGCGCGAAATTTAAATCCGGAATCCAGAAAAGACAACAAAAGAAAATCAGACGATACAAGAAGAAAAAGGCGAAATGGAGGCAATCATTAAAAAGTTAGACGAACTAAAAGATGAGCTGAAAGATGAATTTCACAAAAAGCATTTGGAACTGAAGGCGGAATTCACAAAGGTAAAAGAAGAATTCCACAAGACAAAAATAGAATGGGAGAAAAAAGCAAGTGAATGGCAAGAAGAAAAAGGAGTACTAGAAAATAGGATTAATAACCTTGAAGACAAATTGGAGAAGCAAGAGAGAGAAAAGCGGAGGAACAACATAGTTATAAAAGGTGTGGAAATTAGGGAGGAGCAGTTAAAACAAGGAGTTCAAGAATTTATAAAAAACAAGCTCAATATTGACGTGGAAGTTAAAAATGGATACAGCCTATTGGGAAAACAGGATAAAAAAATATTCATCGTAGAATTAAACTCATGGGAAAATAAAAAGAAGATCATGGAAAAGAAAAGTATGTTAAAGGGTACAAGAATATTTATGGAGAACGATCAAACATTCGAAGAGAGAAGAATTCAGGCCGAATTACGTAGTATTGCCAGAGGTGAAAGGGAAAAAGGAAAGACAGTTAAGGTTGGTTATCAAAAAATCTGGATAGAAGGAGAAAAATACGGATGGGATCCCAGTAAACAAAGAATATCAAAAAACTTAGAAAACAAGTAGCAAAGAAAGTGAAGCAGACGAAAACACGATGACGAAAACGGCAATAGAAAAAGGAAAACGACAATATAAAAGAAACAACGAAAAGAAAAAGAGACTAATAAATAGTGAAAGACAAGGTAGCAGAAAGGAAAATGAAAGGTGGAGGGAAGGAACAAAGGAGTTAAAAATTCGAATGAACAACAAAAAAATGGAGAGACAGAAAGTACAGAAGCAGGAATATCTGAAAATGGGAGCATGGAATGTAAGAAGCATAAATGGAAAAGAAATAGAATTAAGCAATGAATTTGAAAAAGCAAATCTAGATATCCTAGTAGTTACAGAAACAAAGAAAAAGGGGAAAGGAATTCTGGAATTACAGAATGGACATTTATTAATATGGAGCGGAGTTAACGAAAGCGAACGAGCAGCTGCGGGAGTAGCATGTATATTAAGTAACGTTGCTAAGAACCAAATAAACAAATGGGACGCAATATCCGAAAGAATACTAACAATAGAACTAAAAAACAAAACACATACAAAGACAATAATAGCAGTGTACGGCCCAAATGACGATGAAAGACTAGATAAAAAGAATAGTTTCTGGGAAGAACTGACTCTCGTAATGGAAACAGTCAAAGGGAAAATATACGTAGCTGGAGACTTTAACGGAAGGGTGGGGAAAAAAGAGGCCACCTATGCAGCAGTTGTTGGCAAATACGGAGAAGAAAAAAGAAATAATAACGGAGTAAGACTACTGAATTTTTGCTTGGATCATAACTTAGTCATAACAAATACCTTTTATAAACATAAGGAAATACACAGGTACACGAGGGTAGAACCGGGCAGAAAAGAAAAGTCAATAATTGATTATATATTGGTTGAAAGAGAAAACAAAACAGCAATACTAGATGTACGAGTTAAAAGAGGAAGTGAAATAGATAATGACCATTACCTACTGGTAGCCACAATAAAGGAAAAAGAAAATGGAAGAAAAGCACAACATCAAAGCATAAGATCATATAAACTGAAAGACAAGGAAGCCGCAAAAACATACGAGAAAACAATAATTAATAAACTAGAAAAAGGAAAGGAAGACTTAAAAGAAATGAACATGGAAGAGAAATGGGAAATCTTTAAAAACAGTCTTATAGAATCAGCAATAGAAGTGTGCGGTATAAGTACGACGTGTGAGTGCAAAAAACAGACGTCATGGTGGACGGACGAAATAAAACAACAAGTTAAAAACAAGAAGAAGAAGTGGAAAAAATACCTGAGCAGCAAGATAGAAGCAGATTACCAGCTATACAAAGAACAAAGAAAAAAGGTTAAAAAGTTAGTGAAAGAAGCAAAAGAAAAGTCAAGGGAAGATTTTGGAGTGAAGTTAGAAAGGGACAGCCTAGGGAACCAAAAACTGTTCTATAAAGTACTCAAAAATCTCCGAAGCAGCAAAAATACAAGAACAACCACGATTAAAAATATAGACGGAGCATTATTGATAGAAGAAAAGGAGATTATGGATCGTTGGAAGGAATACTTCGAAAATCTGTTAAACACAGGAAGCCCGACAGAAGAGCAAGATCAAAGTAGGGAGGACAAAGGTAAAAAAGAAAGGCATACAAAAGAGAACGATATAACAATGGAAGAGCTGCAGGAAGCGATACAAAGACTAAAGAATGGAAAAGCTCCAGGAGCCGACAAAATAACTACCGAAATGGCCAAAAATATGGGAGAAGACGCGAGACAACTCTTGTGGGAAATATTGAAAAACGCATGGGAAGAGGAAAAAATACCTAGGGATTGGGAATTAGGGTTGATAGTTCCAATTTTTAAAAAAGGAGACAATAAAGATTGCAACAACTATAGGGGAATAACCCTACTAAGTACAATTACTAAAATATATGAACATATACTGGAAAAAAGATTAAGACTAGTAATTGAGCCCAAGCTGACCGAGACACAGAGTGGATTCAGAAAAGGCAGAAGTACCCAAGACCACGTGTTCACAATAAAGGAAATAATAAACAAGTCACTGACGAATGGGAAAACTACCTACTTGGCCTTTTTAGATATGGAAAAAGCGTTTGACAGAGTCCCAAGAGCCAAAATATGGGAAAGCCTACGCAAAAAGAACGTCAATGAAAAGCTCATTGGAGCAGTTAGAAGTTTATACAAGAAAACTAAAAATTGTGTAATCAGTAATAACATGAGATCTGACATCTTCACCACAAAAAAGGGAGTACGACAAGGAGGAGGGCTGAGCCCCCTACTCTTCATAACCTATATGGACGAAATAATTAGAGAAGCTGGGATGAAAACGAAACCCATGTATATCGGACATCACAACCTTGAACCAGTCAATATTACCGAATGTGCTTTTGCTGATGACATAGCACTTATCGCAAGAACAGAAAAAGATCTCCAAGACAACCTTACCAACTGGAATGAGACTCTCTTAAAATATGGTATGAAAATGAATAAAAGCAAAACTAAGGTAATGGCAATCTCAAGGGAAAAACAAGAATTACATATCCAACTAGAAGGAGTAGAAATAGAACAAGTAACAGATTTTCAGTACCTAGGAGTAACATTTGAAGAAACGGGAAAGCAACACACAGAAATAAATAACAGAATAGAAAAATCAATTAAAGTATACTACGCAATGAGTAAGGGATTTATAAATAAGAAAGAGATAAGGAAGCAAACAAAGATGAAAGTATATAGAGCTATTTACAGACCAATCCTAACATACGGGTGCGAATCATGGGTAGTAACACAAGCAGACAGAAGCAGGTTACAGGCGAGCGAAATGAAATATTTAAGAAGGGTAAAAGGAATCACGAGAAGAGACAGAATTAGGAACGACCAAATAAGGAACGAACTGAAAATTCAGCCAGTAGCAGAGTTCATAGAACAGCGACAGCTAGGATGGTGGGGCCATCTACACAGGATGAATGACAAAAGGCCAGTTAAAAGAGTATGGGAAACGAAAACAGGACTGAAAAAGAGAAGAGGTAGACCAAGGGAGACCTGGGACGACGTAATAAGAAAAATCCTAATGAAAAAAGGAAAGACAACGTCAGAAGCCAAGAAGATAGCCGTAAACAAAAAGGACTGGACAAAATTTGTGAAAAGTGAAATTCGATAGATTGTGACTATGTACTGTTTTATTCACACCCCTACACTCTTTATAAGGGTATTTTTGGGGGACTTGATTATATATATATATATTGTAACAAGTCGAAAGAATAGACACATTAAATATTAAAAATATATGACATTACATAACTGGTGTATCCATATACAGTACCACCAAGCACACAAAAGCCCCGGAAAATATGTGAACTAAATCCAAAATTCCCGTAAGGAGAACTAAAGAACCAATAAAGAGCTAGCTTTGCGGAGAGGTACATTCAAACAAAAAACAAATGTCACTTCGCTATTGCTGTTATTACATCAGATAGCATTGTCTAATTTCCAGGTTTCTTAGTGCTGTTGTGCATTAGTTTTGTTGTTCTTTGTTAATTTTTGTTAGTATTGCTTTTCGTCGTTAGTTCTGTTTGTTATTGTTTACCTATTCGCAGTAACTGGAAAATCAACCTCTCTGATAAAGGAAGTTCGTAAGGAGTATCCTACAGCAGGTAATACATAAAAAATAACAATATCGTTTCTCAGCATTGTCATTAAAAAACTTATTAAAGGTAATACTTTATTCCTTACTTCTTCCAGGCATTACTTCTTTAACATCTCAGTAGAAGAAGAAACTCAAAGAAGACTCAAAGAAAATCGTCATCGACGTTTTGCAAAGAACGGTTCATGAAATGTTCAGTGTGGAAAAAACTGTATAAAAAATGTGACAAAAGAAAATTGCTCATGAAAAGGAGTAATATTGTAGCTTGGCGTTCTAGGTATTTAAGGAAAATAAAAGAAAACGAAGAACTAGGTGAAAAGAAAAAACCTGTAACGTTCCTAGAATAAACATATATTCATCGTAATTACGGAGTAGAACAATGCTGGCAGTCAGATGATGGACCAGGTTTTTACAAAAGATACATTTAAATGACTGGGGATTTTGGTAATCGGTACTTTGCAAAACGAGAATCGATTACAAGCAAGTCTATTATAAGAAGAATATACTGTATTTGGGTCAAAATTTTTTCTCTTTTCAGCTTTTTTTTGCTCTGGCGATCTTAATGTCTATTTCCTTTGTTTAAAAACTTTTTGTATTAGCCTTTAGGATAATATATAATTAGGCAATCTAATATATTTATTTTGTACACGGTGATTGTAAAATGTTCCGCTAAACTTCGAGGTATTATTCTACACACCAAGGCAAGTAAAAACGTCCATATAAACATGTGTCCGACAATCGCGCGTTTTCGAGGTGCAAGCAATTTTTTTAATTTGGGAAATTTTTTTCATACTACATACTAAGGTTTATATAAAATAAAACCAAAAAAATTTAAATACAGGGTGTTACAAAAGTATATTATTATAGTAAAAATTTTCCTGCTGACGTAGTTTGAGCGGCAAGGACAGCTAGCGACTGAGTACTGGTTTTGCCATTTTGCAATGAGATTTCTGTGTCAAAATTGTCAACAATAACCTGGGTTAGTGTATCATCATTTCCTTTAGTAATTCCAGTTAAATTTACATTCTTAACCACCTCAAAAGCGGCAGTCTTTTTGAACCTTAACAGCTCATCATCATACGTGCATGATATTTTAAATTGGTTCAAAATATTCACTAGTTCTTTTGAAAATCTAAACTTAACGCCTACACCTATTTGAAGAACTGTAAATGTATTATATAAAGTCGATGAGACGATACTCCCAATTAAAAGTGCCGGTGGAGTTTTGTCCAATTTAGGTTATAGAGATTCACAAAATGTTAATAGAGTTTTACTGCAATCGGCTAACACGGTTTCGTATTTTACATGTAACTTGTATTTCTCTTTATTCCTCTTTACATCAGCAATTTCGCGTTTTATTTCTTTTGTTATTTTGCCAATTGCAGTCTCAATATCATCAGCGTCATCCTCAACACGACTTATTCTTAAGGTCGCCGCGAATTTGTTAGAGAATGTTATTATATTTGCATATCCTGAGGCAGAAAGTACTATCAGTTCATCAAACTGTTTCTTGAGAGTATTCATTAAATTACCTTGAGTAAGTTTATGTCCTCCTCCACCCGAGTATATATTGTTTGTATCTATCGAAGTCCAAATTCTTTTTTTATCGTCAATATCTCTTTTACTGTTTCCTCGTAAGGAATACCTTCTTCCTCGGTATCCTGACTAGACTGTCGTTTTGATGAAAGCATAGCGTTTTGACCCATGCATTTATTACGACAGTCCATATGGTATCTGGCATATACGGCAGGTAGGTCTGCCACACAGCCAGCTAATCTTAATCTAATTTCAACAGCCCATGTATCGTTTCTTTCCACGCACGTTTGCAAAATGGCTTCCTTGTTTGAAATTTTCTTTACCTTGTATTCTAAAGCTAGAAGTTGAAAGGACGGTCGCCATCGATGAAGGTTCTTTTTATTCTTTTCCACTTCGCACTTTTGTTCACAATACAAGCAGTCATTTCTAAAATTGAAATTTGGCACTTCTGATCGCCTCTGCATGTTCGTTGTTGAAGTTCCCGCTTCGGTATTAGCATTTTCTGGCGATAAACATCTCTTCAAGTTCTTCAAACTTTTGATCTTCAGACACTTTACTGCACTTTATAAGTTTTTATGCGCTGGGAACCAGCAACGGAAAGTTTTTAACTTTTTTTTCACAAGCAAATTTAAAGTTAAAAAAACACTTATTTCACTCATATTTAACTAGACGTTACACTATACTCGAATCTGAAAAAGAAGTCGCTATTACAGATCGTATTACCATGATACAGGTATATTTATGCTTGGTTTCTATCTAAGAAACCTTTTCCAACTTTTGTGTGTCTGTTTTTTGTTTCAGCCAAAAATTTTTGGGACATTCTGTACCTGTCATGTAGCTTCGTTTTTAAACACGTACGTTGTTAGTTTTAGCTGAATTTTGAACTGGAACACAAAATATTATTATATCAGAAAATCATTAATATTATTAAAACTTTATAACACAGATTTTTTAAACACCCTGTATATGGTTGAAACTTGTAAAATCAATAAATTCAATAAGTTAACACGCAATTAACCATACAATAATAAAGTAGTATTCAAGTTTAAAGCCAAAAACATACAATCATCTTATTGTTTTGAAACACCCTGTGTATCTCAAGTTGCTCAAAGATGCTAGCTTGTCATCAGTCGGATATTGTAAACAGACATATAAATCTACGAGAATCCGTTAAAAAAAAACTTAATACGAAAATTTTTACTTCAGGAAAATAACACGGTTCCGCTGCCGGACTAATTATAATAGTCAATGTTGTTTAAAAAAATTCCTTGAATAAATCTGAGTTAAAGCAAATTAGTAATTGAATGATAGCTATTGAATGGTTACAGGTGGTTTGAAAATAAAGAGAATATTTAAAATACGGTTGAAGAAGCAACGACAAATGCAAAATTCTAATAAGACTCGTAGAATTAAAGTAGGTGGATATCAAATAAGAATAAGACTAGAAGGCATAAAGAATGAAAATGTAGTAGTTAGAAAGTTTTTTCCGATTATTAGAAATAACAACTTGAAAAATATGTAAGAAAATCGTTTTGGTCTAATTAAAAATATTGAATTTAACCCTCTTTTAATGTGAAAATGTCTTGGCTTATTTAAGAAGGGAATATCTAAATCTACGTGGTATATAAAAGAGTGTAATATTAAGAAGCAAGTAAGAGAAGTAAAGAATTAACTACAGAAGATAATTGGCGTGTGGTAAAACATAATGGATACAAAAATTGTTATTTGCAAGTGAATAATTGAAGAGTTATATTGGAAAAGCTTTATTGATAAGAATACATTTGACAAGTAACATAAATAGAAAGGGGTTACATCAATCTATTTGTTGTTGAGTGGAGAGTCCAGAAGGGCGTCGGTAAAGGAGAGGGTACATTCCGAAAAGTAGTGGCAGAGACAGGAGGATATCTGGAATTGTTCTGTTGGATGGTTGCTGTCAATGATTTTGGGTTTCATAGTGTTGGACGAAGCTTGTGACTGGTGTTCTGTTCGTGAGAGCTGCATTGCATGGATCTACTTAGAGGGGTCGATTGTGGCTAAAGGATAGGTTGCAGTCTTGAACATTGTAGAAGTAAAATATAAAAGGTGAGTGATTTCTTAGAGTATACCAACTAGAAAGCAAATAAAGACATTTTAAAAGGTGAAATTAATTAAGAAACAATAACTTGCTGTGTTATTTAATGTTATAAGGTACCATTCTAAGGATTGGGCATTTGTCATTGGGATTTGATAATTATTTTTGACATTTGGTTGACGTAAGAAGTGACGTTCGAATTGAATGAATAATTTAAAATATTCGAAAATCACTTTTTCAGAACAAAGTAACTAAATAACCGAACCCAACCCTGTAAGAGTTTCAGGCGCTATCATATCAATATTTGAAAGTTTGCATATTAAAAGGCACAATTTAAATAGGGTAGCCGGTGCATAAATTAAAATAGGCACCGCAATGTGGAGTCTTAACAATATCTATAAGTTATATTTCAATTTTTCTTAAGGAGACCAGGGATCACTTTCTGAGTACTTCGTCCACGTTTAAATCCGCGAAACCAGTTACTAACTGTGGATAACGGGCTATGATCGCCAAAAACTGACACTAAAATTTGGTGATTTGGTTGTATGTCAAACTTCTTATATGCCGTAGAAAATTATTGTTTGAAAAGCATTTCGCGGCACTTTCAAAATGTGAACAACAAAACTTATAAAACCCAAACATTTGTTGACTATAAACTTAAAAATCCTAACCTGTCAAAATTGTAAATATTTGTGTTTTGAGTGGCATTCATAGCCTGCTACAAACAATTAACAGGACAATCTTCGGAAAAATATATGTGCACAAAAGTACTCGATGTAAATCAAGATTTATTAGTATCAAGACCATTGGTGTCACTGTAATGTGGTTAGATAAGTAATTTCCTAGTTCATATATTTTATTTGATACACAGTGGAAAAATATAAATTACTTAGATTGCTGATTTGCTGTGATATATGGAGCGCTTGTCTTGACAGGTAACCATTTTGTTACAATGCAATAGTCAGGTCAAAGTACGTATCGCAACATGTTAACACTTTAATTAATTAGTATAGTACATTAAGTATTAAGAACGGTAAGGACATTTTACTGATCGAAGACCATTGTTTGGAGGAGGAGCGAAGCGTTTTTCTTCAAACGTCAGTAAAATGTTGGTGGTACTGTAAGTCTATGCCAAATTCGAGGTTAGCGGGGTAGGTTTTGCGTCAGTCTGTGACAAAACCAACGCAAAACCTAACTTGGTAATCTCGAATTTTTACTTACCATTCTAGAACGGTAAACATAACTTACTGATTTGGCAACAAATGCGGTAACTAAGTAAAATCGTTCTATAGTACAAAAAAGTTATTATTGTTTAAAATCGGCTTCACTGTAAACTACTCATCGAATTACCAACTAAAGAAATGGACATTGTTCCCTACAGGGCGACCGTGCCCCAGAGCTGACTACCAGATTTCGTGCCGTCGATTTTCCACACCGGACTCGTGAAGATTTTGGGAGAGTATGGTTCGAAACAGCAATAGAAAATTTGTAACCCAACATGGAGTCAAAGGAGGAAGTTGTAATCGCCCATGCAGCAAATAGTGATGGCGCAACAACTAAAACACGCCTAGGATCCTCTACCGTGGCCGAAATTGTAGGTATAATTGCTTTTATTGTGGTTCTTTTAATTGCTATCGTCTATTGTGGACGTATTTATAAGAAATAATTAGCCCGAAAAATACGTAACGACCTCAGGAAAAGCACCAAACAAATTTGAAGAAAATGTCCACGTCAACGAGAACCACTCAATGCAACAAGCATGATTTGCAAACACGTATCGTCGGTGAAGATAGTGAAAGTGAGTTTAAATGACCTGTAATTGTGATAAGAAAGGAATGCTCATTTGTGCAGTGTTAGTAGGCTACTTTAATTTTAATCTGAGGTGTATAACTCTGTAAGTGTCTGTAATCACGGAATGTTAGTATTTATTAGAGGATATTAGGGTTTTTCATAGACACTTGGGAAAGGAATATATTGCTAGGAGAGCACATTCTTAGAATATAACTCGTAACCTTAATAAAGTAAATACTTTCGCATCAGATCTTGAGAATTTCAAAACAAAATTTTAATTAACAAAATAATCTCGCAGAAAGCATAGCTTCAGTAAAAAATTGAGTATAAATAAGTTAATTTTAATGGACATTGTTTTGTACATCAGGAAAATGACATTTTTGGAATATTCAAAATTTTTTTTCAGATAAATTTGAACTGTACCTATAACTATAATCTAGCTACACAGTTTAAAATATAATATCTATCAAAGAAATGGAATAATCGATTCCTGTAAGTTAACTAGACATTCGCCAGCGGACTTAAAAATATATTTTTTTACGACCGACCAGAAAATATGCAGTTTCAGGAGAATTTTTTCGTCAGAAAGTAACGCTTTGCCGGTCAAGATCGGAAAGCGGGCATCAGGGACCGGTAAAAGGCTTTTTTCTACTCCCACATGTAAATATTTCATTTTTTTCACAATCCACAAAATGGATAAGTAGGCAATTGTAGTTAATTGAACGAATATGATTTCATATACCCACACGAGCGGATATGAAATACAGCAATCACAAACCACGTTAGTCGTGGCTACCTAGGCAACTTTCATTTATTGTTTGTTTTGTTATGAGCACGCCCTGCTGAATTGTGTGTGGCAAATGTGATTTTGTTGTAAGATATCTTATTAATTAATGTTGAATATCTTTTTTTTAATTTCCCATTTTTTTTCATTGATAGGTCGTAGAAAAAATACACTGTACAACTCGAGTGGAATGTCCATACCCACTCTCGTTGTACAAACTACTAAGTGTGTGTTATTGTTTGGATAAGTCAAATAATAGATACTAATGTCATAATTTTTTTGAGTTTTCGAAAGTGAATTCGCAAGTTTGAAAGTATGGACTCGGATGTCGTAAAAAATATTGTACGATACATGACCGGAAAGTGTTTTGCAGATCTCCCCAAGCTTCCAGGGCTCGCCTGCGGTTCGCCCTGGAATCTACTTGATTCGACCTGCAAAACACTACATTCCGGTCTTGTAACGTAAATTACTATTTCCGTAAACTTCTAAGTAGTTTTAATTTCATTGTCCTGATCGTGTCATCACCAAAAAACCATTGCTAGTTCGACAGTCGAAACACAATTTTTAATACATCTATATCGCTCCAGCAACAATGTAGTTATGATAACTAGTCCCATCCGAAGTTTTAATCCTAAAAATATTTCATTTCTGCAGTACTGCCAGTTTAACATATGGCTACTTCTCAGTCGATTAGAATTTTTGATTGCTATTTTCTTCTCTGGAGCAGAGGTTTCAGACATGTGTTTAGGGTATCAACACAACATAAACACAATTTATTCAAAAATATTCGAATCTAACGCTTGCCTGCAGTGCCAATTGAAAATGTTGCTGTGCACTAAAATAAATAAAGAAATTTTAATATTGTTCTGAAAAGTAGCTTTGAATTCAATTAGCGTTTGACATAGTAGGCTGTAATAATAAATCTGCACGAATTTAGTTACAAAACCATTCACATATTTAAAACGTAAACATATTTTTATCGAGTGTGCGATTTCGGTTGCATTATTTTTGTCATCAAAGAACTTTTTTTCATTTCATCGATCAATTTGTATAAAAGCCAATATTAACTTTTACAATTTTCAATACGTTTCGGGTCCGCAGTTGCTCTCCCATATGTAACGCTCCATTTCAGTTTGTTTTACACGATATTAAATAGTTCTTCCATGCAGTTTGTGCTTTCGAATATGGTTTTCCCGAGCACCCCGCTCTTAGCATTGCGTAAATTAGTTTTGCCCAAGCAACGCTCGACCTACAAATAATTTCTCGGTGGGGCTTTCTTCCGATAGTGAGCCGTGCTCAAAGTAGGATAGGCTGGAAACAATTTATTTATAAGCCACCTCCGGGGATTTAGCATAGTTTAAATTAGCAGGCTATGGAAGCATTTAAAGTAATTACAGCGGCGTCTCTTCAAGCACGTTTAGGCCGATTGCCAGCTGTCTGCTTCCATGCCTAATGCTTCCATGGCATCAAGCTTATAAGGACTGCGGGTTCCTAAAGATCTGATCCTGTTGCGGAGTTATCGTAACAAACGACTTTACGGCGTGTGTTCCAGATGTAAACAGTTTTGGGCGATGGCTTGACTTTCTACCGGCTACAGCAGCCGCCTGTATCTACTTCAGGACCCAATTCAACAATTCCTCGCAGAGGTTGGCGAAACTCCTAAAGATCGTCATGATAGTGCTTTCAACTACGTTTTGTACCCACAACATGCCTTAATTTTCCGCTTGCTTATTTAATTTATCGGTAAAGGGATATTGCCTAAGAATAAACAGTTCTACGAACGCCTTTGATTATCAAACTATACGCGATAAATACTAGCTTGTTTGCAACGTTTGAAGCGTTAGTATTTTATCAGTTAAGATAGCAGATATTTTGTATGTACCTAATACTTAGTTCTACAAGCGTCCTTGAGGCGTTTAGCACTAGCGGATATTTGCATGGCATCCAGATGTCAATTTACGTTATGCTAGTGCTTGTCTTTTTTAATTTGTTATATTCTACAGTGTGTTGCGAGTTTTAATAATTTATAATATTTGTGTGTTATGATTTGGGTGACTCCAAATTTCATTATTTGTTAATTACTCCTTCTGGGTCTAGTTGAGCCACCAGATTTATTTAGCTTGGGTATTTATTACCTTATTGTTGAATATTAAAAGTCTATTTGATGTTACTGGTTTATATTTTATTTGTGTATTCATGCCACGACCCTACATAAACCTGGCTCGTTTACTTTCTTTTTAAAATTTAGGTTGAAGTGCGAGGCGTACAAGGTAGGTGGTGATTTGTTTTGGTAGCTAGATTTATTTTTTGTTGTGTTTAACCACAGGCGCCCAAAATAGTGTTACTTTATAAAGATTGTATTTAACCCTAAGTCTTTATTCACACCATATTTTTTACCGAGAGTTAGAGCTAGCTAGGGCTGTGCCTACCCCTGGTTTAAGGGTGCGGTACACATATTTATTGACTGGGGAATCTTGAAAATTGACATACCCGGACATTAACAATACTAATATGTGTAATATCGGAGGCTAATGCGTATTCATTAATGAATTTTGATTATTTGAAGATAAATATTATGTATGACAGTATTGCTTTTGGAGCGAAAGTAACGCATGTTGCCAGCCAAACAACAGTTTAGAATTGTATCAAATTTTCAGGTTTATAGGCAACGTTTAAGATATCTAAATTAACTGACAACATGCGTACAGGTAGAGAAATTTCCATTCTTTAATTTTGTTAATAAAACGATATTCTTCCTTAAGTAACGATATTTACATCAGTTGTGAAGTATTCGTTGATATAATAAATTTATTACAAAAAAAATTAACAAGTAAATTCAGATGATCATTCACATCTGCGAAAGAAAGGTAAACATCGGCATTGTTGTAGGTTCATGATTTCTATGAAATTTTGTAAATGAAGACTAACAACTTACTATAAAACGATCATGTAATGCACAAAATTATTTATATCTACCATGGACTGATCTTGAGAACCTTCCTCGTGGTATACTTATTACGAAAATATTGGAGATTGTTGGTTTTAAGATGAAGCAACAGTTCAGACTTCATAATCATAATTAACAGAAAAACGGTTATAAGTATACTTCATTCGCCGAATTGTGACAATGAAATATGCAACCAAAGTTACAAATATCAACAACAGGTTGCTTACTAATATGATTTTACAAACATTTTGATCATGGGATATATGGATAATACACCTAAATGTTAAATATTTTTGTCAGCTGTTTTAGCAAAACTTGAAATTGTAAAATTGTGCAATGTTATATTAAAAACATGACACATTGATTATGACATTCGTAAAGAAATCTTCTGTCAAGTCATATTAGTGATGAAGTTGCAACTGAGATTTATAATTTGGGTTGCAGATTTTACTATCATAATTCGGCTAATAGTAGCCTTAATCAAGTAAGATTTTCTGGTGCAGAGCAAAAGCTCTCAAGGTACTGAGTATTTTTTCATTTTTGATTGTCGTTGATGGCATAAAAAATAGTTTACTACAGATAAAAAATCGGGAGTGTGCTCCCCTAGACTTTCTCGCATTCGCCTTGTTTTCTAGCAAATTTGAAAAGTTTATTGCAATGTATATACATACAGCGATAAAATTACATTTTCAGGTAACCACTACCTGTTTAGGTAAAGTGCCGCTTTAGGTTAACCTATCATACTGAAATGTTATATCTGGGAGTTTTTCTCAATAATAAATGTATGTGCAAAATTTCGTGCAAATACCTTGAAGCAAACTGGTACTTTACTTGAATGGATACCGCTACCTGTTTAGGTAAAATGCCACTTCCGGTTAACCGATCATGCTGAAATGTAATATCTGGTAGTTTTTCTACATAATAAATGTATGTACAAAATTTTGTTCAAATATCTCGAAGCAAACTAGTACTTTACTTGAATAGGTACCGCTACCTGTTTAGGTAAAGTGCCACTTCCGGTTAACCGATTTCGCTCAAAATTTGACAGGAATCTACAAATTTTGAATAATGACTATGTACATAATTTCAAGGGTCTAGCTTATTTAGTTTTTAAGTTATCGTGTTCACACACACACACACACACGCACACACGCACACACATACACACACACAGACATAATTCAAAAAATGGTTTTTTCGGACTCTAGGAGGTCTAAAACGTCAAGATTCGTCAAAATCTCGAAGTCGATTTTTTTGACGATTACAATACTTTCTCTATACTACCGTATGCGAGAAAGTAAAAACGATCATTCATACTCCAATGTTTGTTGCAAAAAATACATTTCTTTGCAAAACAACATAAGTAATATATTAGAATATATTACGGCGCCTTAATGAAGTCATAGTAATAATTAAAATACATTTGAGTAGCTATCAAAGATAAGTACCGAAATAATTAATAAAACGAAGTTTTGATCAGAACGTGAGCTCAGGAGGCAAATAAAAAAGGGTTGGTCCCCGGGTTAGTCCATTTCAGTTTAAGAGGCGTTAGCCCCAGGACATTAATGGGTTCGAGTTATGATCGAGTGACAAGCAGCTGATTGATGAAGCTGCTAGTAATTACATTCACATTATTAACTATTAATGTCCAATCCTACCCAGATAATACATATCTTGTGCGTGTGGCAACTCACCGGTCCAAAACGTCTTTCAGGTTCGCCGAACCGCAAACATATACGGCGGTTTCACAAATTGATTCCATTTTATTTCGGACCTACACATCCGAAAAGACCATTATACGACGAAAGCAGTTCTATAAATTACTACAATGATTTTTTTTATAGAAGTTGCTAGGTTGTGTCAAAGTTAGCTTTTCTCAAAATGTAGTGTTTTCAAACGGGGGAGGGCGATACATATTTTAAAATAAATATATAACTTCGCTAAATACACTTTCTTTTAAACATCAAATATATTAAACTTTTAGCTTTAGGATAATTATATTATAACACTCTATCTAAACTACACTAGAACGAGGTTTGGTATGTTACACTATAACATTATCTATGTATTTTCAGACGCAAGAAACTTTCAAGTTGCAGTAGTTTTAGCAGGGCACTGTTTACGAAAAACCGCTACAACGTAACGGTGTTTGCTAGAATACGATTCTGAAGACTAACTTCGTTGTCTTAAGGGTTGGGCGTTCACTCTATCTCATCGCTGTGCCGAAGTATGGATAAAGAGCTTACAACTTCTCATCTTGTTTAATTTTAACGTCAACATCGATCAACATGACTGTCATATATATTTTTTACTGACAATCCCTGTATTGGCACTTTTTTCAAAAGAAAAACTGGGGTGTATTGTCATGGTCTTTAGTACAGGGGTTTAAAATCAGATCAATAAGGTTAATGGTACAGTATTAAAAATTACAAAGATCAATTTAAGTACGAAAAAGGATATCAAAATTATTAAAATGTATTTTATAAAGCAAGGAAATAGAATTAAAAATTCAATTGAATGAAGCTACATAAGAAACAGTAGGAGTTTAACATAATTTAATTATTATCTGAGATGAAGTGGTGAATTAATGGCAAATACTTATTCGAGAAATACCATTCAACATAGTGGGTGATAGATAAATAAAATAAAGTTTTGATAGTGTGTTGGACTATGAAATATATGGAAAACTAAATCACTAAGGAGATATTTATTTATCAGTATGTAAAAATATTTTGATACAAAAACATGTAATTCAATTTGTAAGCGGTTAAAATTATGAAAATAAACCCTTTATAAAAGTTTAAAAGCTATTTGGTGTACAAAAGGGTTGGAAATTGAAAATTATTGGCGTGGTGAAAACAAAGTAAAATGTTAAAAGATTAAAAAATGTGAAGAGGAAGAGGATTAAAATAAATGGATCTGGTGAGAATGGCTAAGTAATACAGTTATAATTTACAAAAGCAAAATTCTGGAAGAGTATCCTGAACTGAGTGTATTGTCAAATTACATTGCATCATATGAATTGAATAACAAGGAATGGTTTTTACTGGAAGTGGTTTACATCGAGATTGTTAGCAGAGTGAGCGTTTTATGGGGTGAATAGGATATTTTCATCTAAAGGAGTTCTAATTCGACAAGATTGTCATTGAAGTGACATCTTATAACCTGCATCTAGTCGAGGTTCGTGATACGAAGTCGTCAGAGGCTTGAGGATTTTGGTAGGACGACGTGGATGGTGTTTGCTGCTAACAGTACTACTGGATAAAGTTGGTAGGTGCCTTGTCGTTTTTGGCTAGGAAGTCTTTGTGGATAGAGGTGTTTTTGGCGGAGTTCGGAGTGGGACGTTGAGAGATCGAGTCCATGAACGGGTGACAGAATACAGGTATTTAAATAAAAAAATTAAAATAAAAAGATAGAAAGAGTGAAATGAGGTAATTTTAAAGAGAAAAGAACACACAAAGTGACAGGTGACAGACGTTTAAGTTGTCATAAAATAAGAGAATCAAATTTCAGGAATAGAGCAGTCTAGATTATGAGCGAATCCTACTTGTGTTTTAGTAAGGGTGATAATCCATAATTATAAAAGGGCAAATAAGTTACTAAAAAAAAATCAATTTTAAAAGAGAATTGATTGAAAATAAACTGAAGTATAGTAAAAGTCAATTATAACATTAAATAGTTGTTACAACGTGGAGTCAATACAGTATATATCAATTTGAGAGCAGTGTCAAATGTAAAATAATTAGTTATTTAGCAAATAAAGATTTTTTGTAGATGTTATAATAGTAGTGCTAGTATGGAACTGAAAACTAAAAACTATAACAGCTTCGTACAAGAAAAGTTGCAGAGGATAAAAATTATCTCATCAATTGTATAATCAGGATACATAAAGGCATTATTATCTGAAGCTTTATAGTAATTCTGAAGCACACTGCATATGTATATAATTAAGTTTTCTTAGTAAAATTTCAGTACTTTATGAAGGATTCTTTCTTTTAAATTCAAATTTTTTCCAGTTTTCCGTAAAATGAGCATGTATTACATTATTATTACTTTGTTTGAATCAATAAGTCTAATTATTTTCAGAAAAAGTTTTTTGGCGACACCATTTGTTGTCATAACGACATTAGTGCAATTGCTTATACTATCCTTATTTGTGAGTACTGAATTTGTGCTTATTAGATAAATAGAAGATTAAATTATGTTTTAATATTGACCCACCAGAGCTACATAAATTTAAACTGGATGTGGCTTAAAAATACGCTGAACCAAAAGTTCTTTCCAATTTAACTTTAATAAAGTTGGTTAGTTTGCTTAAACAACTCTAGGTTATATCAAAAGACAGACTAATTCGCTTTTCGATTCATCTTATAAAAACGGCAGATATCGATATAAATGAGTGCCTATCTAATATAAAGTCATGAAACGTAATCGCGATGAAGGAAGCTCCTGATAGCTTATTTAAAATCAAAGAATCTCCATCAAAAAGTAATCAGTTCTCGCTGAACTGGAAAAAATTCAAATTAGGTACATATATTTAAGCTGCTTTTTTGCCACTCGCTGACACAAATATGGACAATTTTAAATACAGGATGTTTTGAAATTAATCTTAATTGTGCAGTAAGACCATTTTCTGCCAAAACTTGAATAAGTGAATGTTGTATAAGAGTAAAGTCAACGAAATTGTTGTTAAATATTTTATTGTCTTTTGGGTATTTACTGTCTCTTTATATCTAGTATAACTAAAGTTGGCTAATATTAAAAGCACAAGCGCTTTAAAGAATCAATACTCGTTTGAACTATAATCACATGTTTCTGGAAAGTAGTTTCTTATTATTTCGGTATGGTGCAACGGAGCACCATTCTGTTGAAATCACAAATTATTTTAAGTAACATCATCTAAAAATTAAAAAGGAAGTTATTAAATGATTTCAGTAATGGCGTACAGGAAATCTATATACTATGTGTATACTGACTGCGCAACATAGGAAATCCTATGTTAACTTCTTAATGTTGAAATATTGGCTCCCCTATTAGTTCTTAAGCTAAAGTGTAAATTCAAAATGGGTCTTTTTGGTCTATCGAATTCAACTATTACCTCACTTGCAATCCAAGCTTAATGAAGAAGATAAGAACTGTCATAGAAATTGAGCATCGTCGGTGTGTTGCTTTAGCCGAAAAGCGTTAGTTAAATTTCAAATTATTTTGCATTATTTAACTTATTTAATGAAATGCATTTAGATAAACAGCGTCCTTAGGAACCAATAAATAAATGTTCTTATTGGCTCATTGCCATCTATTTAATGGTTTACCAATTTGACAGCGTACATTTTAAAATAAAAAAAATATATATGTTTTTGAAATTATGTTGGCAGTACAAAAAAAATCATATGCACCTATGGACGTATAGTGAATTTTTCGGTGTCTAATGCTTGCAAACCTCTGCCCTATAGGCTTCGGGTTTCAAACCTGTATTCTAGACCGAAAAATAAATAATAAATAACTAATACATCACTATTTGTGAAATATTTACATCTCATAACTAGTTAGTTAGAGAGAGCGTGTACCCGGCTGGTAAAGCGTTGGCGTTTGCAGTCGACAGGTAATGGGTTCAAGCCCCATACCTGGACGCGTATAGACATTTGTTACCATTGCACACCGCACCAGTGTTCTGAAACACAGTAAGAAATACATGATGACTTCTTAAAATTCGAAATCGATGCTCTGAAACGCAGTAAACAATGGACCGCATGTGATGTCAAATGAAATGGCCTACATATGTTTACTTCGATTGAGTGCCATACCTATATTGTATGGAGAGAAATCAGAATGGGAAGTTAATAATTATAAATAAGCAATACATCCATTGGACATAATAGAGGGAAACTGATTGAGTACAGTAAAATATTTCAATTTGTTAATATTTTTATTTGGAATCATATATGTAATAAGATCATTACTGACTTTTAAAAAGTTGGAAAATGAGCTATTTCCAACTTGTAACTTTCCAACCGGTCGGAAAAGTGATTGCCGTCGCAGCGGTTGGAAATGAATCCATTCCCGACCGCTGTGTAAGTAGGGACACTGGGAATCTCGTTCATCCATTCATGCGCGTCACAACCTGTCGTATCATCATCATCATCATCATCATCGTCCTTTCATGGATTAGGCATGTATGCCTGTTCCGGCGTCCATCGCTTTCTAGGTCTCCCCACATCTCTTCTACCTTTTGGATTATATGTGCGCGCTTGTTGTGGAATTCTATCCTTATCCATTCTAGCGAGATGCTCGCACCATTGTTGTTTGTGGTTTGTTATTGTTTCATTTAGTGGGGAGATGTTCAACTCATTGCGTATGTCTTCATTCCTAATATGTTCTTCCCTAGAACAACCCTTGACGGCTCGAAAGAATTGTCGTATCATAATATATCATTTTCCAATTATTGTTTAGAATAAAGTGGTTACGAATAAAATAGTATACACACCACGGTGAAAAGTTTCATTCCTATCTCGAGATAAAGTTGACCTCGACGCTACGAGTCTCGGTTAACTACTTAATCTCTCGACAGAAATGAAACACTTTCCACCTCGGTATGTAATATACTATTTAATATTTTCTCATATATCATAATATTTATTTATGTCGATCCAATACGGGGCAGATATTGATAAAATAGAATCAAGGGAAAATGTTTGTGATTATTAGTGGATCGTATGAGGATTAGTGGTTATCCATAGGTGTAATTAAATAACTAGCGGCTTGGTAAATGTAAAATCTGTTTATTTTGAAATGACATTAAATTACATAAGTGGGAATAGTAGTATTTATGTAAATTTATTTATTCTGCAACTTTTCATTATTAGAAGTCGATATGAATTAAAGTGAATGCTTGAAAGCACAAAGTTTACATAAAACCTGACATCAATGCAAAAGGAGGATCAATTACAACAGGGCGTAAAAGAAAGTAAGGAACAATAATTAGATCATGAGTTAAAATAAGGATTCAAACTAGACTTGAAGAACAAAGTAGAGATTGCATTTAAAGTACGATAAACTTAGTAGAGAAATAGATAATTACAAAATAGAAATATTAAATGTGGTTGATCCTAAATTAAAACAACAAAATACAATTTTTGGAAAGTATATGAAGGATGTATTGAGAAAAGTTCAAACGGTAATTAACAATTTAGAAGTTAGATTGATTCGAAGAAAACGGGGATGTACAGAATAAAACATCAACTGGCCATATTACTAATGTGGAAAACGGGATAGAACCGGTAAAACAATAAATAGAAGAAGTGAAAGATAATAGAAAGTAGGGAAATGGAAAATGGAAATAGTGCAAATGTTGGAACTCCTATATGCAGTTGATATAGTGATAATGGCAAGATCAGAGAGAGAACCACAACACAACCTAAATATATATAACAAAGAGATGCAAAGAGCAAACATGAAAATTAATATAGAAAAAACAAAGGCAATGATAATAGCAGCAGGGGAAAGAAGACATAATATTGAAATGGAAAAGAAAGAAATAGAGCAAGTGAACATATTAGTAGCAATGGGAAGATAGACGACGAAATAAGCGAGCGCACAGTCGTGGTAGGAAGAACTTTTAATATAATAAAAAACAACTTTCTGGGGAAAACCGAAATACCAAAAGAGACGAAAGTAGATGTAGTGAAAAAGTGGTGTACCCGGCATTAGTTTAACTCAGCGAATCATGGACGGTCACGGATGAACAGAAGAGCAGACTGACAAGTACAGAAATAAGGTTCTGGAGAAAAATAGAGGGAAAAACTAAGCAGGATAAGGAATATAGCATACAGAGAACAACTGAAAGTAAAGGCGGTGGAAGAACTGGTCCAAGGAAGGCAACTAGGATGGCTGGAACATGTACACAGAATGGGAGAAAATAGAATGGTGAAGCAAGCTCTGGAAGCAAGACCGGAAGGAAAGCACAGAGTAGGAAGACCAAGGAAGACATTGACAGAAGGGGTAAAAGTAGCAGCGCAACAGAGAGGACTAGAATGGAATACAGTGAGATAAATAGCGCAAGATTGAAAAGAGTGGAAGAAGTGGTGCCAAAAAAGGCGAATCGACGAAGAGTGACAACAACCCAATCGACTTCAAGCCTTACACCTCACGGTAGAAAGGCTCAGGATTATGTATGTATGTATGAAAGACAATAGAGACAAATCAACTATTAATGTGGTAGATCAAAATATGGAGGGAAATGCACAAATAAATTTAAAAGGAGGGAGAAAAATAAATAAATAGCAGTGGTTGTTATAACAACGTAGAGATACCTCAAGTTGTATACAGTTTAAGTCAAAGCAAAGAGTTGATGAAGAGAATAGAATTATTAATCGAAGATACAAGAGAACTATATGGGTAATTATATGATTACCAAACAAAATTAAGAATAATGGGGGATAGTTTAGGTGGTAGTGTATTAATGGTTCAATTTAAATGAACAATGAATGGTCTCCAAGATTTTAAAAATAATGTTTTCAATTATTATTGCGGTGAAAACGAATGGTATTTAAAGAGCTTTTTATTTAATTCACAGTATGATGAAAAATTAGGTTTAACTAAGGAAAAGTATACCCCACAAAAATATTATCGATTTTCCAAATTCGATTGTTGTAAGCAAACGAAATTTTAATCAATTTAAATGTTTTATATGAAGATCAGCAATTTTTTCATTCGAATATTTATGTGAATAACAAAACACAGAAGAATTAACAAGTAAAATAGAAACAAATAGTAATAATGATGAAAAATTATTCTATGAAAAACTTAATAATTAAGAGAACGAATGAAACAGAATTAAATGTTGCGAACAATAAATACTTAAATTCAAATTATATTTGGACATATAGAAGACAGAAAAGTATAGTACATAATCAGAGAGAATTATTATTCTAAGAAAGATTATAATGTTATTAAACAAATCATCGTTAAATATCATACATGCTGTTTGGAAAAACCTCGGAATCATGTAAATCAGAAGCAGACGCATTAATGTTAATAATACATTTATATATTATAACAAAGGTCTTCTTCTTCTTCGGTCCTTTTCGGTCCTCTGGGGATCATAGGGCGTCTGGCGCCGTTTCAATGACAGTTTTGTTGTAATACCAGGTCGTCAGCCTGGTCTAGTATTTACACCGTTACACTAACACTTAATTTAAACATTTTTGAGTTAAGTTAGTCTTTTTAGTCTTTACACAGTACTTCAATTAACCGCTTCCATTCTTCCTTATTCTTAGTCATGTCTTTGACTTGAGACCAGGTTAAGTTTAGTTTGGTATATTCTTTGTTAACCGTCCTCTTCCATATTATATTTGGTCTTCCTAATTTTCTTTTACCTTTTATAGTAAACTCCAGAGCTTGTCTGGTTACGTCGTCCAATAGCTTTCTAAGTGTGTGGCCGACCCATCGCCATCGTCTTCGCTTTATAGTTTTCTTTATAGGTTCTTGGTTTGTATTTTCCCATAATTCCGCATTTGAGATTTTATTTGGCCAGTATATTCTTAAGAGTCTTCGCAGGGATTTGTTTACAAAGGTTTGAATATGTTTTTATTGTATTTCGCTTAATGCCTATGTCTCCGAACCATATAGCAGAACACTCATAACATTTATATTAAAAATTCTGAGTTTGGTGTTTATTGATACTTCATTTGAATTCCATATCTATAATCAAAGGTGTTACATTAGAAATAATTCTCATTAATTTTTGATTAAATTTAGTTAAGAGTGTTCAGATAAATACATTTTAATTAATAGTTGATATATTTTCAAAATTTGTAAAACTATATCCACCTACGCGTTCTACAATCAACAGTAGAATTAAAAATAAAAATAAATTTATGAATTCAACTTGAAAAACCAAAGAGAATTAATTATACCTAGCAGATAGGTAATGTTAGGTATTATATAATAATGAAAGATTTTAAGAGTTTGGGAATAATTCGTGCATTTCAATTAATTATTGTCTTAAGACATCCACAAGGAAATCCAAGTGAACGATATATACAGAAAGTTATAAAATATTTGAGAATCATATTCAAAGATGACATGGCAAATGCATATTTTGTATAATTGATATGCCGGCGAAACTTTTTGCATATGTATACTAATTATGTGAAAACAAATCGTTTAAGCCAAGTTTCATGTTGCATATTTTGCATATTTATCCGTTTTTGAGCATACTTTCTCGATTTTGCATATTTGGTTATATTTAGCGATAATTTGTAATGTATGAACTTTTTGAGATTTTTTGTGAAATTTACTATTTCATTAAATGTATTAATAAAATTCTTGTGTGCAACTGAGATACATACTTTCACTTTCTGCCGCTGGGGTGCAGTGCGCGTATCGAAATAAGCAGAGGGAAGGGGAAGTCCCTGTTAAAATCTTTGACTATATAAACATAGACTATCAGTAACCCCCACTTTTCCCATACAAGCATTGTATAAAGAATCAGCCAACATAGAATCCATTTCAAGAGTCGAAATTCGAGTGTTAGGCGAATAATAGTCTGGCGGGGTTAGGGGAAATCTCATTTTTTGTTGGCTTACAACGTGAAGTAGGCGTTGGCAGTCCATGTTTATATAGTCAAACGTTAAAATGAATGACGTCTTTGAATAAAAATTAGAGAAATAAATATACTCATACAAAATAATTAAAATTATGACATTATTTAGATACTCATACTTATTTTCTAAAAAATTAGAGCATATTATGTGCATATATTATAACTTTGGGTGCATATACTCAACAAAATGTATGCATATACATGAGTATATTTTCGTACATTTGAGTGCATATAATTATCAGCTTTAATCATAATGAAAGGCACGATAGTTAGCACATACAGCCTGTTTTAAACGAAGTGTGCACTATTGCTAACTTCTTTATTCTTGGACGTACGATATCGGTTAAATTAGAAAACTAGTGGCATTTTTTCTGTTGATTAGAATGGTGAAAACAGAAAAACAATTGAACATCGCCTTCTCAAGAAATTTGGAAAAGTTTACTTTTGTTAAATGGAACACCCTGTATATTTTTATATAAAATGATTGAAATTCGTGATCTAAACATAAAAGTTCATATAAGGTGCAGGCCTAAAACTGAAAATGACCGAGTTATTCCAATTATTTACTTTTAGACGAGGTGGCTGTGTATCCATAAAATAAAATTTATGTTTAAATAAACATTGTAAATAAATCTAAATAACATCATTTATTAGACAATTAAAAAACAACTTACTAAAAGAAAAAACCTATTACTAAAAAAATTATTTTATAACAAATGTTCAAACACACAGCTACCTCGTCTAAAAGTAAGAAGTTGTAATAACTCGGTTATTGTTAGTTTTAGGCCCGCACCTTATATGAACTTTTATGTTTAGATAGCGATTTTCAATCGTTTTATATAAAAATATACAGGGTGTTCCATTTAACAAAAGTAAACTTTTTCAAATTTCTCGAGAAGGCGATGTTCAATTGTTTTTCTGTTTTCGCCATTCTAATCAACCGAAAAAATGCTACTAGTTTGCTAATTTAACCGATATCGTAGGTCCAATAATAAAAAAGTTAGCAATAGTGCACACTTCGTTTAAAACAGGCTGTATATTTGACCCATATAGAAATATTTATAAACCATGTACCAAATCCAATAAGTGCGAAAGAAAGGCTAAGAATTATAAATAAGCAACAAAAGCAATGGAAAGAGATCATGATCGAATAAGATATTTCATCTCTCTCTCTTCTTCTTTATCAGCGTTTATGTACTCCATTTTTGGATATACGCCTCCCCATGGCTTTTCCATGCCGTTCTGTCCGTTGTTAGACTCATCCACTGTATACCGGCAACTTTGTCTATGTCATTTCGCCATCTTGCCCTCGGTCTGCCTGGATTTCTCCTAGGTAGCTATGTTTAGGGTAACCGAGGGATCTTTCTGAGTTTTTATCATCGTATGTCTCTTTCTCAAAATTGCTGCCGAATTAGTGCCCTTCCCAGAATCCTTAGGGCTGACCATTTTGGTACCGGACTGTGGACGTAGTGTCATACCCGTCTGGGGTACTCTTGTTTTATATTTCGGCATTTCATATGGGGGTGTTAGGACGTTATCTCGCCACGCTGTACTACTCCGGGTTGGCGAGTGGTTAGGAATACGCTCGCGTAGGCAGAGTCGCTAAGTCCCTAGATATTTCATACTCCCTCTTTATTATGTCCAATCTTTTTATTGTTTATTTGTAATTTATAATTATTAGCCTCCCATTCTGATTTAAATAGCGATATATGGCTCTCAATCGAAGTAAACATTGGCCATTTCATTTGACACCATATGCCGTCCATTGTTTACTGCGTTTCAGAGCATCTACAGGGTTCGTGTTCTGCGCTTTAGTAAACAATGTCAGTGAAATTTGAGCAATTCTTGTCATGCATTCCTTATTGCGTTTCATAACACTGGTACAGAGTGCAATGCCAATACGCTACCCGGATATCGGTTACACCTTACGCTCTCCGACCATAATACCAACACCTTTGGTGGTTGTCACCCTTTCAAAAGGGCATTCTTACAATTAATGGGCTGGCTAGCCACCTGACCAGCCCACGGGCGAAGATCGCTTATAAAATCACACTCAGTGTGGCAATGACAGGCTCTTAGCCTATACTAAGAGGAAGAACTAGTTACTAAAGTACGACATTTAGAAGTGCCCCTCAAGTGACACTTTACATGTCAAAATTTAGAAAAAGCAAATTGAAAACTCATCATGAATTTTTGGATGAAATTGGTCGCTTTTTTTTGTAAGTATTTGTCGATTTGTATTAGCTTTATCAATAATAGACGTTACGTGGTCAGATCTAGTGAAAACACTCGTAGACTGTCGAGCGTAAGGTCACGAGTTTGAATCTCGAACGGGGCACGGTTTTTTAAAATGATTAAAATGAGGATGCAAATGTCTACCTCTTCTCTCCTTTAAATCTGAAATGCCACATTATCGGCGCTGTTTGTCCCATTCTAGTCCAGAGAAATTAGACATTGCTCTTCGGAAAAATTCCCGGAAAGCTGGATTTTGGTATGAGCCTTGGTATTGTGGTTCTAAACAAAATGTCAAAAGTCCTCATCGATCCGAGTGCCGCTAAAAATTTTAAAGGGGGGCAAAGGTTACCGAAAATGGTATTTCGTGAATATCTCGTTAACGGTCACTTTTACAGAAAACAATTTAATTACGAAATTTGTAGCTTATGAAACTTCTAACAATAAAGACATCATGACTTTTATTCGTAAAAGTAACCGTTTTGGAGATAATTCGATTTACAGAGTTGTAACGAATAGATGCACTCATCAATGGCATGTATATCTCATTCGAATTGCGACTTGAAATATTCCAGAATTTCCTTGTTTCAGAGCCCATAAAAATAGAAAGAAACACATTTATAGTACACTGTAGTCTAGATAGAGAAGGAATGTGCTCCGAAAAGTTCCCCTCCGTTGTCATAAAACCTCAAGTGATATCTGTTTGCTATTCGTGTAGGAGCATAATAGTATATTATGTTATTAGGTGCAAACATTATACTTTATTTGGCGTGGCTGGACTGTTTATCTGCCGAGCTTGCGAGGCAGATAATTACAGCCGAGCCACATAAAGATACTTTTGTTCCGAATAACATATAGTATTTTTTCTTCAAACGTTTATAACAAATTATTTAAGAAATTTTAAGAAACCTGGAATTATTTTAAGGTAGAGGATTGGGTAGACTGATAAATGTAGGGTGCTTTAGAGAGCGTCACTATGACTACACTATAAATAACGTGAACAAAATCCGAAAAAAAAATACTTTTTCTTCAAACGGCAGTAAAATATGGCATTATACTGCTGGATTGATGATGCTAAACTGTCACTTTATTGCCAAGCGGCAGATAATATTATCTGCCGCTGACAACTTTATCTGCCGCTCGTCAGCGGCAGATAATATTATCTGCCGCTGACGAGATCAAGTAATTTTCTTCGAATTTTGTTCACAAAGTTGCAAATAATTTGTTATAAAAACGTTTGAAGAAAAAACACTATATGTTATTTGGAGCAAAAGTATCTTTATGTGGCTCGGCTGTACTTATCTGCTTCGCAAGCTCGGCAGATAACCCGTCCAGCCTCGCCACATAAAATATAACTTTTGCTCCTAATAACATAATATACTATTATCTCGCCAGTCTTGCTTAAATGTATATAAATGACGTCAATACTTGCGACTCCACTGAAGATGTAGGTCCATCACGTTTCCTGACTGAATCTATGGAAATAGAGAAGACATCAGAAGAACAAGAAGAAGAAGAAGGAGAAGATGAAGAGGAAAGCCGATTGAAATAGATGAATAATAATAACTCATGTTTTGAATCCAAAATTGATTAATGAACAAGTTCATAATAATTATTTTTTAAATAAACACTTTTCAAACAGAAATAAACGTGGGATATGCCTACTTGGGACACCACATGAAAAAAATCGCACCTTGTACTCTACCTCGAAGGTGGTGTGGAAAAGAGTGCACGTTTCAACCCTTTAAATCGAATTACCTCCAAAACGGCTACTTTTACGAATAAAAGTCAAGATATCTTTATTGTTAGAAATTTTATAAGCTACAAATTTTATAATTAATATTTTTTCTGTAAAAGTGACCGTTTACGAGATATTCACGAAATACCGTTATTGGTAACCTTTGCCCCCCCTTAAAATTTTTAGCGGCACTCGGATCGATGAGGACTTTTGACATTTTGGTTAGAACCGCAATATCAAGGCTCATACCAAAATCCAGCTTTCCGGGAATTTTGCTTTTATTTTGTCTAATTTCTCTGGACTATTCGTACTCTCGGCTAATGGGATTGATAAATAGCCGACTTGATTTTAAACCACTTTTCTACATCTAGGCTTTGCAATTATTAGTTTCCCTCGGTTTTACGAATTTTCTTTAGCGAAGTCAGTCGTGGCACATATGGCGCGATCATGTACTTTGCAAGACAAAAAAACTGGAACAGCTTTTGATATAGATGTTAGCATATTTTGATTAGCTTAAACGAGACTTTAAACAATTACATTTACTGTAACAATTTTGATTCATAACAATGTCTAAACAAGTTATCAATTAATCTAGAAACTATACATAGTAAGGCAGTCATAGTCACAACAAACCATATTAACTGTCCCAGTTTTTTCGTCTTGCATAGTACATAACATAATATTGTAACGAGCATGCCACATTGAAAGCACCCTTAAACAGATGATGAATACTAAATTAATGTGTCTTAAGGACCGGGCGTGCCATAGAGCGTATGACAGAAACCATGCCATACTCTAATGCTTGCAAACCCCTTTCCTGCAGGCCTGGGGTTTTAAACTGCGTTCTAGAGCGAAAAATAACACTTACTACCCTCGGCACATAAATAACTATTTCATCGTAGTTACGCAAAGTATGACGTTACGAAATGTCACTCAAGTGGCACTTTACATGTTAAAATAAAAAAAAACAAATAGAAAATGATCATGGCAATCGCAACATATATCTACAGTTTCATATTTATAAGAAATTATTTGATTTGCTATAGGGTGTAACATCTAGTCAATGTTTAGTGCGAATCATAGAATTATCTGTAATTTCCGTTAAAAAATCAATTTTAATGAAAAAACGAGAAGAACAAGTAAATAATCGTTAACCATAACATTATTCATAAACAAGAAGAGACGGTGCAAGTCCCCGGCCGATACTTCGGCACACTGTTTGCATGAAGAGGTTTTTGTGATGCTAGATGCTACATGTACGGTGTTTTCAATGTGGTATGGCCGCTATAATGTTATATTATGTACATGATAGCGTCAAGTGTGCGACGCTTTGGGCTAAAAGCAATTTCCAAAGGAAACAGGAAGCTTAAATGAAAGAAATATGTTTAAAATCGAGTCGGCGATTTATCAATACAGTTAGCATATTTGAGTTCGCTCGATGCTACAGCGCCGTCCGTGAAAGCCAGACTCTGATTGGTCCGTAGTGCGCCGCGCAATGCTTGGTCAATGCCTCGTTTTCCTTTATGTAGTTAATTCTGTAGGCAATAACTAAAATGATTGTTCAATAGATCTAATACATGCTTTTGTTTACACCCGGACTAGCTCTGATATGTACTATTGCGGAAAAAATATTTCGCACGATACTTAATCTAGTTACTTGGTTTTCTCCAAAGTGGCTTAGTGTGTATCTGACTACTTGCCATTTTTCACATTTTGGGGTTATTGTCGTATTACTAGCTTTTCAGGTTATGTTCAGAAATGGGGCTTCTTCCGCAATAAAATTCATCGGACACACGTTGCAGTGACCATCCCTGTTCCAGTTTTGCGATAACAAAGCCTTTTTCGGCCTTTCTTAGAACGTGATTCGGCATTTTAAGTTTTGATGGCAGAATGTCAGTTGTAGAACTGACAATTACAGCTGACAATTCAGTGACTTTAGTCCACTTGATAAAACCATACATACACAAGGCAAACAAACCGTGCGAAATATTTTTTCCGCAATAGTACGTACTGTCAACACCTAATTGCAACTTAAAATTGAGTAACATTCAAAAAATAATATGAACATAATACAATTGAAAACAAAATATAGGTTATAACAAAACTAAATTTTCATAGATTTTTCGAAGTACATCAACACAAACTGCAGCAGCTATGCAAAAAAATAATATAAGCAGCGACTCCAACAAGTATTAAAAGACGACGAAATTCAAAATAACAAATAAGTATAACTACTTATTTATTGTTTCATACAATTCAGCTGAAGTAGTTTCTGAATAGGATGATTTCTTAACACCAAAACAGGGTAAATCTCGTCTGTTCATCTATAGATAGATAGATATTTATTGGTGCTAATATGCAACAAGTGCACTTACGTAAGTCAAAAAAAAAAGATTACAATAAAATTAAATCTAATAAGAATCAGCGGTTCAAATTCAAACGTCATTCAAGAAGGACACGAAGTTGGCGACCAATCAGAGCCCGGCATTCCCGGTCCGCGCTGTGGCATCGAGCGAACTCAAATATGCATACCGTTAGCGGAAATTACAAATGGAGCAGACTGCGCCGATGATATGGCAATTTAGATTTAAAGTTAGAAAGAGATGAACATTTCCAACCGCATCTTTCAATAATTAAAAAAAAAATACCCGACCGAGATTCAAACTCGCGACCTCAGGATCGACAGTCAACCAGTGTTATCACTAGACCAAACTGACGTAGTTAGACGGTCACTTAACGTCTATTATTGGTAAAGCGGATACAAAACCCCAAATACATACAAAAAAAATCTGTCAAGGATTGACACTCAGAACTTCCCTCGCAAGTGGTAGTTTTGAAGCTAACAATTTTGAAAATATCAAAAGAAGAAGGAATTTATCTCTTATGTGTTGGCCCTGTATCTGTTGGGTTCAAAATATGCATATTTTCATTAAGCGTAAATACCTGAGCTATGCGCAAAATATTATTTTTATTTAACTCATAGTTCTCGAGTTACACTTGTGCTCATAAAAATAGAATACAGTTACTGTTGCACTGATGTGAAAAGTCGTATTATTCGCATTATTAAATAAATTTTTTATACGATATCTTTAATTAACTATTTTCTTGTAACTTAATACAGGAAACAATTTCACTTTATCGATGTTTCAAACCAACCGGTATTACAAAATAAAATATTACAAAAATCAGTCCAACAGTAAGTGCATTTAATTTTTATGAGCACAAGTGTACATCAAAAATAGGCAGAATTTTTTTAAGGTGCTCAACCAGTATGTGTTTGACCGAAAGTATATTCGATTTTGAGTCAGGTAGAAATCTCATCTGCATACCAAATCTTATCTTCCTCCAACAAATAGCTTTTGAAATACACTGCCAACAGACGGGCAGACAGACGTACAGACATACCGATTAGAGGACTTGCTTTTCCTCATCTAGGGACCCTAAAACATGAAGATTACTTTATGATTATAATACTTCCTTCGTCTTTCAGACAAGGAAGACAAAAAAACGATCAATCTTTCCCAAAAGCTTTTCAGTTTTTTGCATTAATATTCCACACAAAATGGACCAAAAATTATCCTGATACGTTATGTCGTTCTTGAGCTATTATTATATAATTTTTGGTTAGTTGCTATTGACTGACAAATTGCGGCAAAAGTTGTAAATTTGTAAAGATGGTAGAGATCGAAAGTAATAATTCGGCAGGTCGTGTCGAAGTAGGGACCTCGGTAGGCGAGCGGCGATTGCCGTTGCAGCCGAGGTCACATTGAAAATCATGGAGCGCTCGAGCCGGAGCGTTGAGAGTTCAACTCCCGGCACGGGCGGTCTATATTTTCAATTAATTAAGGCTAGGTTTAAGTGACGCCCGCGCCCCCTGAAGTAATGCGTAAGCGGTTCCGGGGGGCAACGGTAGTCGATAGGGAAATTAAAAAAAAAGGTCGTGTCGAAGTAATAATATAAGTAGGGAAAGATAAAAACTAGGCTGGAATAATATAATATTGCGGCTACTATATAAGAATTTCAATGATCACCGACCGTGGTAGATTTATTTTTAAGCCAATCATAACGTTTTTTACCTAATACATTTTTACTATATACCTTTTTCTATTAAAATATATTAGTTATTGCAGTATAATGGAATACTAGCTTTCTTTTGTAAAACAGAATATCGAAGATGTGGAAATAATTTGAGACAACAATGTGTTAACTTGTACACTTCTGTGCAATAAAATTAAGCACACGTCTTATGACTATTTTTCACAATATTCTAGTTTGTATAATTCTGGTCTATTTTAATTGCCTGGCAACAGTTTCAATAAATGATAAAACACCATAACTTGAAAATAACACCCTTATTAAAACACCAAAACTAAGAATTTTCGAAAAAAAAACGCTACAAATAAATGCAACAAAGCCGTGTGTGCTTAATTTTATTGCACAGAAGTGTACGTTTCATAGACGATTGTTGTATAGGTAATTCAGCTTATTGTTTGATTGTCTACGAATAACTCTGAGATTTAACATACGATATACCATAAAGCAGATGAGATAATACGTAGTTAAAAAAAACTCTTTAAAATGATATGCAGTGCTAGTGATGAGATGTTTTTTTGTACATGGGAAAACATTGAATTTTTGGTGTACAATAAAACCATTTAGAAACGATATCCCATTGCGTTCCATTCATATATCGTGCACTTGTACCGACGAACGTAAGTGGGTGGAACGTAAATATGTCTTTATGGAGAATCAAATTTATGAAATGTGTAGCCTTGGCTACGAATTAAATAATCTCTTTCTGAAAAAATTGGCATGAAATTTAAAATAATATAAAAAGCACGACTCCTTCAGCATTTTTTGAATATTTAAATGCTTGCTTATAAATGATGTTTCGTAATTATACGTAGTGCTGCATTCCTTGATAAGATAAAACGAATTAAATTAATTATTTTATCGTCTTCATATTACTGAAACACTATACAAAAATTGTTTATGTCGATGAGTTGCTTTAATCAGTCGAAGCAAAAATGTAATAGTCATAAGAGAAATATTTTACCCCTTCCACGTTCTAAAAAGATCTATATACAGGGAGTGTAACTTATTCCTTTCTGTCCAGTATGCTTTCAGTAACACTAAATGCTTCGAAGATCATACTGTATAATATTCATATAAAAGCCAACTATGGACGCCACCCGCCCCATAATGTGACGGACGGTGTTAAAAAGCTTTATGTTATTCATATCGGTGGAAACCAATTGTGCAGTGAGGAATTAATCGGATTGATATCAACATTTTCATTAACATAATGTTGATTTTGGTCAGATTGCTTCTTTGTGCACATAATAGTACTGTACGGTGTTAGAGAGTTTAGTGTTTCCTCTGAGTACAACATCAAGGTCAGGGTTACATTAATTTATTATTTTGACCATTTTCCTCAAAAATGTTAAACCAATCAAAAAGCTGGCATTTAAAAGTTTCAGCCAATAATATTTGAATGACATCGATAATTTTGCAGTTTTTTGCACTAGTTAAAATTGATAATGCATTCTAAGATTTAAAAATTATTTTGGTTTTGTATGTACAATTAATTTTTCTAATTTAAAAATAGATATTAATGTTAAAATATTTTTTCAAGAAATAGGCTGTCGTATACCCTTATGCAAATCCGATTGCCTATTTTTTCCAATGCACTCGCGCTTTCGTGCATTTGGAAAAAATGTCGGCGATTTGTCATGCACTTGTGATATTATTATTGAAAATATTAGTTGTGGGTTTCTATTTATTTAAAATTTCAATAAAAGTTAATTGCGCCAGTCTATATTTTTTCCAAATTTGCAACAACCCATTGTCAGTGTTTGTTTTTGTTAAACGAGAAGCTTTTTAATTCATAATATTGTAATAACAAATAAGTTTGTGTTTTCTACGTTAAAGTAATAGCAAGTAATTACATGTGCTAGACAACTTATTTAGAATCAATTGAATATTTTTAAATTACTTGAGATAAATAATCAAGATCTTTTCACCTTTGTTTTAATTGATTTATAGTAATATGTATTGTTAGACATTTTCGATTTCAAGTAACTTTTCTATCTAAACACAAAGTTACATTTAATCATATTACTTTGATTAGTTGATTAAGAAGAAAAATATTGATTACAGTTTCGCTGTGATTTAGATATCAAACAAATATTTGATACATCAACTCGTTTCATAATGTACTAAAAACTTAACTATGAAGATTTTATGTTGTTAGAGCAGCCTTTACATTTATTATTACATAATCCTAATCTCAGCTAACCACTGGAACGTGAATTTTGAAATTAAATATTAGCCTCGATGGCTTTACTTAACAAAATATGTTGATAACAATAAGACATTGCTAGTAACTATAATAGTTGTTCTACTTTTGTAAGTACTAATATAAACAATGTTGAGAAGATCCGTATTCCTATATATAACAATTTAATAATGTTTTTTTATCAACATTGCTCCTTCTGGACCCCATTGGTGCTGTCGATGTACTTACTTTCGACATGACTAAGATAAATATTATAAAGAAATTGATAATATGGATAAATAAGTTGTTAGTTTTAAATTTCTTAGTTTTAAGTTTCAGGATTGACAGGTCCAATGTTTATAACGTTCTGTTGAATTACAATACTTTTTTCTATGTGTCTACGACCAAAAATAAGGTTCTTTTTAATGTGTTATACAAAGTTATTTTTTTTATTCCATCACCAAGATTATAGCAACTATGGTAGATACAGCAGTTAAAGGAAAATGAAGTGCAGCGTCATGAGCTTGGTTTAGCAATAGAACTACAACTTTTACTTTTTTTTCATTTAAATAAATTTTTGTTTACATAAACAAAGTTATCCAAACATATTACTTCCTTCTATGTCATTTACCATCAGATCATCATTTACATCGATTAAATACAATTGATCCCACTTTAAGTGCAGTGAGGGATTTTCCTGATTGAAGAAACGTTTTTTTTTAAAATAAAACACGTTTCTTGCAATCGGGACATTCCTCCCTGTGGATTCACCACCTCATGCAGAAGATGGACTTTCTTTCATTTCGTTTCGAAGTAGGCACTGTTAATCTTAATTATTTAAATTGTCTGACAGAAATTGTTTGTTATAGCTTATAATATTAAGGTCTGTACAGAACATATTCGTAAAATTATAAACCACATGGGGTTTCTTATTTAACATCGGACTTTAATAAATTTATGTATTTAAATGAATAAATAATTATTTAAAAAAGACGTAACATGAAAATGTTTGTTCATTTTGTTCAAAACTTTTCTACGGAAATAGAGGTTTCAGATTTCTGCACCATCCTCGGGGTAGTCTTGCAATTTTCGCGATATCTCTGATCAATATTTCCCGATTTTTTTACGGATTTGGCAATTTTTCGGTGGATTTCAGTACAGTGGCTATATAAGGACAGTGTGGTCAATTTTAAAAAGGCAGCTATTAGAGTCGTCTCTACAACAACCAACCACGCCCTTAGGTATTGTCCTGTGCACGGCCTGCTAAATTGTAAGACAAATGTCACCCTGCTAAATTGTGACATAAACGTCATTTTATACGGACTGGACATATGTGAAGTTCGGAGATCCTTTGCAGAGCGCTGTATACCCACGATCGCGAAAATTTGTGCAATATGAGGTGGTCAAATGTGCAGTGTAACATTAATTTTACAAGAACCGTCAATAATATTATTTAAACAGAATTAAACGGCAAGAGACGATGTGAAACGTAAGGAATCGCTGCTAGCGATTAAAAATCCTCGTTTTCGAGCAACCTAATATTGGATTATAAGTCAAGGTGTCCTTTTTCATCTTCTTTATTGTGTTTTTGTACATAGAAAACGAAAATTGACAACATTTTGCGTTGATCGACACAGAGATTACGTACAAAACTCAACAATTTTTTTTTATATTCATAATCAAACCGTTGTATTTATTCCACCAGTTAATTTAGAGAAATAGAATGTTCAGTGTTACGTAGCCCATAAATTCTCTTTAATTTGATGCAATAATCTTTGGCATTAAGACATTTATATAGTTTATTATAGCTTTGATTTCGACTAATGCGCAGTTTTCGCAAAAAGCATTTTACTTTAACTCTTTGACATTTACTTATGCAAACGAAAATTCGGCATTCGCTTACACAGAACACTGTAGAATTTTATGAGGATTATTTCATTCCACTTCATATTGGGGCTACTTTCAATAATAAAGGACTTAGTAGCAATTTTGTGTGACTATGTGTAATTTCGTAAACGACTCTTAATGGTGGATTTTAAAACAACCCAATCAGAAACAGAATCAAAATTGACCACACTGTCCTTATATAGCCACTGTAGATTTCAGGACCACGATGCCCGCCTTTGGAACTTGAACGTGGTTTTCGTGTAATAAGCAGTCCCGATTTAAGACTCCATCAACATTGCTTTCCGAGATTTGGATCTTTGAAGGTTTTGATGCCATTTGTCAACAATTAGCCTCTTCTTTAGCCACTTTTCCGCACGTACAATAATATTTATTGGTATAAAGCGAAAGCTTTTAATCTAACGGTTCATGATTGTTTTCTGAACAAAAATTAAGGCTGCTTGTGATGTGGATAGCCTTGTCATCGTAATTTGAATTTTACGGATTATATTCGATACAGACCTTATTAGAAAATGAGCTAATAGCTTTGTTACGATTCATATGTTTTATTGTTGTATGCAAGAAGTACATAATTAACATTATATTATATTTACAAATGGTAACAAAGTCAAGATAATGAAATGTACTTAGCAATCATTTTGCAATTGATACTTGAAGAGATCGTTTAAGAGATATAGAAAGTAATTAGCTTACCCTTAAAATTTTTATTATAATAATGATAACTGTTGATGTTATTAGTTATGTATTACGATATATTAATAGTCGCATCTACTAATGTATAATAATATAAACTTATAATGTCCTATACATTCGTTAATTATCTGACAGTTTCTATTATTTGTACCATATTAGCTGCAAAGGCGACATAGCATTTGTATTTCTTTTTAATATATATTTTTTGCAGAAATATTGACAGCTGATGGTGTAAGCAATTCCAGTAATCTATTTGTAGACTAATATTGTAGTTTTATCAATTTAGTCTATGAATGGATTATCAGAATTGTTTCTTTGCTTCATTTACCGACGTGTACTACAGGATGTTGTATCATTGAGTTACAACAGACCATTTACTCATTTAACAAACAACATATACAGAGAGATTAAAAAAGAACTAGATTTAGTTACCTTTCAAATTCTTTTGAATGTAATTATTATATGTTATATCAAGGCGGTTTATATTGTTCCAAACCGTGACGCTGGCTCTAGAGCACAGTATTCTTCAAAAACATTTAAATATATTTGATGTAATAGTTATTTAAGTACTAAGTACCTTCTATTTCAGCTGATTGTACCTAACGGTCAGTAGCGTCAAACTTCTAAGTAAGGTTATGACAAATTATTAGTTATTTTGCTAAACTTAAATATGAATTGCAGTTTTAGTGAAGCAAAGTAGAAACATAATTTATTAATAATCTTGTATCAGTTAATTTGAAAGAAAATAGTAGAGGTAATATTACTTAATTAAATAAAAGGCGTCTCAACGTTATTAGCTTTTACATAATTATGAAGTAACTAACTGTGGGGCTTGTAAAACTACAATAAGCCAAGCTACCATTCCAAATGAATGTCGTTCAACCGTGGGGCTTATTGTAATTGTGATTGTTAGTTAGTTTTCAAGCTATATTTTGGGGCGAATTAACTGTGGGGATTGATTGTTACTGATAAACCAAGTTTATAGTTAGGGTGTTCATTAGTAATTGTGAATTAAGAGAGAGGATTGTAAAAAGCAATCATAATTTAAAACGTATTATAATTGAGTTCTTTAGAGATTGATAAAATAACAGAACAGGACAATCTATACTAATAAATAAGTATAGTATAAAGGTTAAATGGTAAACAAAACACAAATATTTGCAATTTCATATAAAGGTTTTTAATAAAAGTAAAATACATTTTGCAAATTTAAACTAAAAATATGGCAGACAAGAGGGTTACGAGGAAGAGTAAAAGAACTGAAGAAGGACTAGAAGAGATGGAAGCAGTACGAGTAGTGCAGAGGTAGAAGTGGAGGAAGTACAGCAAGAGGTAGGAATACAAGGAGATCAGGTAAGAATTTAAGAGGAACAGGCAGCAGAAGAATACAGCAGGAAACAGATGATAGAAAAGATGCGGCAGTCGATGCAAGAAAGTAAGAAAGAAGCAGCAGAGTCGAAAAAGGATGCCGAGGAAAAAGAAAGAAGATTGCAAGAAAATTTACAACAGTCAATTGAGAGAACTGCAGAGGAAAGTAAGAAAACTGCCGAAGAGTTGAAAAAGGATTTGTAACAGACAATTGAGGAAAAGGCAGCGGAAAGTAAGAAGGATGCTGAGGAAAGAGAAAAAAGGTTAAAGCAGAATTCTGAGAAAAGGGAATGCAGATTACAAGTAGCAATCAGAATACTGCAGAGAAGTTGTATGAACAAAAAGTTGCAACTTGAGAATAAACAAGAACTGCAAGTACAGATAAAATAATATTTGTGTGACATTAGAAAGCTATAAGGATGAAGTTAAGAATGATGTGAGAAGGGAAAGGCAGGAAGAACACAAACCGTTAGAGGAAAATTTAACACAAATCATGGAAGACAAGTTAGAAAAGAATAAAGAAGAGTTGGAAGGAAAACTAGTTGACATACAAAGACAGAATGAGGATGTACATGAAAAAGTTGATCAAATTGATAAAAAGGTAGATCAAAGCAGAATAGAGATGCAAGGAGAAATTGATAACAATGTAAGGAAAGTTAATTTGTTAACAGAAATATTTCAACAAAGTTTAAAGAGGTAGAAGATAGATTTAAAAGAATACAAGATGGCACGGGAATTTTAAATGGGAATGAAAGAGAAAATTACATAGGGATACAAGCAGATATGTTACCCATTTTTGAAGGAAGATTAGGAGAACAACCGATGACATATCTAGTGAAATTAGATGATATAATGAAGTCAGTATTTGATGAAAATAAAAGATTGCAAATAATTAACATGACCTTAAGAAGTCATGCAGATGGGTGGCATAGTATCATAAAAATTCAAATATACAAATTATGAAGAATTTAGAAAGTTATTCATGGACCAGTATTGGAGTAATGCACGTCAAGCTCAAGTTAGAACGCAGTTAACAACTTTTTAAAGAAGTAGCACGCGTGAATTGTATGTAATACACAAGTTTAATAGAGCACAGCATTTGACACCAAAATTGGCAGAGGAAGAGATAATTCAACATTTATCTCGACATTTAGAAGGGAAATAACAAGAGCTTGTAGCGGTCCAAAACATTAAAACAATGAAATATTTTCTAGAAATAGTCAGGAATTATGATATGGCCATTGGTAACAATAATAGGAATTATAACAGAAATGAAGGCCCCACGTTGGGCGCAATTAATTTGGAATGGTAGCTTGGTTAATTGTATTTTTACAAGCCCCACAGTTAGTTACTTCATAATTATGTAAAAGTTTATTTGTGTGTTAAGCTAACATATGAAATTAAAATACATTCGTTACACTGTGAACGCTACTTGTAGAGTGTACACGTCGTGGTATTAAGTTCTACTCAATGACTTACGCACCTTCTCTTTCGATATCATCGATTTAACATTATTGCGGTACAAGAAACTGCCCAGGGGCGGATGGGCCAGTCTGGATTTTGGGAAATTTCCCGAAGGGCCGCTGGCTTCGGCCATAACGGGGGCCGGTCCATCGCTATGACCCTTGAAAAACAAATATATAAAAAAAACGCAGCACACAAAAAAAATCACGGATTTAACCGAAATAATATTAGTAGCATAACATTCATGCTTATGAATATTGAGGCTCCAGTCTTAAACAAAATAAATAATGAGGAAGTCAGGCCCGGACTGGCCAGGTCGGCTGGTCGGCGATTGCCGAGGGCGGCTCCCGATCCCGCAAATAAATTAAGGTTTACATTTTTAGTGAGTAAGATATTTGATTAACTACATTTATAAATAGTTGCGGCAGAGTCATTTTGTCATGCGCCTTTTCTGTTGTTTTTGAACTCTCACAATTTGGACTATTTATCAACCTGTATGTAGCTTACAAATTTGTACTAACTATACCTTGTACACAAGTCACCTGTGAAAGGGTGTTTTCTAAACTTAAAATAGTTAAAAATCGACTTCCATCTACTTTAAGCCAAGACCTTATCTCCAATCTCCTTTTCATGAACATAGAAATAGACTTATTTTACAACTTGGATAAAGATGTAATTATAGATGAAGTAGTCAGGACCAGTGAACAACTGGCCAAAAAGCTGTTAGGTTAGTAAAAAAATCAACACACAGTAGTTCAGTTTCTTAGTTCGCTGTATCTGTAAAAATGTTTAGTCTATAAAATGAATATCAAGTTTTTGAATATATTTATATATTAATATTAAACATTCGTTTTTGTTGATGTAAAGTAAGTGTGTATTTTTAATCTAAAGTTTTTTTGTTTGTTGTAAATAACCATTAAGATTTTTTTCTTCAACTTTTTCTTATTATCAGTGAACACAAGAAAATATTGTCACTTTTTAACCATTACAGTGTTATATTTAAAACAGTTTATTACTTGGACTTACATATAATAAGTGATCATTATGATAAAATGAGTTCTTATTTTTTCCAGCTTGTAGCTAGTTTAGATATAATAAAAATAATATAAAAATGTCTTGTAAAAGTAAGTAAACTACAAGAGAAAACCTTAATTTTTGATAAAGATCTTGCCTTTACTCAACTACTTTTCAAGTGCCAAAATAGCGGAAAATGTGGTTTTCAAGCATGTAATTTTCAAAAATTTTCCGGGGGAGCCGGGGGTCTCCCCCTACCCTGGGGGGTATTCCATATCCCCCCCCCCCGACAACGGGGCCACTCTTAGGTCTCTAGCCGAGGGCCCCCAAAGGAGCCAATCCGGGCCTGGACGAAGTAATCAATGTTTTGGTCGAAGAAAGCGATTTGTTTAAAGGCTCGCTTTTATATTAAGCACCGACATATTAATATCTATATTTATAAAAAAAAAAATATATAAGCGGATATGTAGGCCAACTTTTTCAAAAAATATGTGTTTCACAATTTTGTTCTGTCCAATACTAATGAACAGGACCAGGAACTAGTTGCCATTAGTTTTTATTTATCCTAACATGTACATATTATGTATTTTTACTTAGAGAAATATTAAAAGCGTTTGAAAAATACGAATAAGTATGTACTTATTTTTATAGCTCCCTTAGTAAGAAGTGCCTAACAATTTTTTAAATAAAAATGGACCGGGCCGGTGTTAATGGTTTCCCGGGCCGGTTTACCCCACCCCATCCGCCCCTGAAACTGCCCGATTATGTTATGTCTGCATTTATTGGAAACAAATGTCAAGCTAGTTGCACTGTATTTATGTATTTTTCTTCCAATAACAGGTTACAGATTAACAAAGGGTATGCATCTGATCAATTTATTTGTGCGATATCTCCCTTTAATGTAAGTTGCGATTAACAGACCATCGGAGAATATACCAACTTTTAGATAGAGTTGTGAACAATCAACTTGGTGGCGCCTTTTTTGGTTTTGATCATGTTGCTTATATTGAAGTGTTGCAAGATTATCATTAATTTGTTTGTACTTCTGTCTACTAGAGTGTTCAGGGGTCACAAATGACAATTTATTGATTGCAAAACATGTTTGTAATCAAGTGCACAATAAATAAAAATGCCACAGGGGCTATAGGTGTCAAATACATCATATATGTACTGCCTAAACAGTAAACCATAATGATAATAATATGCCGTATTCTGATCTCATGGTTAGCGATGTGATTATTTAAAGTTGCTATTAATTTCCCTGGCAAAGGTATGCTTTTGTTCTACACGCATGCTATTTTAAAATACTTACGTTGTAAATGATAGAACAACTTTTATGGAAGTTAGTTTTTAATTCGAACAATAAATAAAAATCTATCACCATTGCGTTACTTCTTAACCACCCTGTACATATAATTACCGAAAGCATAAAAAAGCTAAAAATTTTCGAATTTGGCAGTAAAAATTAACTTAAGAACTACAATCGCAAATGCTTTTATAGCTCTCCAAAAGTTGCGGAAGAATCTATCTTGAGAAAGTTGTTTAGATGTCGATGTAATTTGACATAATCATTTTAACTGCCTAGCAGACATTACAAACATTTTTTTTTTTTATTTAACGTATTAGTCAATTTACTATCTGTTACAATAGAACAATAGGTAAATGGTGTATTATATACTAGAAGATCTACAGACATGCCGAGAATAGTCCAGTGACCATTCTCTTAATTACTAATTATCTAACTAATTGTAGGATTCATTACAAAGTTTACAACATCTTAGGCTATATATACAGAAAATTACAGACTAATTAAACCTCGTTAACAGGTCGGAAGGTTTAAAACGTTTTAGTCTTCTTGGCGTAGCACTATCATCCAGAAGGTTGGCTGCTAGATTATTTGGATGCACAGACAGCCTAGTTTGGTATTTGACACAATGACCCGTTATAACGTCCCGCACTGACTCAATACTGAGATCGTTTTGTATAATGTTGTTAGGCACATACCACGGCGCGTTGACAATACACCTGAGCACTTTATTCTGAAATCTTTGAAGGATTTCGGTATTAGAGGTACTGGCAGTACCCCACAGCTGAATACCGTATGTCCAGATTGGGCGGAGAATGGCCTTGTAGAGTAAAAGTTTGTTTTCTAATTTCAGTTGCGATTTTCTGCCAAGTAGCCAATACATTTGGCTGAATTTAATGCCAAGTTGCTTCCTTTTTGTAAAAATGTGCTTGCGCCATGTTAGCCGTCGGTCCAAATGTATCCCAAGATATTTAACGTCCTCGTTTTGTGGAATCAAGGTATTATTAAGATTTACAGGTGGACAGGTACCTCGCCTTAAGGTAAACGTAACGTGTGTCGATTTGGAAGTGTTAACCTGTATTTTCCACTTTCTCAGCCAATCCTCGACCAAGTTTAGGTTATCCTGGAGGTGAGCAGATGCAATGGTAGGGTCGGCATCTGATGTCAGTATGGCTGTATCATCCGCAAAGGTGGCAGTAGTTGATAGATTGGTTGTGGGAATATCAGCTGTGTAGAGCGTATACAAAATTGGACCCAATACACTCCCTTGGGGCACTCCAGAAGTAATAGGATGCAAGTTGGAGGTTGTACTACCCTGTTTGACCAGGAACCATCTGCTTACTAGATAGGATTTAATTATTTCGTAGAACTGATGTGGCAACGTTTTTTTAAGTTTGTAGCATAGGCCCTCGTGCCATACTTTATCAAACGCCTGCTTGACGTCTAGGAAAACAGATGAACAATACTTTTTAGAATCCAGAGCATCGTTGATAGTATTAACAATCCTATGTATCTGCTCCGTCGTGCTGTGTTGGGTTCTAAATCCGAACTGGTGATCGGGTACAAGTTTTCTTTCATCTAGTATTGGCCTCAGTCGTTTTAGTAGTAGTTTTTCAAATAACTTGGACAGTACCGGCAAAAGACTTATCGGTCTGTACGATTCTATATTGTTTGTGTTTTTTCCCGGCTTCGGGATCATGACTACCTGCGCCACTTTCCATTGGCTAGGAAAGTATGTTAAGCGGAGAATTGCATTAAATATTAAGGTTATAGCTTTGAGACCTTTAGTCGGGAGTTCTTGAAGTACTTTTCCTGTAATTAGGTCCCAACCTGGTGATTTGTTTGGGTTACAATGGCTTCTTATAGTTTGCTCTAGTTCTAGCTGTGTGACATGTTTAATAGGCATTTCTAGTTGGAACGGTGCCTCGAGAAAATTATAAATTTCACTTTCTTCGTCTGCACTTAGATGTGAAGGAAACGGTTTAAACACGTTTTCTAGATGTTTAGCAAAAGCAGTGGCTTTTTCCTTGTCGTTTCTAGCCCATTGCCCCTTTTCATCTTTCACAGGTGGTGACGTTTGTTGTGGTCGTTTTAATTTTCGAGTGGCTTTCCACAATGAATATTCAGTAGCTTCTGTAGCGGTGAGATTGCTGAGATACTCTTGTACCGATTGATTTTTAATGTCGAACAGTAAGTGTTTGAGATCTTGTGCTGCCTTATTAAACTTTGTTTTGCCCGCCGCCATTCGCGTGATTTGCCATCTCTTACGTAGTTTGCGTTTCTCCGCTATTTTTTCTTTAACTATTACCGGGCAAACTTCTGGGATTTGCGCTGTATGAACATCAGGAGTTGCCTGCCAGGCGGCCTCTTGTATGATTTTTGTTAATTCATAAACTGCATGGTCTACATCTTCTTTAGATTTTAGAGGCACATTCAAAGTGATGGATTCATCCAAATGCGTTCTAAATGCATCCCAGTCAGTATGCCTGGAGTATAGCGTTGGTTGCTTTTGTTTGTGTTGTATCTTTGTGTACACGGTTATCAAAACAGCAGAGTGGTCCGAAGAAAGATCTAGGGACGTTTCGATCTTGCACTGTTTCACATTTATTCCTTTTGTAATTGCGAAGTCAATGGCATCAGGTATCTTCCGAAGATCTGTTGGCCAGTATGTAGGTTCACCCGTTGCTAGACAATTTAAGTTATAATTTTTTAGTGCAGCTACCAATTCTCTGCCTTTTGTTGTGGTAAGTCTTGATCCCCACAATGGGCTTTTAGCATTAAAGTCGCCACCGGCAATGAATCTGTTTCCCAACGTTTTAAAGTAGTGTTCATAATGCTGCTTTTTGTTGTTATGTTTGGGTGGACAGTATACTGCTGATATAACTAGTGATCCTATGTGGTCCTGTATAGCAATGTTTGTAGCTTGTAGATAATTGTACTGATATTTTTCTAATTCATGGTGTTTGATGTTTTGCCTAATAATGACTGCTGTTCCTCCATGAGCTCTTCCGCTGGGGTGCGTTGTACAATAAATGCTATAATTTAATAGTTTAAGATGAGTTTTATTAGTAATATGTGCTTCTGATATTAGCATAACATCAATTTTGTTTATCTGTAGAAAGTAAGAAATTTCTTGTGCATGCTGACACACGCCGTTGGCATTCCATATAGCGAGTTTGAGTAGTTCTGCCATTAAACCAGTTTAGTGATGACGGTGGTTAATAGGTTTAATAGTGTAGTCATCTGGTCCGTTAATTTCTGCATCATGATTTGTAGTTCAGAGAATTCCGTTCTGTGTTGAGATATATTCTCCGGAGCACCTTGAGTTGTGTTAGTGTACTGTGCATTCTGGGAATTTTTTGCTGCTTGTTGAGAGTACATTAACCCAGGTTGAACCATTCTTATTGGGATTTTATTAACCTTTGGGCGCAGAGCTGGGTACAGCTTCTGTTGAAGTTGCTTGTGTACCCAACACCCTCTATAATTAGCAGGGTGATTGCCATTGCAGTTCACGCACTTTACTTCGTTGTCTTTATCTTTCCTTGGGCAGTCTTTTGTTGCATGGTATTGTGTGCATTTCACGCATCTATGGGGTTGGTAACAGTAATTCTTTGTGTGCCCATACCTCTGACACCTCGCGCACTGTGGAATCTCTCTTTTAACATGCGGTGCTTCAAATTGCACTACACAGTTTTGGAGTTGTTTGACATTGTATATTTCTTTATTATTTTCTTTAGTTTGAAGATCAATAAAGAACATAGGTAGGGGTTCTTTTGAAACACGATGCTTGATATTCCACGTATTTACCACTTTATGTCCAAGTTTTTCTAACTCCTTTTTTAGTGATTCAATGTCAGACGATGGATGAAGATTTTTAAGAACAACTCGAAAATGTCTGTCTTGTTTGGGTTTAAACGTATGAAACTCCGTTTTCCGTTCCGTTAAGGCTTTGATTATTGCACTAAAGTTCTCTTTAGTTTTTGGTTGGATTTTTACCTGGTCGTTGCTAATTGACTTTATTGTGTAGCTGTCTTTTGCTATGGTTTCAAGCAATAATGTAAGCGGTTGGATAGTTGTCACTCTTGATACAAATATTGGTGGTGGTTTTTGTTCTTGTTCATTGTTGTTAGTTGTCTCTTGTTCTTGTCCCATTTCTTCATCCGTTGTCAACTTTTCGTATCGATTTTTAGTTGGGGTGGGATTACTCAGCCAATAACTTGTTGTTCCTGTATCCTCTGTCTCATCTGGACTGCGTACTCTTTTTTTGGTAGTGTGGTTCACTATTTGCCACTCGTATTGCTTATTTAATGTCAATGGTGGAAATTGAGTATTTGATAATACATGCTGCTGTGGTTGGTATTGTTGGTGCTGTTGATTTGGCCAGGGTTGACTGTAATACATGGCATTTTGCATGTTTATTGGTTGCATTGCTTGTGTGTATGCTCCTACTTGTTGGGGTGTTTGCAATTGGGAATTGTTTTCATAATTAGGTGGGATTTGTTGTTGTGATAATTGCATATTTGTAAAGTTTTGTGAGAATGCCATATCGGCTAAACAATAAAATAGCGTTGAGTATTAAATAAAATATAAGATAACTTATCTGCTTGGAATTGCTTAATAAATACAGCTGTGTGCGACGGCCTCCCGGCCTTCGCTTATTTTAACTGCAACACTTGGTATCACAGGCGCTCGCTCACGACCTTACGCTGCGAAAGTTCTGCAAGTACTATTACAAACATGAAATCACATTGATAAAAATTCATTAACTAATCATTTCTGTTTCAAGTTTCAATTGAAAATTTAAATACCTATGATGCCATTTTTGACAGTGGTCTATTGTGAGATGTTTTTTAATCCCACTTTTTCCACTGTCTGGGGTCAAACGCCGTTTCGGGAGTTTTTGGTCTACTCACGTCCTCAGGTGAATGAACTCCTGGTTAGCCCTGAGAAGGACTGTTTTTTGTACGTTTTTTTTTTTTTCTTTTTTTTTTCACGTCCACTCGCGTACACTACCCCGGGGTTTGAACCCGGGACCAACGATCACCGTGATTATGAGTCTGTCACTCTTACCATTAAGCCAACAGCGCGGCCATATATTTTAGTTATAAACTTATAAGTATGTAACTAACGTATAATAACGAATATTCGCTTAAGAGGAAAAACTCTTTGCATGCTTACTTTCCATCAAATTTTTTTTAGAAGAATTATATTTCTCATTTGTTGTATGTTTTTAGGGACCTATAATAATTTGCGAACATGGGTAGTGATGACGTCCAATATTAAAAATAAATTTTACGTCGTGAAGAGTGGCATTTTATCCTACTAAATAGTTATATGGGTTGCCTATACCACTGGCGTAGCAAAAGTATTGCAGTGCTCATATTAAAGAACTTGATAATAATAGGCACTTATCTTTAGCGTCTCTTTAAGTTACTTTTTTATACTATAGCGTGTTCTTGAATAATACTGAAAACTGAGAAATAGTAATAATATTTTGATATCTACAATTAATGTGCGTTTTTCGTACACTGCTACATTTTCATCTCATTTTCAAGTGTTGTGGTCCTATTACTGATTGTTAGTTAAAACGACTACACCTATAGAAAATAACTATAGACTGTATTAATTTAAATTATTAATGCAGACGGTTCTTTATACTTTCATTATATTAAATATAATCAATCACATACTGGTAGCCCTAAACAAAAACGTCAATGTTATTGCATAGTTTTAATATCTTTCCACACAAGATTTTATATCGGGCATCTAACTAAAAGCTAATGCAAAAAATCCTTGAAACTATAAAATATTGAATTCAGATTCTAAATCCATGCAGAAGGTTTCTGAATGATGGCATAACTGCTTTGTTTTTTCAGTGATAGTAATAGGATTATTTATTTATTTTCTATATGAAGTGCTAAAGTGTAAAAATATTACGCACAACAAAATAAAAATAAATTGCAAAGAATCCAAAATACTTGAATTCAATTTATATTTTGTGTACCATTTAGACATTCAAATACGCATTATCTAGTAAGACACAATGTATTTAATATTTGAGTAGGTCTGAATACTATTTATTTGGAATGTTTTTGTTTAAACTTGTACATTTAAGTGCTACATTTGAATGATTTTACCACTAAGAAAATCTAATATACATAGTTTGATTATAAGACATAACTATTTTATAGTACCTATTCACAAAAATTCAAGATATGAAGGTTACTTCAATTATTATGCGGCCAATAAACCAATGTTAAAGTTTAAACAATTTAAAAGAACTTTGCTTTTTTATGTAAGTTAGCTACCCTACTTGGTATTGTATATAGTCTATTAAGTATTAAGAACGGTAAGGCCATTTTACCGATTGAAGACAATTATTTGTAGGCGGAGCGAAGCGACGACTCCAATTATTGTCTGAGATCGGTAATTCCATAATGTTCGTGATGCTTATGACGTGTTTTTGCACGATAATAGAAATGTATTTTTCTTTAAACGTCAGTAAAATGTGAAATTTTACCACCGAATTTTACTTACCGTTCTAGAACGGTAAACATAACTTACTGATTTGGCAACAAACGCGGTAACTAAGTAAAATCGCTCTATCGTGAAAAATAGTATATTAAGTATTAAAAACGGTAAGCACATTTTACATATTGTCTGTGATCGGTAATTCCTTAACGTTCGTGATGCTTATGACGTTTTTTGCACGATAGAAATGTATTTTTCTTCAAACGTCAGTAAAATGTGATATTATACCACAGACTAATATGTTGGTGGCACTGTAACTCTATGTCAAATTCGAGGTTAGCATTACAAATTCGTTAAAACCCCTCACTACACAAATATTTAACAACTGCTAAATACGTATTTCGACAGCCATGCTGTCATCATCGACAGCTACGAAAAACTTACACAGTGAAAAGGCAACGCTGTACTCGTGACCAAATCACAAATGGAAGTACAAATCCTACTTATAAAACACGTTATCTTTTATCTTAATTAAACAGTCATCATACTTCAAATGTTTATTGCTGATCCGTAACCTTTTACAGACGCATGCTAATGAATAATATGTAACAAGATAATTAATACTGAACATTTTGTTTATTTACATGCATTGCTAAAATGTTACAGATAGGCGATTTGAAGTAGGATGACTGTTTAATTAAGATATTTGCAAAATTTAATTTAAAATTGAAGTGGTCAAAAAATTCCTATCGAACTTTTTCAATTTGGGGACACCCTGTACATTCGATGTCAAATGTGAATAGCTGAATATTATTGTTTTCGAAAGCAGAGATTTTTATAAAGAATTACTTTTTTTCGTAAAACTTATAACAAAGTTTTCCATATGGCGCCAACTGAAGTAGACACACTGTATATGACAAAATTAAAACCCTATATTGGTGAAACGGGGTTTCAGAGTTTGTATTGGAAAACAATATTAAACAGACTTTTCAATTCGAACCTTCGTAGGTGTACTTCAGTAAAAAATAAGTAATTATTTTCATAAAATCGATCCCTTAGAATAGGGAATAAAGGGGATATTTATATATTTTCACTTTAAAGTTGCCCTATTTCCGTAAATATACCTAATCTATATTATAGGTATATATCGTAAAAGCGAAATACCACTCACTGATTAATCGCGAAATCTGAGAAAGTATAAATGCTACAAACTTGAAATTTGACAGGCAGATTTCTCATAAGGAGTAGGCATCCGTTAAGAAAGGATTCTTGAAAATTCAACCCCTAAACGGGTAAAAAAGGGGTTGGCATTTTGTAAGATCAAATTTTGAACTAAGTCATTGAAAGTCTTGGGAAATTTGTCCCCTGAAGGTGAAAATAGAAGGTGACGGGATGGGACTGGACGGGACGGGACGGGAAAGGACGAGACGGGACGGGACGGGACGGGACGGGAAGGGAAGGAATGGGACGGGAGCGGCTGACATTTAATTAGAATATTTCATTTAACTATACATTTACATAATAATTACTATTTTTTGCGACTGTAATATACCAGATCTAGTTAACACCATAACCGACGATTCCCGAAGCCCCTTATTAATAATTTTGTAAACTTCATGACCCTAACTAAATGCAACAACTACTAGACCTTGTCTTTTTCAACATTCCCTGCGTACTGATACGAGATAATGTACCATTTGTCACTGAAGATGCTTTTAATTTCTCATTAAAAGCTACTGTGGATATAGATATTCCTCAGTATATTAATTTTTATTAATAATATATAATCTGTAATCTAATTTACCTTGCGGTGTAGAGCCTGGTGCTTTATACGCTGGCATCTGGCGGTACAATGCTCAAGTTGCCCCGGATTCGAGATACAGAGTTGGAGCGCGCCTTTGGTGCTTGCTCAGCAACCATTGTGTGAGTTGTGTGGCTTGGTGATGTGTTGACTTTGTTACTCTATCTCTTAGGTCTGTGGTTCTGAGTAGAGCACAGTTAATTTGGTGCCCAAGTGTGAATGGTCTCACTGAGCCCGATTCTAATCGCCAAGGATACGGAAAAATTCCGACCCCAGCAAATATTAATATTAATTTTTAACACAAATAATAAATCGTATAATTTTCAGAAACCTGACGGTTGCTGTAGATTAGTCCATCCTGCGATGGTGTTAATTCAGTATGTGACAAACTCTATAAAATACTGTACTCACTGTTTGACAGTCATGTGCCGTTGTGTAAGAATAGATCGCATGTATATTCAATATGGTTTACTCTCGAAATTATTGGAAGTTTTAAAACGAAAGATAGTTTTAGCAAAAGATATCGTAAAACACGTTCATTGAAATACTATAACAAATTTAAATGCATGAGAAGTTCCATTAAGCAGAAAATCAAAGATGCATATACTGCATATATCCGTAATACGGAGCAGTCTATAACTAATGACCCAAAACAGTTTTTTTAGTTCATCGTCAATAAGAAAAAACACTACTCGAATACCAGGTACTACATACTATAAATATAATATTAGATATACGAGTAGTACTCCACAGCATATCGTGAATAGTTTTAGCCAATATTTCAATAATGTTTATCAACCTTTTAAGGACTCAACTGTTCATAATCTTGATAATTTTTACTTCCTTTTACTATAAAGGAAGTATTGGATTCACCCCAAAAATTCGAAATTGAGTTTTCAACGGATCTTCACGTTTTAGAGTCCTCTGATCCCAAAAAACATATTTTTTTTCATTGGTCTGTCTGTCTGTCTGTCTGTCTGTCTGTCTGTGTGTGTGTGTGTCTGTCTGTCTGTGAACAGAATATCTCAAAAACGAAAAGAGGTATGGCATTGAAACTTCATATATAAGTTTTGTGTACTATCTAGATGCGACAGCAAGCTTTTGGAGAAAATTGCTTAACCGGAAGTAGGTGTTTACTCTTGTAATTTTTCAGTTTTTTTCGATTTTTTCATAAACGGCTCTAACGATTTTGTTTAAACTTTACATTTTTATTACATTTTTAATGTGTATTGATGTGAGATAGGTGATTTTCCAGTTGAATACTTCTAAAATGGGTTTCTTTTGTTTTTTTGTTTATTTTTTTAATTAACTCTTATTTTAAATAGAACACCCGGTATATTATTAAATTTTTGAATTCAGCTTAAAATTCTAGAGAAAATTTGTCTCTTCAACTAACGCTCTATTTTGTACCGTTTTTGCAGAATTTGTAATTTTTGAAAATTTTTGACAAATGCTTAAAACATTTTAAATCAAATTTTTGGCTAATTATAAAATCACTGTAAAAGGAAGTTGTGTGCGTGTATCACACCAGATTTTTATTATTTTAATTTGTCTTGTTTTAATCTCGCCTCCATTTCCGAAAATGATATCGCACTTGCCATCAAGAAATTAAACAACACTTTGATCAGGTGCGGAGCTGTTTCATCAGACTGCTCTAATGTTCTTGTTTCTCTACTTTCAATAATCCTTAAATTAAGCCTGAGAACTTCTGCATCTCCACAACTTTCCAACTATTCAAACGTTTTTAAAACGATTTTGTACCAGTATACCAAAATACAGGGTGTTTCTAAAATAAGGGGACATACTTTGTCGAAGTATTCTATAATAAAAAATAAATATATATATATACAGCGGGGTTCCTACAGCCTTTGCCGCATCCCGAATTTCGACCGCCATTTCTCTCTATTATTCCAGTCCTCTTCCTTTATGGCTCGATTTGTCATGGTCTTTCTAATACCTTGTAACCAAGTTGTTGTAGGTCTTCCTCTTCGTCTTCTATTTTGTGGCGTATAGTTTAAAGCTCTTTTTGGCCATCGGTCTTCTGACATTCGCATAACGTGCCCATACCATATAAGCTGTCGAGATTCTATTTTATCTGCGCTGGTAAATACACTATTTGTTCGACGTTTAATTTCTTCGTTCGGGACGTGCTCTAATCTTGAAATTCCAATTGCTCTTCTCTTGAAGTCCATTTCCACAGTCTCAATGCATTTTTTATCTTTGGCTGTTAGCTGCCAAACTCCGATCCGTATGTCAAAATTGGCTCTACAATGGATTTGTAAATTGTCATTTTGGTGTTCACTTTAATCTGATGTGACCATAGTAAAGAATTGAGAGTTCGAATACATTTCCGTCCTTGTTGTACTCTGTTGTCTATGTCGTTTTTTGACGTTCCCTCTTGTGATATTATGGTGCCTAAATATTTATATTCTTTACATTTTTTAATTTCTTTATGTATCTGTAATTCAGGATCACTTATGTCCTTTCCTATCACCATATATTCTGTTTTCGTCATGTTTATGTTTAATCCCCACTTTTTATATTCTTTTATTAAGTTTCGAAGCATAAAGTCAATATCGTATTCATCATTCGCTACAATCACCTGATCATCGCCGAATAAGAGGGTTGTCAAACAACTATTATCAATTTCTATCCCCATTCCTGAAACTCGTCTTCTCCACTCTTGTAGGGTTTCTTGGATATAGATTTTAAACAAGGTCGGCGACAGACAGCAACCTTGTCGAAGTCCTTTTGTAACAGGAAAAGGTTCTGAGATTGAGTTTCCAACTTTAACGGCACTAATGGATTTTCGATAAATATTCCAAATTGATCGAATATATATTTTACTAAGGCCAATCCTCGTCAATGTTTCAAAAAGCCTTTTTAAAGGGACCGTGTCATAGGCTTTCTCCAGATCAACGAATATAAGATGAGTAGGTAAGTCTCTAGCTTTACGTTTTTCTATTATTTGCTGTAGGACAAATATATTATCAATACATGATCTTCCTGCGCGGAATCCGCTTTGCTCTTCTATATCTTCGATTTCACTTTCAATCCTCTTCTTAAGTATCTTGCCATACAACCTCCCTATTGCACTGGTTACGCTTATTCCTCGATAATTCTGACAAACTTTTTTGCTTCCTTTTTTAAAAATCGAGGTTATATATGCTAAATTCCAATCGTGTGGAATATTGTCTCCTTCCAACATACATTTATTGAATATTTCTGCTAGAATCTCCGTCAGTCTAGCTGGTCCATATTTCACCAGTTCAATGGGGATGTTTCCAGGCCCTGCCGCCTTTCCATTTTTTGTGGCATTGAGAATTTCTCTGACTTCGTCTATTGTTATTCTCTGCACGAATCTATCAGCGACTGTTTCTGTGTCTATATCATGTATTTTATATTCATTTCTATCTTCGGTTAACAATGTTGTATAGTAGTTTTTCCATTGCTCTTTACTAATTAGGCGTGTAGAGTTTGATTGCTTTTCATCTTTTCTGAGATTTCTTATTGTTTTCCATGCTTCTGCAACTTTTGTTCCACCCATACACCTATCCAGTTTTTCACATTCTTTTTCCCACATTTCATTTTTACGCTTGGTTACCTCTCTTTTTACCTCCTTATTCCAATGTGCATACTCTTGTCGATCTTTATCCTTCTGTGTGCTGAGCCAGATTTGATAGGCGTTCTTTTTATTTTTTACTAGTATTTCTATTTTGTCCGACCACCATTCTGGATTTTGTGTATCCCTCTTCTCCTTGTGTCCTAGAGATTCCTTAGCTGCTTGGTGTATGCAGCCTTTAATATTTTCATATATTTCTTCCGCATTAAAGCCATCTGTTTGAACCGCTTTTAACTTATTTGCCAATCGCAATTTATATAGAAACTTGACCGATTCTTGTCTTAAGCTCTCTAGGTTGTACTTGTACATGTCTAGGTTTTCCTCTTTATTTTCTTTCGGTAGTGTTTTATTCGTATTTGATCTTCTATAATTAACTATTACTTTGGCAATCACTAAATGATGATCTGATCCACACTCTGGTCCACGGTATACCCTAACGTCTGTGGTCTTTAATTTTGAATTTTGACGCTGGATCACGTAATCAATTATCGAGTGACGTCCTTGTGTTGGTCGTACGCACGTAAACTTATGAACATCTTTATGTGGAAAAAAACCATTCATTATTTTTAGAGATGCCACTCTGCATAAAGCTATTAAACGTCTTCCATTTTCGTTTTCTGCCGGTTCACCATATTTTCCTACTACAGGGTCATTGTTGTTTATCCCAGTTCTACCATTTAGATCTCCTAATATATATATTTCCTTATCATCCTTAATATCCGACACTATACTGCTTAGTTGCTCATAGAATTTATCCTTTGTTTGTTTATCAGCGTCATCGCTAGGAGCATATACTCCGACGATTACAATATTATGACCATTATGACCATGACCAAAAAATGGTCAAAAATAAATAAAAAAGTTCTAATAAAGCCGTGTCCGCAAATGCATCTTCTCTGAGGTATTAAGCTTTAAAGTTTTAAAGTGGGTTTGGGTCACTTTTAAAGTAATATGAAATCTGGAAAATCATGATTAAATGGTTTGCGTTGCTTGGGAATGTGACAATAGTTATTTACTATACAAGTGGGATAACAGCATCATTAATATACGTGTGTGTAATCACACAAGTATATTAATGATTCATTATCATACATGTATTGTACAAAATTTTATCTACGACTGCCTAAAATTGAGAAAAGTGCATTAAGAGAAATGTCAGATCTGTCATTTTCAAAAATATTTTAGTAGGCAAATGTCATTATGTCATTCATTTGAACTATTTCAGTTAGGTAATGAAGTCATTACACAACTCAGTTGCGTAATGAAATCATTACATAACTGAGTGGTGTAATGAGCTTCATTACCTAACTGAAATGGTGTCAAATGAGTGACGTAATGAGTTACTTATTTCACTGAAGTAGATAAAACTACTTATTAAAGTTGTTTATTAAATGAGTGTACTATTGAAATTTTACCGAAATACGTCAAATTCAGTTTCAGTAAAGTAACGGTAAATTTTTCTTTTCGTGAAAAAGCGGATATGATTTTTATGTACGATCGTGTCAACTGAAAGGGCCGCACGGCTGCAATGCTCTATTTTCCAAATCGACAGCAGCTAAATCATAAAACGTTTGCTGCATTAAATTCATATTAATTGTTTTTTTTATTACCTACATTAAAACTTCAAACGTTAATATCGTAGAAAGGATTGATTTGCGGACACAGGTTTATTATAACTGTATTGTTTATTTTTGATCGTAGAATACTTCTGTAAAGTATGTCCCGTTATAATAAAAACGCACTGGATATGAAATCCACTTGTGTCTTCTCAATATTTACGAAGATATTAGGGGAGGCTTGAAATTAATTTCTTGTAATTTTACTGAAAACTGGAAAAGTACATTAAAATGAAAATTTTCAGCCCTTTTTCTACCACTAGGCTTATCTATGAAATGTTAATATAATATGTTTGGTTTTAAGGGGTTAGAAGTAGCAACCCATAACGTATTATATTTTTTAACACATAAACGATTGGTATAAGAAACAAATAGAAGCTAAAAAAAGTTTCTAAGTAAAGCAGGCTTTCCAGTTCATATTTTTCTATAAACAAATCTTTATACAATAAAAATATCTATTATGAAAGAAATCTTAAGCAACTAAATTAATTGTATTTTAGTGGTTAATAGAATTTTTCGTAAACGTGCATGTTATTGTACTATATCAGTACGGTCTGCTTGATCGAAATGTCACCTACGACAGCCACGGCTCTTCTAACCGTTGCTACACTACCAAATTACGTGCGGTAGGTAACTAGTAGGTTTTATTTATATTATTTACATTAAAGCACTTATCTTAAAATTGGCCACTTTTTGTAGATATTACGAAAACTCTTAAACAACATACGGCTGGTATTACATATAACTGACTCGGATAATTTATTAGCCTCGATCTAATCGGCCACGGTGACAAAATTTATGCTTTTCCGTTATATGTCCAATATCGCTCTATAATACCGTTAAATACTATTTTGAGGACAGATTATTGCAGTTATTCATTTTATACAAAAACTTTAATACAATAACTAAATAATGTACGTAGATTTTCTTTTATACGATAATAAGTCAAAAATTGCATATAAAGGTAATCGAATAATTTCTTTTCTGATTGGTAAGAAACGGACTACTATAAAAAAGATCTTTTTCTCATATCTCCATCATTTATGAATATAAGTATAGAAAACCTTATATCAATGAAAAGACAACAATAAGCTCCTTTCAGTGGTGTGCTAAAATTATTGTCCATATCTAGGAAATTATGAAAATAAATAGAAATCTAGAATCTAATTTGAATTCGTTCTAAGAATTCAACATAGTTGTGTTCTAAGTGATATAATAATCAACTTATGTCAAAAAACGAAAATTCTTAAGTATTCGTTTTCTGAGAAAACTCGAAAACTAAGACTACTAGGTCCAATTTAGTTATACAGGGTGTAACTAATCGGTCGTCCAAAAAGTGCACTGCGATATTCTACTTCTAAAAATAAAACGAAAACTTAAGAACCATTTTGCATTTTAGGGTTATTCATTATAAATTACCCACCCCTTATCATCGTTATTATAGCCTATAGAAAACCAAGTTTTAAATAAAAGTTGAGTTATGACTGAATTTTGTTAAAATGCTAGCAAACGTACAGTAGCGTGCAGATTTCAGGGGATACAAAAAAATTATATATTTTTTAAATGGGATACCTACCCTATATATTATAAAATTTTTGGAATGATCTTTTTTCTCATTTAAAAAATATACCGTATGTTACCGCTATCTTATACCGTTTTTGAGTTATTAAACGTCGAATATCTTAGTTAAACTAGTTACTGTAAATATGGAAAAGTTGACATTATTAAAGTAAGCTATGAAAATGATAACTATTATGTTTGATAAGTGACATTTATTTGATGAAAAAAACCAAAATGATTTACAGTGAGGAAGAAAAAGTACAAATATTTATTTGTTATATACAAAATAAGATATTCGACGTTTAATTACTTAAAAACGGTATAAGGTAGGTGTAATACATGGTATATTTTTGAAATCAGGGAAAAAGATCATTCCAAAAATTTAATAATATACAGGATATCCCGTTTAAGAAAATATATTATTTTTTTGTATCCCTGAAATCTGCACGCTACTGTACTTTTGATAGCATTTTAACGAAATTCAGTCATAATCACATAACTTTCATTTAAAACTTTTTTTTCTATAGGCAATAATAACGATGATAAGGGGTGGGTAATTTATAATGAATAACCCTGTACAATGAAAAGAACCAATTGGTTCAATGATTCGCACTTTAATTTGATTAACACTGCTCAGACAAGTGTTCTGCTTGTAAATTGCTGTTAAGAATGTAATTATCACAAGTGTTAGTTCTCAGCTTTGAATGGCTTTTACCAGAAAAATGCAACCGATAGGAAAAAACGGTTCTTAGGTTTTCGTTTTAGTTTTAGGCCTAAAATATCCTAGTGCATTTCTTGTACGAGCTATCAGATACACCCTGTATATACCTAAGGAATTTTACAGCTGTAGCTGTGTACCCCCTATAAATCCCTATTTCCATTGGTTTCTGTTTCTGCCTCGTCAACCTCGTCTCTCCAAGATCTTTTAGGTCTTCCTCTTTTTATTTTACACGGCAACTCTTCTCTTCGATATAGTTAAGTGTGTCCTTGCCTTCTACTCCCATTCTTCTTTTAATATCTTCATTCGTTATTCTACCCGCTCGTGTAACTTTATAGCTCTACAGCCTCTCCTCAATTTCAGTTGCATTAACTTTACTTTTGTTCTTTTTGTTTATAACCCAATTTTCTGCTCCATTGCATTGCAGATTCTGGTTTTGTTGTTATTTTTGTAACATGCCTGTCTCACGCTCAAACGACAGGCCCTGGTTTGTTCCAGTCTACTATTGATCTCTTTTTCTGTAGTTTCATTTTTTTGAGATTGTAAACCGTCAGTATGTACTTTTTATTTCTCTTCCATCTTCAATTTCTAAATTACTACCGGGTCTTGTGTTGTTAGATATTCTGTTTGGTATAGATTACTTTCTAATCCGTTTTTATTATATTCATCTTGAAGTTTTCTCAGCATGATGTTCAAATGCTCCTCGCCTTGACTTTTACTTTGGTCGTCTGCGGAACTTATTTAGTGTGTAGGAGTGATCATTTCTAACTGAAACTCTCATTCACTCTTCTGTCCCCATGGTTTGAGTGTTTGTCCCAAAAATATTTTAAAAAGTGTGGATGACGTGGTGCATTCTTGTAGCAGATCCTTTGTTGTTAGGAAGCCCTCGGTTATTATATGGTCTGTTTTGATAGTATCGCCAGCGTGGCCGAGTGGTGAGGGCGTCAGGCTGCGGTGCCACGGTACGGGGTTCAACCCCGACATCTGGCAACTGGCGGGCGGCCCACCCAACCTCTTTAAAAATTGTGTACCGAAACCACAGTTGTGGAAGTAGGGAAAGCAAGGCAGTCGTTGAAGGCGTGATGCTAATCACATCAGCCAGTACGCCGTTAACGGTGTGCCAGATGACTGGGTTTCGAAAAGAGATATTTCGGCGACCCTGACACGCCTTGTCTCAGGCCATGTTCCTACATGGGATGAAGTGCCCGATCTTTACTGTTTTGATACTAACGTTGTTCTGTTTATAAATATTTTTTTACGGAATTTAATAAATTTTGAGGAATCTCTATGTCTGGCATACTGTCCCACAATTTAACTATTGGCATCTAGTCGTAGGCCTTTTTGGGGTCAATGAAAACTAGCTATTGTATCGTGAAAATGCCATCAATGCATGGTCTGAAACCGGCTTGAGCTTCGGCTATGTTATCTTTTATTTGCCCTTCTAATTAGTCTGTATAATTTTACTATAAAGTCTGCCCATCGATGATATCATACTAATGCCTCCATAATTTTCGCTTTTGTCCCTACCTTTTTTAAATATAGATGATTCGGTCCATTCTTTAGGTATTTGATCTGTATTTAGAGCTCTTTGAAACATACTGTGAATCATGTGAAATAGTTTTTCGGATCCACACTTTATAAGTTCTGGGGCGATTCCTCCAAGTCCTGCAGATATATTGTTTTTTTATTAATATGATATTATTTTTCACTTCTTCAAGTATCAGAGCTATTCCTCCGTGTATCTCGATTTCAGCTTCATGTTCGTTTTCTGGCAGAAATTGCAGCCATGCTTCTATTAGGATTTTGTAGTAATTTCTCCATTGTTTCTAAATGTAAGTTATGGGTGACTTCTCTTTTGTTTTCTTAGTCCTTTTAATACTTTCTAGGACTCGCAGTGTTTCGCCTTTTCCTCGTATGCTGTTGGATATTTCTACAGGTGTCTACCAATTTTTTTGGTTTTTTTCGTACACCACTAATCCTTTCACGTCCTTATTTTTTGCTCTGTAGTCTCCTTGTTTATTTGTACTCAGCCATTTATTGTAAAGTTTGTTCTTCTGTCTTGTGCATTCTTCTGTACTTTTCTTTAGTTGTATCTTGTATGTGTTTCTTTGTTCTCTTCTTCGTTCAATGCTTCCATTGTTGCCTCTTTAATACATGTCTTCATATGTTCATATGTTTCGCCAATATCGTCGTATCTGAATTCTTCCAGTCTGTTCTACTTTTGTAAAGATTTTTAATCGATTCTTCTTTTAATAAGTGTAGTTTGAACTTAGTCTCCTCTTTTCTTATTTCTTTGTCTTTTCTTTCTACTCTTTGGTTTTGATGTCTAGTTTACGGACATTTTAATTTGGCCAGCAGTAGGTTATGAACGGTGCCACACTCAGCTCTCCTTTTCACCCGAACATCTTTTACCATGATAGTAGCGTTCGCTTTTACTATCATGTAATTGATTATTTATCTGAGGTGTATGGTTTTTTGTACCTATCTATACTTATGGATATCTTTGTGGTGGAAAAACCCGTTAATTATTTTTGTTCTATTCATATATATTTCGATTAACCTTTCTCCGTTTCCGTTAATGTCTTCTACCCTGTACTTTGCTTATAAATTGTTGTATTATTTCTTTCTTGTTCTGTCGTTAAGGTCTTTTGGCTTTCTCTATTTGTTCCTGTAGAATTCCTATAATTTCTCTCCATATAGGCAGGGTGACTACCATAATCCTTTTGCAGCCGTTTTTTCTCAACAATATTGCTACTGCTAGATCAGTAACACTTCAACAAACAATAAATCTAAGACAAGAAGTTAATTTAGCAGTTTGGCAAAATACAATAAAATCAGAAACAATCAATTGCGTCATTTAGTGATGTCCTATGGATTAATCGTATTTTAGTGCCTACCGGTAGTTTAGGTGTGGCTATAGTTTTATTGGTTTTGTTTCTATGATTCCAACAAGTGCATTCATTTTTCCATATCTAATTACATTTATATATTTTTAATTAATTGTTCACTCTAATTTGCATTAATAGCGTGTTAAATTTACTTTGGGCGAAGGGTCGCGTATATGTGATTTAATTGAAGAATTAGTTCTGTAACGTGCGTGGGTACTCAAAGAGATTTTAAGTCTTTGTTATAGAGAACCATATTTTCAAAAACCGTAATTAAAATAAAAATGGTAGATATTTTCTAATGCGATTGTCACAAACTACCACAAACCACAAGATAGTATTGGTATAATTATGTTATAATTATTAACGTTTGCAATTATTTAATAGATGCTAAATTCCAAAACTCACTTTGAATAATCAACCGATATAATTTCGACAGTGGCTAGTAAAACTACCTCCAATATGCAAGATATTCTTTTAATGCCAAAGAAATAGTTTAATAATCTATATCCACATCGTTCAAATATCTAGTTTATGAAACATTAAATTTACTAGAATTTTCTGCGTAACACCGATGAGTTTTAAGGTAAACTGTTTTATACCGAAAACCATAAATCACAACAAAATAACCGCCAGCAAGCACATAAAATAAATAATGTTTATATTAATTCCACGCTACATTACATTCCAGTAGCAATTTGTTAGTGTCGCTCTAAAGCTGTAGAAAAAGAAATGAAGACATCAATAATAACACCTCATCTTTACAAATCGGCGAGGATATTTCACTGTTGGAGAAAATGTAGGGCGGTGACCGATGGCTATTAGCCGTAGTGATCTTTTGAAATTAAAACATTATGTTGATGTATACGAAAATGTATTCTGAGATAAATGTATGGGCGTGTGCCCAAGAGCCGAAATTACCAGGTGCTTTGAAGCTTCCTTTTGAATAATTTCAAGAATTTATGTTTTAACGCATAACGTTAAAGCAAGGTTATTTTCCTTGAACTTCTTTGAAATACTAATATAGTGTTATATTTTCAAGGTTTTGGAGTTTTTACAGTATTTCTACATAAATATATCATCTTTCTTTTGATTGAAAAATGAATAAACGTTAAAATATCTAAGAAATTTGTATATTTCAGACATACAATTTATGTTGTATATAGGCAATGTGAAAGTGGAAATTAGATTTTTAGTAAAATGTTTATTAAGATGGTGCACGCCTAGAAACTGAAATAGCCCACATTCTGAAATATACATTGGATCAAATAATGAGAAATATATAAAATTCTTTGCATGTTGTTCATTGTTATATATTAACATTAAATCTATTTTCAATACGTTTAATTTGATTGCACATGTGTTCTTTTGCTTGTTTTTATTGTCTTTGTGTTCTGAAAATGTTCTAAACAGAAGTTTCGGGAGACCATAAACATTTAAATATTTATAGTAAATTCTTTCTTATTTTACAACTTGCGTTCTATCCTAAAGGATTTACAGCTGGCTCTGTTGTAATGAGGTGATTAGGGTCTAAGTGTAAGTACCTATTAGTGTTATTTTTCTGTGTTGTACTCATGTATCAAAAGCGTGTGTTGTTTATCTGATAACGATATCACAGGGGATATTTTTAGTTTTAATACGTTTTAGAGGTTTGTCGATTCCACTAAAATTATGAAGCCAAATTGTAAAATCCTATAAATACAAAGGGTTGATTAGTAACTTACGGAGGACAAAATACAGTGTTTTTTCTTATAAACTTCCAACTTTAACCCAATAACAAGAAAGTTACAGCAAGTTAAAAATTGAATCAATTAATGAGCATTCGTTACAAATTATGGCCGTAACTTACATTTTCAATTCAAATACGGGATATTTGAGATTTAAATAAAGAATTAATAAACATTTAATAACATAATAATTAGCGCTATTTAAACTTTTTTCTTGGAATGCCACCAATTTTTGAGCATTCTAAGAAATTTTTAATTTGAATTAAAAACGTAAGTTACTATCATAGTTTGTAACGAATACTCATTAATTTATTTAAGTTTAACTTCTAACTTTCTTGTTATTGACTCCAATTGAGTTCAAATCCCATTTCTCATATTTTGTGTTTTGTATTGTTATTATTCAATTATCGTTCTTTTTCTTGGTTTAATTTTGAAATCTTCCAATTAAGTCAAATGTAATCTGCTAATCCTAATTTTTGTCCGGTGTTCGATTTCGATCGTCGTCGTGCATTTCAAATTGTCAGACAAGGCGACGAAGAAGCCGATTTTGAAACGAGTTACTGTAAAAGTTTACCGGATTTAGGGCGTAACACGTTTTATTTCAAACTGCTGGTTTCAGTAAAAATATAAAATAAATTCCCCGAATTTAATATATGTAATATGAAAAACGAATATCTATGGTAATTGTTTTTTTACGGTTTACGTTAATTATTACAGTCCGGGAAATGAGATTTTACGCTATACGGCTAAGTACTTCAGCCATCGAGTCTGGCAAAGACACTTTCTTGACGAATTTTGCGTATTATCTTTTCTGAAATTGTATGATTAAATTTAAAAACAGACGATTTTTGTAAATTTAAATTATAACGTCTAATATTGATAATAAAAATGAAATACAAGATGGCGCAAAATAAGGTCCCCCATGAGAAGCCGCTGAGATTTTGTTCTTAGTTGACATAACCCAGGAAACTTTACACAAGTGAAAAACAGACACATGGGAAATTCTCCATGAATCAGTACTATACGCTTCAAGAAAGTGTAGAAACTGAAAATTGTGAGAACCTTGAAAATAAATTTTAGATTTTTTGAAAAAAATCATAATGAGCGACAAAGCCCATTTCTGCTTAAACCAAAGAATATAGATAGGGGAAGGACAGCCTATGGGTTATTAGCGTATGATTTAAAAGCTCCTCAGTTCTTGCCTGGCCCTCAAGCAGCCGCCGCCAGTACTAATGAACTTGTTCACGGCTACGGTCGGAGACGCATTTACAGATTCCTGTCTCATTTTTCCCAAGAACGCGTCTCAGCGTTGCCCCTATCTATATTCTTTGCTTGAACGGAACTGTAATCAAATAAACCCATCACTTCGAGGGTAGTGAAAACCCAAGAATTATTCACAAGCTACCGCTACAGGCTCCAAAAGTAATTGTATGGTGCGGAATTACTGCAGGAAAAGTTACTTGTCCTTATTTTTTCGTGGACGACAAAGTCAGACCATTACTGTGAATGAAAAGCCCTACAGATCGATGTTGAGAGAATTTTTGCGACTGCTAATGGAATAGCTTAGCTTTGAGGAAGTGTGATATCAACAGGACGGTGCGACAGCACACACAGCCGGTGAAACAATGGCCATCTTGAACGTGTCCTGTGCGGATCATCTTTAAAAGCGGCGATGTTCCATATCCACCAAAATCGTCAGATTTGACTACTTCAGACTTCTTCTTATGTGTTTTCCTGAATGATTGAGTATTTGTAAATAAGCCTGAGACTCTAGAAGCCTTAAAAGCGAACATATGGGAGGAAATAGCCAATATTCCCAACGAAATGTTGGAGAAAGTCATTGAAAATTCTTTAAAATGTGCTCGCCATTCTGTGAACGCTAGAAGTAATCATTTGACGGATATTATTTTCGGCACATGATGTAACAAATGTCCAAGGACCTAATAAATGCGAGAGTTATTTTTTCAACCTTCGATTCAATAAGAATAAAAAAAACAAATAATACTAAACACATATTGTATACAAAATATAGGTACAGTCGTGTTCATTAAAGTGTTGTACAGGGTTTGGGCTTTTGTGTATAAATTAATTACACAAAGTTCAAAAAAATGTTGTATATACAAATATTTTGAAAGTATACATCCAGGTCTACCTACTTAATGATATAGTGTGAGCCTTTGTTAAGTAATAACACAACCACCAATAAACTTACAACTGTCGCTGTACAACAGATTTTTGAACACGACTGTACATCTCTCACCTACATTTCTATATAATCGCCATTTCGATGAAGGCACATGTTTTGTATATCGTAATCAAACAAGGTTGCCACATGATCACTCAGTCAACTTTTCACTTTGAGGTTTAGCTTCGCAAACAGCCGTCGCTCAAAAACTGTACTAGTCTGACGATGAATTTTGGATGAATCGCTTCATTGTCCATATTTTCAGCCAGAAGAAAGCGAATTACGGCGTACTGCGCCCGCCAAGTCTGAATTGCGCGCCGTAAGCATTAGTTATCTTTCTTCTGGCTGAAGTCTCAATCCTGAAGGGTATAATGCAGTCGAAACTCATTGTCCAGAGAGTATAGTTTATGATCGACAGCTGTGTGTGAGAATGATGAAGAAAGTTTAAAGAAGCTAAAAATCGACGTGAGCAGTTGGCTGAGTGATCAGGCAGCAAACCTCTTTGAGGAAGGCACATAAAAACTTGTGTCACGGTATGACAAGTGCCTTCATCGCCATGGCGATTATATAGAAATGTATACAAGAGATGCACGTACATTTTCTATGCAATAAATGTTTTTATCTACGGCAGTGTGTAAAATTGCCTTTTAGTTGGCAGTTTTAAGTTTGTAAAACGACTGTTTAATAACATGTTTTCATTAGTTTACGTCGTTAATAGCAACGTAGTTAAAAAATTTCATTAGGCACGTAGTTAGTAGCAACGTGTTTTAAAATTTTTAAAACACTCAAAATTAGTACCGGTTGCTAGCAATTCTAATTTACTTGTAAAATATTTTTTATATTTACCGTATTTTTTAGATTCTATCGTAGATAAAATATTGTACGATACACATGCATAAAGCATCTTTAGTCACTCGTGGGGCTTAAAACGCTCGCTCACTCGCGTTTTAACTCTACCCTACTCGTGCCTAAAGAGTAGCTTTACGCATTTGTATCGTAAATTACTATTTGAATACCCTCACTATTATAAAAAACTCATATTGATAACTCTATTTTGCGCCACCTTGTACAATCAAATAGGTCCTGACTCTGTTGTTTCCATGGTGAATAGTCACATTAATGTTAATATTTCATTTTTGTTGAAAATGACGTAAATTTATGTCATATTTTAAGTTATATTTCTGTAAAAAGTATGTTAGAGTTCGTCTAACGAATATACAACTTCAGGTTGTTACCGCTGCTAGTTAAACGAAGTTAAGCGAAAATATTGGCATACTCTACTACACTACTGGTGTGCTCGTAGTAAAATGAACACATATATATTTAAGAGCGCTCGTGATGCTATTTTTGTTTGACTGATTTCTTCGACGCAGAATTACTGGGTTGTCGTACTTAAAACTTATTTTACCAGTTCACATTAAATCCACCACGGTTCTTTTCTCGTCAACATGTAAACTACGGCGAGGCATTTTTGTTACCACTCAATGTTTGACGAAACTAACTATTTTGCAATACTCGAAATTTCCAGTATTACCAGTTATTAAGCGACTCGTGTTATTAGTCTATGTTTAACTTTCGCCAAAGAAATATTGTAATGAGGTGGTGAATGCAATAGTGGAAACAAAAAGCGGCGCAGTGCATAATTTAGTCTAATAACTGAATTACTTCGAAACTATTATAATGTAATTTTAAGTGTTCGAGTTGTATATTCGCTAAACGTACTCTATCATAGTAGTCTGGCGTTTAATGTATTGAGCCAGAGAAAGTTTACTATCTTGATCTAAACAATTCCAATACCTAATGTATAAAATACTGACGATAAAAGTTTTGCAGTAAAGTCCCATTTTCCAGACTGCAATCATTAACCTAAACATGGATACTATGATACAGTATGAAATAATAGCTATTTATGTTACAAGTGCAAAATTAAGGACTTTTTTGTTTATGGCCGAGCGAGCGCAGTGAGCGAGGCACATAAATAAGGCGAGTCTAAAAGTCGGCTTTCGTTCGAGTTAAATACATAGTTTTGTAGTCTACTGCTTTGGAAGCGTTTTTTTCTAATTTAAAAATGACAGTTTAATCGGTTTACAGTAATTTACTTATCTCTACTAGACACACGTAAATCTCTCGGGCCTGATAATAATCCGGATTTATTTATAAAAAATCTGGTGTGATATACGCACACAACTTTCTTTTACAGCGATTAGTCAAAAATTTGATTTTTAATTTTTAAGCATTTCTCACAAATTATCAAAACTTACAAATTCTACAGAAACCGTACAAAATAGAGCGTTAGTTAAAGGGACAAATTTTCTCTAAAATTTTAAGTTGAATTCAAAAATGTAATAATATACCGTGTGGTCTATTTAAAATAGGAGGGAATAAAAAAAGAAAAAAAAACAAAGGAAAACCATTTTAGAGGCATTCAAGTAGAAAATTACCTATTTCACATCAATACTCATTTGAAAAAATCGAAAAAACTGAAAAATCACAACAGTAAACGCCATGCTTCCGGTTATGCGATCTTCCTCAAAAGCTTGCTGTCGCATCTAGATAGTACACAAAACTTATATATGAAATTTCAACGACATACCTTTTTTAGTTTTTGAGATACATACATACATACACACAAAATGAACAAACATATGTTTTTTGGCTTCAGCGGACTATAAAACGTGAAGATCTGTTGAAAACTCAATTTCGAATTTTTGGGTGAATCCAATACTTCCTTTATTGTAAAAGGAAGTAAAAAGAAGTTGTAAACTCCTGTTGGGTTTTTGGCTTGGACTCGTAGTGGATAACTTTAAAAAATGTTTGCAGCGAGAGACATTCATTAGTAAATATTTATTGCAATTTTAGATATCTGCGCCAAGCTGTTTTGGTAACATCTCTAATATTTACATAAATTATTAATACATTTATACTTAGGCTCTCCGTCCACTGACCGATGCGACTGCGATGCGATTACGATGCAACTACGACGTGTCTACGATGCTATCGCGACGGCAACTCGTGTTACGAACATCAGGACAATTTGTTCACAGTCTGGCGAAAAACGTTTTCGAGTGACAAAGATGATGACGTGATTGCAGATTACTGGTACGTGGTACATACGAAATAAGAGCAGGGAACCGAAAAAATACTTTTGGGTCCATCCCTATACCATAAATACTAAAGAGTGCAATATTTTTATTTTATCGCAGCAAGAGAGTTCTCCCAATATGTCACTTTACTGCATGCCAAAAGATAGCTTCAATGTGTTAGTAGAAAATTTTAAGAGGGGGGGGGGGGGTATGATTCCATGGGTTCGTAGACCAGCGAGATAGGAAAATATCTGTAAAATAACGTTTTACGGGGATAACGTTCGTGACCTTAATATGGAAATGTTTGAGTTGAATTTGTTTTGTTGGATAGATGAGCCCCTGTAGGGCGGTTATACCAACATTTTCGCAGATTGACATTACTTCTTCATACTTTAATTTTCATCCAAAAGCTAAAATACTGTATTTTGTAGCCAGTTTTAATACCCTGAATTTTCTTTACGTCTAAACTAACACTTTACGGAGTTCCTGACCGCCATATGAAAAATTTTAAATTTGAATTTTTTTGTTGGATAGATGAGTTTGTGGGACGACTACGTCTCCATCTTCACAAACTAGCGTTACTCCTTTATGAAGAGAAACTGTCATGAAATCAAAACTGGCTATAAAATACAATACTTTCGTTTTTGGATGAGAATTAAAGTATGAAGAAGTCATGTTCATTTACAAAGATGAAGACATAACCGCCTAACAAACTAGTAATTCATCCAAACAAAACCAAAATCAACGAAAAATTTTCAATATTACGATCACGAACGAGATGTTCGAAAAGTGTTATTTTATACGTATTTTTCCTATCTCGTTGATGTAACCCAGGGAATTATAGCTCCACCCCCCTTAGCTGTTGATTGAAAAACGCGACATCAATACAAGGGTATTTTTGTATTAATTTGACATTTATTGAATTTTACCCCGCAACTTCAACGCAACTAATCGCTTCGCGATTGGCACCGATAGTCGGGAGTGATTAGTTTGTGCAAGTTGCATCGTGTTCGCATCGCAGTCGTGGTAGTGTGGAGTGAAGTAGATAAACCCATAGAACAATCGCCACGCGATTATCGCTTATGAGTTTCCTGTCAGTTGCGTCGTTTCAGTGAATGGGCGGCCTAATGTTCAAGTTTATCACCATATTTATTTCCTGGATGCAAAGATTGATTCTACGAAAAAAAATGTTGCAACTCTGCAACATTTGTGGGTTATTTCTAATTACGAAGTTTGACAACTGTGAAAGAAGCCACATTTCGGGAACTACGTAATTTTCTTTTTGCTTCGATATTTTTCTCTTCATTTCACTTCAACTGAATAACTATCTTGTTTAATAGTATATTATGTTATTAATCCGAATAACATATAGTATTTTTTCTTCAAACGTTTTTATAACAAATTATTTACAACTCTGTGAACAAAATTCGAAGAAAATTACTTGATCTCGTCAGCGGCAGATAATATTATCTGCCGCTGACGAGCGGCAGATAAAGTTGTCAGCGGCAGATAATAACTTTATCTGCCGCTGACGAGCGGCAGATAAAGTCGTCAGCGGCAGATAATATTATCTGCCGCTTGGCAATAAAGTGACAGTTTAGCATCATCAATCCAGCAGTATAATGCCATATTTTACTGCCGTTTGAAGAAAAAAATGTTTTTTACTGTTGCAGATTAACATCACATTCTTAGTATCTCTCTGTGTTCATCTGAAATACAATCTTTTTCCATTTCTCCGTGTGATCTAACATGTGATTAAAAAAAGATTTATCAAAGTAGCCCTAGAAAAAAAAATCACGATGTTGCTGCTTGTATTTGGAACATTTGGATTACTTAATGTTGCATCTACATCACTACTGTCATTCACAATAGATTTTTTTAACGTTACAAGGTCCTAAAGTACATTTCTAGCATGCACCATACTTGATGATGAGTGAAAACCAGGACTAAAATATTCAAAAGTAAAGGGCTCTTCTGGAAAGCTGCTTGCGACTTATCAAATGAAGCTGACATAAAGTGACAGCTGTATTAATTAAAATGACTTAGTTTTTGAATCAATACTACACATACAGATTATGTCTATCTTTTTATTTCTTGGCCCTCTTTGATGAATCTTTTGTTGAATCAAGTGTTATATTATCAACCCTTGCTCATACAGACAGAAATAAAAGCTTAATTTTTGCATGTAACGTAATTACCAAAGTTAACAAAGCAATGTTGTACAAATATGAAATAATGGTACTTTTCACATTGATTCATACAAAACGAAATTATCTATTAAAATAAAAAAATATGCAAAACACTTATAGCTTTGTTATTTATAAATATAAACCTATTTAATATTACACAACTGAAAATTGAGAAAGTAGTTCTATCTAATGGTACGTGCCAGTCTTAAAGGAGAAACAAAGTTAATGTAAATATGTTAAAACCTTAGAAACCTATAAAATAATTGAGTACATATTCACAATCAGCGTTAACTATGTTAGAACAGTTTTATGTAATCGTTGATAATAATAGAATTATATGCATAAAAACTAAAAATAACATTTGACTGTTCCAGTCTGCAGTAAAAATGACATAAAATCTAAGATTTAATTGTAAATTATATGTATTTTATTGTTTATAAGGATCGCATGCCTAGGAGGGTATCCTGGGCATGTTGTGTTTAGTGAAAATGCTACTAACAGCTATTTGCCGCAGTATACGAATTAAATTTAATCTGAATGTCTGAAAACCAAGCAAGAATGTTTAAATCATTATTTGTAGACTCATTTTCGTAATTGCCTTGGAATTAATTTACCATTTAGAACATAGTTTGGCCACTTATAGTGTCATATACAGCCGGTTGGCACAAAAAAGGTTTTGTGAAGTACAGCATACCTTGTCCATAGATTTCGAGATTCGTTTTGCACATGTTGTGTATCACAAAGGAAGTCGTTCCATTTCTTTTTCAGCGTTTCATTTCATCATTCAGCTCTAAATCACCGATCATTATGTGAATGGTGTAACATGTATTCAACGAAGGTACATTTATAAAATCATAAACCGTTGAAATAAAAATGCATTTAATGTAGAAAACCTATCATTAGAATTCAAGAAGTTCTATTCGGGCAAACAAAAACGACACATAATGAATACGCCAGGAAAGGTAACAAGAGTTATTAGTGCAGATTATTACAAGCAAGAGTATGATATCTGATTGACAAATAAAAAGGCAGTCGGTAGCAGGTATTCAGCACAGGTAACTATCGCATTAGGACCTGTCTTTAATGAGCGAGTAGCGTGCCAGAGAAACTCCGCAATCTGTCACGTCGGCTTCACAGTTTTGTAAATATAGGATTTCTAATACTTGTAAAAGTGCGTGACGTTTTCAATTATAAAACACTAATTAAGCAAATTTTTCAAGTCACCTGGTGCCTGTTTTGTCGTCAGCTTTATTTTTAATGCTAGTTAAATATGCAGGAAAATGCCTAATTAATTGCACATTTAAAAAATTAATCTACTTGCACAATCTGATCCACGCATTTCAACGGAAACAAGTAATAAGAAATTTATTCAGTAACTACAGCATATTTAAACAATTTTATTTTGAGGCGTCAGCTGCAGTGGCAACCGACCGTTGTCAGAAGTAGTTCTTTAAACAAATACGTTTTTAAAATATTGTAATTAAAGTCGTTTTATTTACATGTTTCATAATATTACATTATTTAGCTCTACATCTTAAACTAATGATTGCTACAGATATATTTTACATACAAACATAATCTGATTGTCTTGTCTTCGAAGGTTGTTTGTTTGTTATGGACAGACCCAGGCATCTTAGACACTGACTACTTTCATCATATGATCAAAATCCTCCTAGAATTTTGCCGAGACTAGGTGTTTCAATCTTAGTAAGGGATGTTGTACACAGTACACGTCGTAGTAATATGAGATCTAAAATTTTACACTTCTTCCGAAAGATGGCGTTTTGTAGAAATTTCTATCAAAGCAGTTGAAGAAACTCTTGATTCCCAAAGTACCGCAATGGCGACCATATTGTTTCAGAAATGGCATCGTTCAACGGAATATGGAAGTTCATTAGATACGGCTTTTTTTGCAATTTTTTCGTTAAAGTTACGGAATCAACCAAAAACAAGCAACGAAGCATTCTTTTAAGTAGGGTTTTACTAATTTACTTAGTATTTGATAACGCGTATCAAGCGATCAGAGTTCAAAGAACTGTATCTACAGCGTACCGTGCGAGTGTGGAAGACAATACATAGGGGAAACACAACGACCCCTACGAGTGTGACTATCCGAACACCGCAAAAATATTAGAAAGGGTGAAACCATCAAATCCAAGATCGCATAACACGTCTGGAACGAAGACCACCACATACAATGGGATAACACATCAATTGTAACTAAAGAGGAAAAAGGTTCTGTAGGGAGCTGAAAGAAGCTACATACATAGCGCTGGCAGTAGAACCAATTAGCCAGGCTAGCGCAGAACTAAAGCCTATTTGGATGCCACTACTGCGCAGAGAATTACAAAAATAGTCTACTGCGCATACAGCGGTAAGATATATATATAAGTTTATAACCGCGCTGGTGGTCTAGTGGTAAGAGTGACAGACTAGTAATCACAGCGATCAGCGGTCCCGGGTTTAAATTCCGGGGCAGGCACGAGTGTACGTATAAAGACGTACAATATCAGTCCTCAGGATTAACCAGGAACACCTGAAGACGGGAATAGATCAAAGACTTCCTAAACGTAGTGTGATAAACACCCTAGACAGTGGAAAAAGTCCGATAAAACATATCATTGCGGTACTTTAGAAACCAAGGGTTTCTTCGACTGCTTTGATTTCTATCAAAGCTAGTGCTGACACGAATGTACGAAGACACCAATAAGTATTTATCAGTACGATGGTTGGTTATAGTTTACATTAAAACTGTCATTCATAATGTTTTACAAAGCAGTATCAGGAATTCTTTTCTTAAAATTGGAAATTTAAATTTTTAAATGTATGTCAAAAGTGACAGCTGGTAATATGAACGATAGCAGCGCCGCACACGGAGATTTGATCGTTAGCGGTGCCCTATATATATCAACTAGCTTTAATCTGATTTTCAGTTTGGCTGAGATTATGAATTAATGATGTCAAGACATAACTTATTATTGCTTCTCTGTTTTTTTTATTTATTAATACTAGGTCAAGTCGATTATGAGAAATCGCACAAGCAGTTATGATAAATACGTCGATCCTAGTAGAGCTCTTTATAATACAAGCAAACGCATGTCGCACAAGTTACATAACATTTTGCATCACAGTACTTTCGCGTTTACATGTTGGTGGCCATGATGCAACCAAAACATAACCCTACAACGTCAAACAGTTCACTCGTTGTGGGTTATATTCATTTTTGAATGGACTATTTACGGTCTTCTCTGTTTTTCAGATTTCAAAATCTTCGAGCATGACCGGTTGTGCAGCCTCGAATTAGTACTATGAAAAGTAACTAATTTTTTGAATTTGGCGCTTTTGTTATGTGATTCAATATGGCTGACAAGCATGCTCGTATTATAGAGGTGCTTTAGATCCTAGTATTACGTAGTACAGTAAAATTGTCGTTTTACCTTAAAAAATTGGCCGCGGCTATTCTTCTTGCTCAGTGGTTTAGGGTCATTAGACAAGTGTAAAGCCAAAAAGTAATGTCCCCACCCCTACCAAACAGCCGCCATCTTGAAAACAATTAAATTTGTTTTTTCTCGCGATCGATTGGTCGCACAGAAAAAGTTATTGAACAAAAAATGTTGAAAATAAAATTCTACACATTTTTGGTGAGAGCCACGATACCGAGAAGTTGGTATTGCAAACGGTAGAGGGCGACAAAGTTTCCAAAAATCGGATTCCGCCATTCTAGCTCTGTGGGGTTGGTTTTTTAAGAAAATTGCGGATATGAAAGTTGTAGGGCTTGAAAAAATGTGCACGAATCTCTTTTAATAATGTGATTGATTTAAATAGTCTCCGAGTGACAGCCCTTCAAAGTCCACGCGGTGTGGGAAATGTATATTCCGGCACAGCAAAGTAACCATTTTACTTTTGCGAGGTAAAGTCGTCCCGTCATTCAAGTAGTTTCAATGTGAATAGGTTTTTAAAACCTACAGAAATTCCACACATTTTTGGCCATTGCCGCGATACCGAGAAATTGGTATAGGTATAAAAATGAACGCCCGGACTTTGAAGGGTTGTCAATCGGACACTGTTTAAATCAATCACATTATTAAAAGAGATTCGTGTAAATTTTTTCAAGCACTACAACTTTCACATTTGCAATTTTCGGAGAAAAACACCTCTACAGAGCTAGAATGGCGGAAACCGATTTTTGGTAATTTTGTCGCCTTCTACCGTTGGCAATACCAACTTCTCGGTATCGCGGCATGGATCAAAAATGTGTAGAATTTTATTTGCAACATTTTTTGTTCAATAACTTTTTCTGTGCGACCAATGGATCATGAGAAAAAACAAATTTAATTGGTTTCAAGATGGCGGCTGTTTGGCAGGGTGTGAGGGCACTACTTTTTGGTTTTACACTTGTCTAATGGCCCTAAACCACTGGGCAAGAGGAATAGCCGCGGCCAATTTTTTTAAGGTAACAGGGTATATTCCGACAGTTTTACTGTACTATATAGACAATTTGTATTTCTATAACTTCTACAAACAAGTATATACAACCCAATAAAAAAAACAGTATTTTAGTGCGATTTGCTGGTGTACAATTTTAGCCACTTCATTATGGCGTTGCAGATCAGAGTAATTATAGTGATGAATTCTATAGTTTCTTCTACACTATTACGTTTACGGTAGAGGTCAGACATATTAAGTTTTCGTACATTTTTTTTGCATTGATACTATAAATCTCTTGGTACCAAGAAATAATTTGTGGCCCTTAAGAAGGGGAATTAAAGTTTATCTACTCTTTTAGATCTACCTATGTTATTGCTTAGGTTTTTCTGGGTCATGTTCAGTGCTCTAAGTTAATGGAGTATACGCTTCATCTGATTGCGCTATGTTTTCAATTATGGGATTAATGTTCTTTAAGATATATTTGTACATGCATATGTTTTGATTTTTGCAAGGTTTACTTATACATATTAAATATATTACTACCACCTATATTTTAGGCAAGTATAATCAGTCACAGTAAAAGGCTAATTTTGCCTGGTTCATTTTTAGTTGAACTGTTATACGAGAACATATTGTTCCTCGAAACGTTCGATTTTTAATAATTTTAATTTGAAGGGTAGTAAAATACACATTAAACAGCATGAATCATATATCGAAATCTTGTTAGGGTTTGCTAGGGACGTCTGCCAGCTCATCCAAATCAGTAGGATAGCCCACGCAATCACAACTATTACAAGATTTTTAACATACGGTTTCGTGTAAATAAGTTGAGTAAGAACTTTTTTTATTACTTTCTCGTAAGCTCCAGGGGAGTTAGTAACCGTCAATTTTCATTTAGCTATATTCACTGTGGGGCATGTTTGTTTTCGCTGAATATTTTCACAGTATTTATTAAAGATAATAATTGTTGTTTAGATTTTGCATACAGTTTGAAATCGTCTATGTACAATCAAAAATACCAAGATCTGAATTGTATCTTGACTATTTGTTACGCAAGTTTGTAGTAAATAGTAGATAATCGGAATATTATATGTAAGCATATCTCTAACATTAGCCAATTATATGGTAGAGGAGACTGGGGTAGTCACGGTAGTCACAGGAGGACAGGGTCATTGTACTATAACTTCCATTAAACTGTTATGAATAAGTGGCCCACCTATGGGAGATAAGCTAAACTGACAATTAAATGTGTGCCTAGTTATTTCACTGGCAGTTTTCCCGTTTCAAAAGTAGTAGGTTGTTTGTGTTTGAGTGCACATTTAGTAAAAATTTGGTAAATGTCAATTATTTTTTATACACATTCTTTTAATATAAATCCGCAACACAACAATTTTTATCAGAGATACACATGCAGGTAAGAGTATGAATATATGAAGGTAGCTGCTAAAATGTGTTTAATATTTTACTGTTATTATTAAAAAAGTATCAAGGTTACCTTCGAGACACAATGAACGTCAACCATAAGCGATATAATTGTCACTCGTTATATTTTGACTGACTGACTACTGTACCCTTGAACTAATACATTTTAATTGTTATTTTATAACTTATGATGTTATTTTATAAGTACTAACTATGCTCCTCTGCCTAAGAATATTGTTTGATGCATAATAATATAACTGTGTTCTCCAGGACTTTTGTGACCTTTGCGTCAAGGAACGGGACAGAGTTATCTTTTTCCGATTCTATAGTAATCTAGCTGTTACCCGCGACTTCGTACGCGCGACGTTCGTTATTTGTGTATTAAATCATGACTAATTATTTCCTGTCATCCCGTCCCATCCCCGTCCCCGTCCCCGTACCCGTCCCCGTCCCCGTCCCTTTTCCTTCCCCGTCTCGTCCCGTACCGTCCCGACCCGTTCCCTCCCCGAACTTTCAAACGCGAGAACTGTCAAACGCGCGAAGGTTAAATAGTCGTTAAGTTTTCTGAAATTTTCCAATTTTCTGCGCAATTTTTTAATTTTTCTTTCCGTAAGAACCTTCTACAAAGTATTAGAAATCTTAAAAAAAAATGAATGAAATCGGTAAAGTCGTTCTCAAGTTATGGCGTCACCAAGGGAAATAGGAATTCATTTTTATATAGGTATATAGATTAAATATGGCTGTTGTAGCTCTTAAAAACTTGTAAGATCTCCTCCACGCCATCTGATGGAATAGATAAAGTTATGGGCATATTTCCTAATGAAAGGTATTTGAAAAGCCAATTTAGGGATACAATAATCTATCAAAAAATCTATAACTAACTGAGCAATGTATGTTACCCTAATCTCATATTGGGTCTTCTCTAGTAAATAACTTCAAACCACCTCAACATATTACCAGAAACCAGACATAATTTCAATTTAAGGTGTAATATGCTATGATTGGCAAAGTCAAATGCCTTAAAAAAATCTATGTATATGTGGAGGTGTTCTAAGTTTTTAAAAGCTGCAACAGCCATATTCAATTTACTATAACAACGGAAAGAGATAAGTCTTTCCAGTTCCTTGGCACAAATATCATAAGAGCCCATGACTACTAAATTATATTGGATTGGTATTAAGAATGGCTTGTTCACATTTTAGACAATGGTGCTAATAGACAGATAAAAACCCAGAATGGGCTAACTGAATGATATGCAAGTTGGAAGCAATTAATAGTACAGTAAAACTAGGGTTTAACCCAAACATAAAAACAGTTCTACCCAGCCGCAAACTGTTTAGTACCCTCCTCTTAGTAAGTAGTAAAAAGTTGCACAACACTGCGCGTTGGGTTTAGGTGGGAGGGCGGTGGAAAGGTGGTAAAATAGTGTGTGTTTTTCGCAAACATGTCGTTAACTATGAGGTTTAGCGCAAACTTTACCTTATACGAAATTAATCTATATTTAATTTAAGCTCCTTGTCACGTTGCACTTTTTTAAAAGGCGTTATTTTTCCCTTTCTATAAATTGAAGAAACGGGATCACATTCGGCTAAAGCGTGTAAAGAACATCGTTCATTTCCATCTTCCATGATACCACGTTGAATATCTCCAATGCAGTAAACTATTTCTGTTTCCTTCTTTGATTCGTCAATTGCAGTTGAAACGATCTTGGTGTCAGCATCACCTACTGTCTGAACCACTTTGCAGCCAGCTTGCTGTAAGTGTACCGTGATAAGACCAATCAGTTGCATCTTGTTTATGCTATTAGTTAGAAATTCTGCTTGTCCAAGAGTGACTCAGAGTGGTTTTCGATATGAGGGAATTTCAATACTTCGTACACTTTGTGTCGAAGTAAATTATCTATAGGAACAGCCGAGTAAACGTCCTTGGCAAGAGCGACTTTTTTGAGTTAAATGTATTCGCAGATTTAGAGAAAAGTTGTGACCAGTGAACCCCGACAGTATGATCAATGTGTCTCCGTGATGCACTGGTCACAATTTCTATTTTTTGTAAATAACCGTATCTTTAAATGTGCTTTGTTTTATTTTCAATTAATAACACCATTTAATAAATAGAACTACACTAAGTTTGTATTATACACTTTGGTTTCGTCATACGGCATTTGCATGACAATATGACATTTCTTATAAAAATGCGACCAGTGTGTCCCAGTCTCCCCTATTTACTAAATTGTATGCTTTGGCCTAGTTTATAGAATAGATGTGGATGCTTATATTTTTTGGGGAAAAACAGCTTTTATTGTGCTTGTGCACTGTGTTATTACCATTTTGTGTGATTTGAATAAATATGTAAATATGTATGATTTCGGCGAGCTTTTACGTATCATCAGGGCCGTTCCTAGCTTCTTGGCCGCCTGCGTGAAAAATAAAATAGCCGCCCCTCCCCTCCAAGCAATTAAAAAATATATTTACGTTAAAAAAAATTATTAATAACAATTTTATAAAATAAAATAAAAAGAAATACTCCTATAAAATAAAATTGTACAAATACAAAAAAAAAACAAAACAAATACAAAGTTTAATATCTTAGAGTTTAGCTTTTCTAGCTTTGACAGACGCAAAAGTGGTCACAAGGTTCTTGACATCAATTGCTTCTGCCAAGTCTCTCTCTATAGATATAATAGAAAGATCTGACAATCTTTCTTGCTTCATGGCCGAGCGTAAAAAGTTTTTAATTATTTTTAATTTTGAAAAAGACCTTTCTGCTGACGCAACTGAGACAGGTAAAGTCAGTAGAAGTCTTAAGGCAATTGCTGTATTTGGGAAAGTCGCAAGTAAATTATTTGTAACAATGTAGTTGAGAATTTTAGATGGTGTTTCAACAGATTGGAAATGTAATTTTAAATTTTTTAATTCATCACTTAATTCTACGGCGTTTACATCAGCCTCTTTTCTGACAGTGTCTTCTAATTTTAAGGATAAATCTGTACAGTGTTTTTTCATTGAATTATCGTCCATAATAGGAAATTCATAAATCACTTTGAAATTGTCACTGTAACGTTGTAATTGTTCAAAACGTTCCTGTATAGATACTTTGGCGGTATCCAAAATAGTAAAATAAAAATTAATCTTACAATTCAACTTTGGGTCAAGTATAGGCTCATCAGGGGTTTCATAATCAAATTGTCTTTTTTTTCGACGTGGACGAATTATATTAGTTGGGGGAAATTCCGTTGCTATATCAAGTTCTTCTGTAGCAAGTATTTTCGCCTCTTCTATAAACGCTTCAAAACTGTGGTCATTTCTTTTCTGTTCCAAATAATCTACTAAATTTTTTAACGCATTTGAACAATCTTTTAGATTTGTATTCACACCTTGAAGCATCTTACTGACGGAATTAATTTTAGACAGAACATCATGCCAAATAATTACAGAACAAACGAATTTAAAACTATTAATTTTTAAGGCCAATGCTTGGGCTTGTTGTTTGGTGTTAATGTCGCGTGATTTGTCATTTACAAGTTCTTCTAGACTATCATAAATTTTCCCTAATTGATATCGCAGAGGTGTAATAGCTTTAATTCTACTTTCCCACCTAGTTGAGCTAACAGATTTTAATGTGAAATTTGGTACATTAGTTTTAAGTACATTCCATTTATAGTGCGAAGAAGAAAAATATGTATATAATTCTTGTATAAGATTAAAGAACTCCGATGTTTGCAAGGTAACATTGGCAGAATCATTAAACACTAGATTTAGGGTATGAGCAGCACAAGGTACAAACATTGCTCGAGGATTGATATTTAAAATTCGGCGTTGCAATCCTACATGTTTTCCGCGCATATTTGCACCATTATCATAACCCTGTCCACGCATATTGTAGATATCCATATTAAAATCTTTCAAAAGTTTTATTACAAAATCGTATAAACCCTCACCAGTCACATCAATAATAAGAAAAAATCCGAGAAAATGTTCACAAATTTTAATTTGTTTATTATCATCTATTATAACAAATCGAACAACGAATGAAATTTGTTCGGTATGACTTGAGTCTGGGGTTGAATCTAGAATAATTTAATAATATTTTGCTTTTGACAATAACTCCCTAATTTGTTCTCTGATTCTATTTGCTGTAAGTGAGATCAATTCATTTTGTAATCTATTTCCTAAATAATGAGGCATACGTTTATGTGAAATTTTACTGATTTGAATATTTTTAGATGTTCCGAAAGAACTGCATCAAATTTTGCAAATGTTTCAACCGTCTTCAAAAAGTTTCCATTGTTTGATTCGAATAATTTATTGGATGACCCACGAAATGCTAAACGCTGTCCTGCCAATAATAATATAATTGCAACAATACGTTCTAAAACATTACACCAATATTGTTGTTTCAAATTAAAAATACGTTGTTCTTGGTGATCGATTGTTGTGTAAGTACTCAATCTTTTTTCTAATTCAGTCCATAATTTATAATTTTGAATATGATCAGTTGATCGTTCGTGTCTGGATAAATTATTAGAAAGATGTTTACAATCTGAAAAACCAGCATCTGTTAACTGAATATTTTTGGTCCCAAAAATTTTGCAACAAAAGCAAAAAACGCAATTTAACTTAATGGAATAAATTAGCCACATACGAGGTATTTTTTCACCATTTGCTAATGTTCGTGTATAATAATGAACCGAAAAGCGCCCTTGTTCTGTTAAAGGAAATGAAAAATTTTTTACTTGTGTAGGTCCCATTTTTACTAATACTTCAATTGTTGAATTATCAAGTGATTTAGGCCATGAAGCTGGATCTTCTAAACTCCCACTTTCAATGTCCTCTGGTTCTTCTGGAGTACAAGACTCTGCTGAAGTCGATGGAATCTGTGGCTCTATGGGGACGACTTGCTGACTGTCAGGCGTTGAAACAAAAGGATCTCCAGCCGTGCTTCCACTTTCTTCCTCTGACTTCTCTTTTTCAGTTTCTTTAGGCAGTTGTCTTTTTCTGTAAGCGACTCCAGAGAGTCTTTTAGTTCGTCGTCGTTCCGAGCTTGACATCTGAATAAATTTTTAAAAGTTTTGTTTTAATTTACTTCTAGATTACAGTATTAATAGACTATCAAAGCAGCTATTACGTGAAAATCATATAAATTAAAAAAACGTATATCAATAGCTTACCTTTAAGACGGGGACCGCTGCACTTTTTCCTATAAGATGGCAGCACCATAGAAACAACACGGTATTTTAAAATCTGTTAGACGTCGTTCACAGTTAAAATTAACCAATTATTTTCATATATATTGTTAGAAAACAACACGCTGAAGGGTGTGATCAAATTTCACCTGGATGTGAAGTCAAATAACAGAAATATTAAATAAATAAAATATAAATATTTGAATTTCTTTTTGGTCCAAACTTGGCATGTTAATAGCTTATTCCCTAGATAATGTTATTATAAAACTAATTGTGGAATATAAACCACATTGCTAGACACATAAACCTAAACGACAGATTTTAGTGCGAGAATTGTGAAACTGGAATATGCGTACGCCATAATAGCTGCCCTAAACTTGGGCAACTGTTTGATAGATGGCGCCGTCAACTGTTCTGTGACGTCACATGACATGTTTGTTTGTTTGTGAATTGCGATTTTGGTTATGTAAATGGAATGCAGTTTTAGCAGCAAAGTTTTGAGCGTTTATCACAAAATTTGAATTGAAACAGCGGTAAAACTGAAATGCGTTTGGCTTATGATAAAGCAATGGGGACACAGTGCTACATAAAACTCATTATCAAGTTAGAAGTTTCATTTGGACATGCAGAGCACGATGGCGGGAAATTTAAACTTTGCAATGTACTGACAAATGCCTGAATTTATTGACGAAGATAAAATATTGAAAAATACACGTTTGCTTATCAGCATTTTAACTTGACTCGTTTGGTTGCCACAAAACTCGGCTCACCACCCACCGTTTGGCAATCAAACTCGTATCGTGAAGATGCTCATAATCAAACTTGTATCGTTAATATCTATAACATACTATTAATGGAAAATAATAAGAGACTTTATAGCCGCACTATAACGCAGAGAAAACGACAAAAACATAGAGTATCTATTATTAAACTATTTATTTTCAATACATCGTCGTTTTCGTCCTCTCTATTGAACAAAAATAGTAATTAATAATAAGTACATAAAAATGCTACAAACTTTAACATAAGCTATGAATTCTAAAGACAAAAATGCTCGTTCTATTTATGGTAGTTTCTGATGATAATACTTTCTAGAGTATGAGTTTTTTAAAACTAAAACGTAAGAAAAAATATAAAAACGTAAGATGCACGTGAAAAAAGAGTTTTTTTTAAGAAAAACGTACGAGAAGATTTAAAAAACATACGATCTATATAAAAGAGTTTTTTTAAAACTAAAATGCAAGAAAAGAATTAAGAAACGAGAGATCCATATGAAAAAAGCGTTTAATTAAACTAAAACGTAATAAAAGATTTAAACAACGCAAGATCCATATGAAAAAGCGTTTTCTTTTTAACTAAAACGTAAGAAAAGATTTAAAACCCAAAAGATTAACATGAAAAGCGTGTTTTTTAAAGGAAAACATCAGACTGAGTTTTTTTACAAGAAAACGTAAAAAAAGATATAAAAAACATAAGATCCATATGAAAAAAGGGTTTTTTAAAACTGAAACGACGCAAGAAAAGATTTAAACAACGGAAAATCCATATAAAAAAGCGTATTTTTAACTAAAACGCAAGAAAAGATTTAAAACAAAAGATTAATATAAAAAAGCGTTTTTTTTTAAACTAAAACGTAAGAAAAGATTTAAAAAACAGAAGGTTAACGTAAGACAAGACAAGAACAAGTGAAAGTTTGATATTAAAAGTATTTAAGCATGGAATTAAAATAAAGATACATATAAAAAACGATGGACTTGTACGTAAGAAGTACTGTATTAAGAAGAAAATAGAAAGGGTTTTAAGTAAAAAACAAAATAAGTAGAGAACGAACAACGAATCCGAAAAACAGAAGCACATCAGATATTTGACCGAACAGTTCAATTCAAGAGAGAGAGAGAGAGAGAAAGATCGAACGGTTTTAATCAAGTAGCAAGGAGCAGCCGACGCAGGCACTAGACGCGGGTTAGAGGCAGTAAAAACGAACACGAGATTTGCGTGCGCGATCGACAGAGAAAGAAATGCTCCTACGAGCGTTAGGTAGGTAGCTAGTTCGAAGCCGGTTTAGGGCAACTTTTTTAAAAATCCTTCAAAGTGCGTATGCACATACATAACCCGTGTCATCGAAAAATGAAATTGGGCGTCGCAGAAGCTTTCTCTTTGTCAAATTCGATAGCAAGTGCATCGTGCACTTCAAACAATTTTAATTAACGAGTGGGCCAACGGCCGAAGTCCGAGAATAGCCAAAGATGCGATCGCAGCACGAAAAACGAAACCACGTGTGGGCTGCTGCAAAACGATAAGGATAACAGTTCTTGGAAATGCACGCAGGTAGCCTCTGCCTAAAACTTTAGCGCCCTCTCTTTGATAGAGGCGTGAACGATACATCTGCTACCCAAATTCATTTATTTGAGGTATTTCTTATACTACCGCCCTCTTGTGCTATTATTCCGTAATTCGTGTGGAAATTAAAATTACAATCGAGTCCCCACTACTACGGTCCCGCTCTTAATAACCAGGCTCTACAACACACGTTTTATTATGATGAAGTATGACAGAAGTAACTGAGTAATATAGATCTTTAATCAGTACCACAATATTTTATTTCCATATAAGGGCGCAAAAATAACAATGGGTCTCAGTATTTTACACCTACATATTGCTTCCACCATTCACAAATGAACGCATTTTTTCGTCGGGTGATATTTATACCCTAGGTAAAATACGTCACCCGGGGATTTACTTGAATTAGTACGAACCAATTCGGGACTTCACAAGAAAGATTTGATATGATTTTACAGATTCCTATCTTAGTTTTTTGTCGTATTTTGGACATTGGTTGATAGAGGGTGCTAATTATTTGAAAGGGAAAAATGAAAACACAAATTATTGGTAATAGTTTCAAATTTATTATTGATTTTCTGTTAAAATATTTGTAATAAACGCAAAAAAAAACAAAAATTGGGATTTCGACTAACAATAAAGTGGTGTTTGTTTTTTGTTCGTGGTTTGCATTTTTCAGAGATGTTTTATTCTCAAATTACTTATTTTTTTAAATTTAAATTTGTATAAAATTGGTTTCGAGCGGCCGCCCCTTGCAATCGGCCGCCTGCGTGATGGACACGTAACACCCCACCGGTAGGAACGGCCCTGCGTATCATAGCCATATTTTATGGATAGTTATCTAGCAGAACCACCACTATATAATGGGTGTTCTCAAAGCTAATTCCTAATCATCAATTAAAATGTTCCTCGTAGAGCTTTCGGGTCATGTAGTGGATGTAGTCTGCATATTCAGCAAAAACGTACATCTAGATCGTCGGAAAGACCTACAGCGCAAGGTGTTTTCTCTTCCATATTAATTCCTATACTGTTGCATTTGCTTTCCCAAGTCTTTGGGTACTTAATTGAGATATATTTTTAGTGATATGCAACATCTTTACTTAAGACTCTTTAATATTTCTGATTAGCAATATTACTATACATATCATAAAAAGCGGAGAAATAGTTGTACCATAAAAACAGTTAGCTCGAAAAGCTTGCTTTCCAAAGCTGTCGTAGAAAATAGTTATTTATATAATAGTTTAATTTTCGAAGCGAGGTGCATCTTTGAACACCTGAAAGGGTTTTCGCATCTCGAAATGTATTATTTTTTTCTATTACTGATAAATATGAGATTTAAAGCGACTTTATTTACTAAATTATTTCATATTTTAATGTAATTTTTAATACACCAAGCCCCCTCAACTATTTCAAATACTGTTTAAGGTGCATGTTCGTCCAATTATAGAATATGGCAACACAATCTGACACACATGTTAGTTAAATTGTGCTAACGGAATTAGCTAGAAATCCCGATCACAGCAATTGATCAATAGAAGGCAACCAACTAATTGTCCCTACCCTTACGGGTCAAAAATCAGACGGAGCGCAACAAGCTATTGGCAGTTAGCTACAGTACCTGGATTGAAGCTATAGTTGATCGAACTCTTTTGCGCGAGCAGATTGTGCCGGGGTGATGGTGAATATTATCGCGGCTGTGAGTCGCATATCGGTAGATCTAATCTCCAAGTCGTTTACGCGGATTTAGTAGAAGACGGCCACTGTGCCAGCGACTCCTTAAGAAAGTGCGTTTGCCGAAAGCTCTCGATTCTCTTATAGTACAGGCGCCAGAGAATTTGTACATGCAATTCTTGGTAACAGCATTTTGTGTTAATGGGTTGGTGGGAGCCTCTGCTCTGAGTCTAAATTTAAGTTTTCGGATCGATCGGAGAAATTGTTTTTCCGCAATATCAGAAGAAGTGTTGAAAACGGTTTTTCAGCAATTTCTCGTTTCCTGTTGCTCTGGCACTGGAATTGCATCAATACAAGTTTGTTTATGAAACTCTTGGAAATGCCCTTTTTTCGTGCGTTCAACAAATCAAAAGTTGTTACCCCATAAAGCCAAGAAATTAAGGGTTGAAATGGGTTTTACGTAAATATATCGCTTTCAGTTAATCCTACGATAAAAATATTCTTATATTTTTTGTAGAACAAATAATTTGCATAAAATTTGTACATGAGTATTTTTCTATTTGAACAATTATTTGCCGTTTTACAGCGCCGCAAGTGTCGCAAGTCACGTAAACCGTACATTTAGTGTGCACTTTCGAACGTCACTCTTCCTTTGAGGTACAGTTTGTAGAGCGTCTTTTTATGTGATCTCCCCGATATGCCTACTCCACGAAGTGTATTTCTAACAGTCTCACACTTCCCATGGTCTTTTTGATGGACCGGGTTCTGCATCGTTGATCCCACTCATTGGAGAATCTTTGATTTTATCGCCCTTGTCAAGTTGTGTTTCCTTTGAAAAGAACTCAGAAAGAGAACATATCTCGTCGTCGTAGTTGATGTGATATTCGTCAACATCTTTAGTAAACATTCTGGAGAATTCCTGCACGTTCTCACAGGATTCTCCGGCAGGAAGCAAATTGCGGTGCACTTTAAACCCGTTTTGCGACAGCCATAGGCCTTTCCACATTTGGTCTTGCACCCGCATAAAATTAATTTTATTATTGCAAGAGGCGCGGGATGCTCAGTGCTAGACACCTGTGTAAACATACTGTCACTTTTCTTTCAACCCCAGCTTCCCGCGGGTAGAGTGTCACTAAACTTAAACAACATAAAAATTTATATTCAAAATGAACGATTCACGACTCACTATGTGAAGAACAATCAATTCAGTTATTCTGTTATTTGATTAATTTTTTTAATCTAGACTGTAATGTGCTTTTCTTTGCAAGCCCGGAAAACTGAATACGAAGAAACAGCATTGCTCTACATCATGCGTGAAACACGCCGATGCTGTAGCAAAGCATATCTTGTTCTTGCATGCATTTTCTGGTTGTGATACAACATCGGCTGCTTATGGTATGGGCAAAGTGAAACTTCTTAAAACCCTAGAAAAGACACCTACCCTGGAATCTGCAGTGAATCACTTTGTACAGAAAGATGTAGACGCGAATATCATGGCATTAGCGGAAGAGCAATTTTTTATTGCGTTGTACGGTGGAGACATCCATAAAGACAAGTCAATCGACTTGCTGCGATACAAACACTTCGCGAAATCCCTTGCAAAGTCAACGTTTAATCTGGCATCCCTGCCACCTACAAAAGACACGGCCAGGATGCACGCATTTCGGACATACCATCAAGTTCAAACCTGGCTTGGAAATGACACTCTATCTGAGGAAAGATGGGGCTAAAAAAAACGTGGCCGTAAGTTTACACCGGTGCCTAGCACTGAGCCTCTCGCGCCTACTGCAATAATTAAATTAATTTCATGCGGGCGTAAGACCAAATGTGGAAAGGCTTGTGGCTGCTGCAAAGCGGGTTTAAAGTGCAACTCCATATGCGCAGGGGAATCCTGTGAGAACGCGCAAGAAATCTCCAGAATGCTTGCTACAGATGAAGACGAATACCACACCAGCTACGACGATGACATATTTTCTCGTCCCGAATTCGTTTCAAGGAAAACACAACTTAACAAGGGCAGCAAAATCGAAGATTCTGCAAGGATTAACGATGCAGAACCCGGCCCATCAAAAAGACCAAGGGAAGTGTAGAAATACACTTCGTGGTTTAGCTCTATAGGGGAAACCATGTAAAAAAACGCGCCACAAGCTGTACCTCAAAGGTGGTGTGGAAAATAGTTGGTGCGACACACTCGAAGGAACAAGGCCGTTCGAAAGTGCACACTAAATGTACGGTTTACGTGACTTGCGACATTTCCGGCGCTGTAGAACGGTAAATAATTGTCCAAATGGAAAAGTACTCATACACAAATTTTATGCAAATTAGTTGTTCTACAAAAAATATAAAAATATTTTTTATCGTAGGATTAATTGAAAGCGATATATTTACGTAAAACACATTTCAACCCTTAATTTTTTTGCTTTATGGGGTAACAACTTTTGAATTGTTGAGCGCACGAGTAAAAGGTATTTCCAAAAGTTGTGGGGAATTTCATAAGCTACAAACTTGTATTAATGCAATTTTAGCGTCAGAGCAACAGTAAACGAGAATTGCTAAAAAACCGTTTTCAACACTTCTTCCGATATTGCGGAAAACTAATTTCTCCGATCGATCCGAAAACTTAAAGTTAGACTCAGAGCACAGCCCCCCCACCCACCCATTAACCCAAAATGCTGTTACCAAGAATTGCACGTAAAGTCCTATTAATGATTTCCCTGGCGCCTGTACTATTAGTACGCGTTCCTGGCTAAGAACACGCTTGGTCTTCACTCCGCATCTAACAAGTATTTCTAAGTCACCCTGCCGAGATAAAAGGTCCCCGTCGGTAGTTGAATGCGTGCCAGGGTCCTACAATGTATTGTGCTCCTCTAAATGTTAAGTGCTAATGGTGCACAATGATGTGATCAGTGTAATAATACTATGATATCATACAGTTGTATGAATAACCTTTCAGCCTGTTAATTATTCATACTTATATTCAAGTTCATTGTAATTAGATTAAATTAGCACGAGATTTGCTTTTATGATATTTGCATGCGACCCTTTGTGTCATCTTATTTGTTTGTGTGCAAAGAAGTTTAGCGGCTACAAGGGATTTAATCAAAACAAGTCTGACGAAGCAGGACTCTGGCCGTCGTACACAAGCACTGTCAATAAACCAAGAGGATTGTTCCCATTTCCAACTTCAAAGAGCAATCCTATGTAAGATCCCAAAGCCGGTGGCGCTCAATTCATAACATTTCATTCAATTCAACAAGTACCCGCCCTAATTAATAAGTACCAAAGTAAACTAGCACCTCTTGGCGAGTCAGCTGGCCAAAATCTTATTACAGAAACATTGTAACACAGTTGGGGCGAACTGCACTTGTATTTTCCCGATTTGTCGTCTTACAAACTATCACAGTAAGTTGTAACCTGTTTTGTGTCACAAATACCGATTAATTATGTAACAATTGACGCCCAGCTTAGAGTAAAAGTCACTTTTAATGAAATAGCGCCGCCATCGTGCGGCCTGGTTGATGTCGTAAATATAAATTTGCCTGTATCACTCAACTACCATTGATGACATAAACACACTGGATAGGTTCAGCGCCGTGCTACCAAGAAAGTTGGAGGAGTTTGTGGCATTTTTTAGGAAGAATGCCTTTGTAAATTACACCTAACAACAATTGCTAATAGCCCCCAGAGAGGAAACCTCATACCTACGTATAGAATTTTTAACAATTATATTTCTGTGGACTTATGAAATCTTTTTATCCCCAACGAAGACCAAAGGTTTCGCGGTCAAAACCGAAGTAGGAACTCTTTTGATCTCAACTTCGAATGAATTTCTTTCCAAATCGAGTGTTTTCACTATGGAACAGTTTACTCGACGAAATGGTTTCGACTCCTTCGACTACCAGCTTCACGAACAGAAATGACAACTTCCCATCAGGTACAGTGCAGTGTTAACCCATGGCCTGTCTCAGTGTTGTGCCCCAGTTTAGTGACTTTGTGATTTCCTGTTCTTCTGGAGATGTCTCGATTTTTTCGCAATTGTTTCATTTCTTTAGTAGAGAACATAACAGCTTTATACGAGTAACTCATTTTTGTTAATAATGGTAATAATTATTTTATAGTTTAAGAGCTAAAAAAATGTTAGGTGATGACGAAAATGTATACAAGAAGCACCAACATTTATTGGCGGATCCAAGGGGGTGTCAATGGGGTCAATTGGTACCCCCTTGGGTGTCTTAAAAAATGTAATCGGATAAAAAGTTGACGGCTTTGTTTTAATTATAAACAAAACGCACCCCTATAGCAGCCGCTCGTAATTTAAATTTGAATTTGCCGAATGCTTTTTCAACATTCATAATTTTTTTTTAACTCCGAAGGGCAAATTTGCTCTCACCCCGAGTTAGTGGGGTTTTCGTCGCTCGTCGATGTCGGTTCTGTGACCTGTCCAGTGTTTACCAGTCTCCACTAGATTAAACAATGAACTGTAACTGGTGCATAGTTATCGGCGTATTTCAAAGTTTTGCTAATAATGTAGGTAATGTTTTTATTGTTTGTTTTAAATTGCACAAGTAGTTAGTCAAGGTTTAAAATTTCAATTTTCGAGTTAAGTACTAGTATGTAAAATACTGCTTATTTTATAACATTTCGTGTGAAAGCAAAAACGTACACACTTGATTTTCAAGTAATTGACATTTATACAGAGATCACAAGCATTACACAAAATAAGGCATTTACTAACTGGTTTTATAAATTGTTACTGCAAATGTATTCTCTTTGTTTTATTTAATTTTTGAGAATGGTTCCACTTTCTAAAAAACAAAAAAAACGTTAGACGCCTTTATACAAAAACCAAAAACCACTGCCTTACATGTCAATCAGGATAAGACGGTAGAAATTCAAAATCCAGAGAAAGCAGATGATTTGTCAACAAATTCCACAGAAACTGACACTGCATCCACTTTTATTCCCGCTAATAATGGGGAGATTGAAAGTTGGTCAAACGACATCGGCGCTTATTTTGACAGCACTGATAGACTTCTTGGGAGTCTTTCTAATTTAAAGAAAACAGAATTATTGGAGAACCCTTATGTTCCCCGAAAAACGTGCGTATTTTCTTTCTCGGGAAAAAATGTGAAAGTAATTAAAATACATTTTAATATTAGTTATTTGGACTATTGCATACATCTGTTGAACGATGTCATTTGACCAATGATCGCAATCGCTTTTTGAACTTTCAACCAATCAAAAATGGCTTGCGTCGATAATTATTGTTATATAACAACTTATCGGTATACTTCATCTTACCGATGAGTAAGGTGGAGTATTACCGATAAGTTATTATACGGTAATACTCCACCTTACTCATTAAAATTATGATTCGTTAGTTTTTTTAATCGATTCAAGCAATAATCGCGCAAAATATATTCCGTGCATAGTTAGTTCTTTGCTTCGATAATGCTGACCAGATTGCACTCACGCTGGATTGTTTAAAAAATACGCCCGACAACGAAGTTGCAATCTGACCAGCATTATCGGCAAGTTACTATGCACTTAATACATTACTGCTGATAATATACTTGGCTTGTCTATTCGTATATACAACAAGGAGTTGCTTATTTTATAACATTTTACCTGAAAGCGAAAACGTACACACTTGATTTTCAAGTAATTGACGTTTATACAGAGATCACAAGCATTACACAAAATAAGGTGCTTTTTCTTGAAATGAGGCATGTTAAGTGGCTCAAATCGTTTTTTTTTAAATGAAAAATAGTTGCATTTAGAAGTATAAAGTGGGACCTCGGTAGGCGAGCGGCGACTGCCGTTGCAGCCGAGGTCACAGTGAAAGTCGTGATCGTTCGGGCCGGAGTGGTTGAGAGTTCAACTCCCGGCACGGGCGGTCTAGATTTTCACTTAATTAAGGCTTAGGTTTAAGTGACGCCCGCGCCCCCTGAAGTAATGCGAGAGCGGTTTCGGGGGGGCAACGGTAGTCGGTAGAAGAAAATAATAAAAAAAAAGAAGTATGAAGTAATATACCAAAAAAGTTCATTAACAGCGCTTTTCAAAAATTCATACAAGGCCTTTCATTAAAAAAAAAATGATTAAATTTGCTAATGTTCAGCAGCATGCATAGTAGTAATACCCAGAACCATCATTTTCCACTGGAAAGGTAGTTTACGAAAAGCATACTTTTTTGGTAACGTTTTTCTTCATTCAATTTCAATTCTCTTGCAGCAGCCGCCTTAAATTCAGCATTTTTTGCATAAAATCGTTGATATGTATCTCCAAAACAACTGACATTAGACTCATACAACTTGAAAAAAATATTAGTATTTCAATGCAAAACTTTCAAGTTACCTATACTAAATTTCAAATAAGAATACAGTACCTACAGTGTGTTTCACTTTACATGGAAGCACCCCTGTATTTTATTTGTTTTTGTATGAATCGATTTGAGTTTTTTACCAGTTGTAGAACTCACCAAGAGGCATCTATTCATGTCCTTGAGCGCAAATGACGTTATTAGAATAGCCTACTACGATGAAGAACATGGGTCAATATTTTGCATCGCGTTAGAGTTACAGCAAAAAGTTATTAAGAAAAGTTGTTTAGAATCCAAAGAGCCATTATTAATAGCTAATGACGTTTGCAACAATAATAAAAATGCTGTTTCTCCATGGCACCATTTGATACCAAATTAAAAGTTGACATTTGGGACTTTGACAAATTTATGGATAAAAATTAAAAATTCGAATTATTAAACAAAAATCGGTATCTGGGGTATTCTTTTGATTCTAAACAACTTTTTTTAATAACTTTTTGCTGTAACTCGAACGCGATGCAAAATATTAACAATACGAATCATGTTTTTCATCGTAGTAGGCCAGGCTAATAACGTCATTTACGCTCAAGGACATGAATAGATGCCTCTTGGTGAGTTGTACAACTGGTAAAAAATTCAAATCGATTCATACAAAAACAAATAAAATACAGGGGTGCTTCCATGTAAAGTGAAACACACTGTAGATGGCGCTCTGAACTCAAACTCAATTCTACACTAGCAAAATATAAGTCGTGTGACTGCTCATGTTTTAGAATAAATTCGTCCTATATAAGTCAAATAAATATTGTAACGAATGCGAGAACGACTTCCAGATCGATCTAGAAGCAGGTGTGCGCGATGAGTCACTACGAACAGATGCCCCGAGAACGGGCCCGAGGTCAAATGCGTCATGCTTCCATCTGGAGGTTCTAGTGAATATCGAGACTATCTGGAAGCTTCTGGAAGGAAATTATTGGCCATATAAATACCCGGCCGTCGGACCCGCAGTTCAGTTCTGAAATAATTCTGCGGCAGTTCGAACTCACGTCGAGGCTTGTTAGAAGCCCCCATATAAATAAAAACGCGTGAACATAAATAATAGAAATAAATAAATATATAATCGTTAGTGGTTAAGAGTGATATAAATAATAATAGTTGTTAGAAATAGTGCCGTAGTTTAAAAGTAATTTGTAATCTGCTTGATAATTCTCGCCTGTGCTTGTAAATAACAATAATTAATCCAATAGTGTAAATAAATATTTGAATCCATGTTTGTCGTATAATTTTGAATAGCCCGAACGTTTAAGAACGTAACAATATCGTAGGACATCCTCTTTTATCCATTATTTATCGGTTTTCTTTTTATATTTTTAGGATTTATTCTGAATGTCAAAGTGACCATTTTGAAAAAATATTTTATTTTCAGATGGTTGTAATGGTGACTTTGTTTCGACCAATCACACCCATAGTTATGATTACTAATTAGTTCAAAGTACTGCATGCTTATTTGAAATTTAGTACAAATATAGGACATTCGATTTTAAAAAAAGTAAGTTTGATTCACCACACTTTTTTAAGACACCCTGTACATTCAAACTATTTTAGTCATGTGCACCACCTTCGTACTTACAACTTTTATATACACAATATTTATGTAACTCTAAAGGTTTTAGAAATATCTTCCAATCCCCCCCATCGTTGCCAGACCCTCTATGTAGGTTACCTTTATTTTAGCATAGCTAGAACGGTTTATTGTTCCTTCTTTTAAACAGTGTAAAGTTTTTTTTTATAGCCTATTTAGCTAAAATAGAGGTTCAATATTATTTTTTTAAGTATAGTGTTAATTTAACTTGTGTCTTTTATTTCTTGAAATCGAAAAAAATCAAATATGAAAAATCTATTTTTATTTTTTACCTCTTTTACCTCATTCTAAATATCTACTTAGTACCATCCCATAGTAGGCAGTACCTAACAGTACCTATTAGTTTAGCCATACAGTTCAATCTACAACAATTAGTTGACCCCCCTTAGGAAGTCTCTAGATCCGCCTATGCTAACATTGCTTTTACTTCACTTTATCGGGAGATATCCAAAGCAAGGTAAAAAAAACACATAAAGCGTTTTTAAAATGGTGTGCCGACAAAAATGTTGTGGAAATCAATGAAAATGTGATGTTGGCCTACTTCTTTAAAAGATCAGGAGTTTTACCACCGGGAACACTATGGTCAGTGTGTTTGTAGTAAGATGGAATTCACAAGAACAGTTTATTTAACTATATTTGCATATTACTCAGTTAAAATCCAGACAATAGTGTCATGTCTGTGCCATTTCTCGAGAACTTTATTCCAGCCGGCACAAAAAACTGACTGGGCTCATTTTTAAGGTACGAATACGCTATTTCCAATACTACCACATAGCCAATGCTAAAATTGACAATATTAATACAAAGTTTTTAGTTGTATTAGTTAGTTAATATTGTTAGTGATATTGACGAGGTCCCAGAGTATACATATACTTAGGGCAAGTAATAACAATAAGCAAAGAAGTTCAAGCAAAGAAAGTTGCAAGAAGGATCAAATTAGGCTGGGCTGCGTTCGGGAAGTTACAAAACGTCTTTAAATCAGAGCTACCTCAGTGTCTTAAAACTAAAGTATATGAAGAATGTGTGCTACCAGTTATCACCTATGCTTCCGAAACGTGGTCCCTAACAAAGGGACTTATGAAGAAATTAGTAGTAAGTCAGAGAGCTATGGAAAGAGCTCTGCTGAATATAACACTGCGTGACAGAATGACAAACCAGTGGATTAGAAACACTACAAAAGTCACTGACGTTGCCTCCAGAATCGCAATACTAAAATGGAGATGAGCGGGACACATTTCGCGATGCCGGGATGACAGATGGACTAGGAAGATAATGGACTGGAGACCACGCACAGGAAAAAGAAGTGTTGGCAGACCCAAGACACGATGGTCCGATGATATTTCCAGAACAGCAGGGAAAAACTGGAAGAGAAAAGAACAAGATAGACAAAAGTGGAAACAATTGGAAGAGACCTTCGTCCAGCAGTGGACCGATATAAGTTAAAAAAGAGAGAAAGAGAAAAAGAGTTAGTTAAAATATAGTTATTTATATACTGGACCGTCTATTTTATGGCCAGGTTATGTAAGAGTTGCATACAAAGCTTGGACATCTATCCTGTAACAGAAAAAAATGACATTAGAGTGCCTTGATGAATATTGGCACTGTTTCTGACATAAACTGTACTTTATAAGCCAGTCCTCCATAAAAATATAAATTTCCTTTACTTCCATTTTTAAACGAACTGTTACTTTTTTGTCCTGGCCCCGAAAGTTCTATGTTTGTAGCTAGCAAAGAGATAACTTGAAGGTTTGTTTTTGTTATCATGGGTGTTGTTGGCGTTACAAAATTCGATTATTTATACAGTAGTAGAAAAAATATACATAGAGATGATGTAAGAAGTAAGCAGGCATCTATGTCAATAAGGTCTAAAATCAATAATTTACATATTGTTTTACAACAGCATAATAATCACCACTAGCAAGACGAGGGAGTATTGAATCGAGGCAGGAGCATAAAAGTACGCCAAAATCCATCACCCAGGCAACCAAGAGGTCGTCTCCTGAGCCGAAGAGTTGTTCAATTAAGCGATTCATGGCCGGGCCGGATAAGTCCTTCAATTGTGAGTAACCCTGCTGGCAGCGCATTCCTACTCCGATGAAAATGAGTTTAATTTAGTCTCTATCGCGCCGAGTGTTTTGTGTGTCGACATTAATTAATTACAGTCGACTCTGACTGGCCATTGTGGCTTGATGGGGGCCTAATAGTCCACGGCTCCCGCGCGGCAACACAAAGCGGCCTCGCAAAGTAGCCGCCACTCCAAACATCATTAGTTACCTATTGTCTAAACTAAACTGAAGGCACCGCGCCTCCTACCAACCCTCTACCGTTCGTTCACACGGCGGTGTTTGCTGTTATATGCCCACGCCAATTTCGATTCTGCTTTTTTGATTCATTATCTTCCGCAAATGATCTGGTTATGCCACAAACTGCAAAAAATTATACCGCCGACTTTCACCTCCGCGAAACAGGACGGTCTGCAACTCACTTAGTAAAGGAACTCAGCAAATGGCTATTGCTATCATTACTGAAGCTTCATCGAACCAGTTTGACTCAATCTTTCTTTTGCTAATGATCGAAATAATTGACGCTCTTAGAAATGCATAGGCTGACTCCTGAAATTATCTAACAATTTAAAAATTGTAGATACATGTACTTGTACAGGTGTAGAAATTTTAATCTTATAGTATAACAATTGTTATTCAAGGAATTCTAATGATTTAATTATGCATTGTACCATTGTATGCAAAAGTATCTGAGGCAATTTGTGTTACCCTTTGTAAACATGGAAATACATTTATTGAAAATCAAATCAACCTTGTCGCGATACTGTCAGTATCAGACAGTTGAGACCGTCGTTCTAGATTTTGCGTAAGTCAAGTGTTCAAACAGTTTAAAAATCTCTACAATCAACCATAAGACTCGTCTCAGACACTGACAATGGTTATTGGTAATGGTACAGTGGTTATTCTTCATTAAATAGAAAAAAAAAACAATACATTCGGTAATAAACACACCAGGACATCATTTTTGTTGTTAGTTGCAGTGTAATATAGTGTATTTATTTTGAGATTACATAGTTTCTGCACATTGTGAGTATATTTGAATATGAAGCATCTACCACCTAACTGGTCAAATATGTCCTTCAGTTTTTTCTTTGGTATTTGAAACAACAAACAGCAGAGATATGGAACAATGAAAGATCACAGAGGGCTGAAAATAGTATATAATAATGGACAATAGCTATCTTCTGCATCAACAACCAAGTATACCAGAAGTATGCGATATGCAGTAGAAGGTGTTAAAGTGATTACAGTTGCGGAGCTAAATACCTACTCTAGACCAATAGCAACAGACACCAAGATACAGCTTGCTCCTTAACGAAATACCAAGAACGTATGAGAAAATAAAGCTACAAGCTTTAGAAAATCCGGGAAAAAGAGAAGAATATGAAAGAAAATTAATAACACAATTTAATAAATTGAAACAAAAAGTGACAACATACTAAAAGCATGAAAGGACTACCTCGCAACTAAATTTGAGAATGCAGAAGATGAAATAGAAAAGAAAGAGCGGAAAAACGAATGAGTGAAGATGAAATTAAATAGGCTTTAAAAAGAACGTGAAATGGAAAACCACTCGGTGACAATGGATGGAATAACACTGCAGCTTCTAAAATATGGAGGACCAACAATTTCAAGGTGGTCGCAAAAAATATTTTATCAGGCATGAAATTCAGAAACGATTCCACAGGATTGTGCAATTAATATTATATAGTATCATCAAAGCTTATTTTCCTCTAGTATGGCTATGGATCATTCCTAATTTATGTATGCAACTATAAGTCACTTCATTGGCGAATCCAAGGGGGTGCCAATGGGGTCAATTGACACCCCCTTGGGCCTGCTAAAAATGTATTCTGATAAAAATTTGACTATTTTGTTTTAATTATAACCAAAACGCACCCTTATAGCATCCCGAACTTTAAATTTGCATTTGCTGAAATGCTTCTTTCAGATTCTTTATTTTTTTAAAATTGCAATAGGCACAAATGTGCTCTCACCTCTCTGCGTTGGTGGGGATTTCGTCATTCGTCGATGTCGGTTCTGTAACCTGCCTAGTGTCTACCAGTCTCCACTAGAAAAAATAATGAACCGCACCTGGTGCGTCGTGACTGGCGTATTTTGAAATGTTGCTAATAATATAATGTTTTCATTGTTTTTTTTTAAATTGTACAACTAGTTAATCAAAGTTTAAAATATACAAAGCCGGCAAAATTTTAATTTAAAAGGTAAGTACTCGTATGTAAAACATGTTGGTTTTGTATTTGTTCCCATCAGTTAAAAATATAACCCAGAAATCCCATTAGATAAATAGCGATATACTGAGTGCTTACAATTAAATGTTTATTTTAAAATAGGACCTTAAAGATTAATTCATAGCCAAACGTAGTAAATTAGTACTGATAGCAAAATCAAGTTTATATTCGTATTTTTTAAAATTAGATGTAGCGACCTAACCCTGGGATGAGAGTGAATTAAAATTAGAAATTTAAGCAGTATTACACTATAGCCGGGCAAATTATAAAAAGTGTGGTAGTTGCTGTTTAATTTATTCAAATAATTAAAAATCATATTTAAAGAGTCATTATACCCATATAACGACATCACAGTATATACAGTGTGAGTTTTTTCATTTTAAGCATTGGGATCTCGAAAACCATAAAACATAGAGATTTGGTTAAATGACGAAGGAGTTATCGTTTTAGGAGCGTATACAATTTATGCTTTTGTTTTTTGAAAACAAATCGCAGTTTACTAGGTATGAGCGAAAAACAGATTTAGACATTTTTCTTTTAAATGTTGTAGAATCGTATTATTAGGAATACAAGAAAATGACACGAATAAACGGTTTAGACATTTTAATGCTTAATATGATGAACATACCAATTTCCTTCTCGATTTTACGGTTTTTGAGTTATAATAATGGTGAGGCACTAACACCCCATGAAGGAGCTTGGCCTGCAAGGTGGAAGGTCAGAGCTTCCGTATCCTCGCTATCACACCCAGCTGTGGCGTGTCAAATTCATGACACGTGGTGATGTGGTGAGCATCACGCATTAAGCAACCACATTATTACTCCATATTCTTTCGAACGCAGGTTCCCAATTATTTAAAGCGACTGGGTAGGCCGCCCGCCAGGCATCGATCTGGGATTTGAACTCCAGGCATCCGCGCCGCAGTCCAATGCTCTAACCACCGAGCCACGCTGGCGCTCTTTGAGTTATAATACAAACTTTAATTTTTTAAAATGGCATCATAGTTGGCTTTGATATTTTTAAAAAGGACAAATTTTTCTCTTTATAACGGTATAAGGTTTGCTATACTTACTTTGATAAATAAATGCGATGCAGGAATTTTTGTATTATTGAGAGGTAAATAAACAGAGTTTGCCATGGAAAACAATATCTAGTGAGATAGGTAATACTGTAACTCTGGCACATTTAACATATTTGAAGGCCATCTTCGAAAATTTACTATGAAAATTAAATTAATAATTATATTCAATACACTATTAAAAGTAGATCGTATCATGCCATGGAAAACAATAAACAAACAAAATACTGCTGCTAAATTTTGCGAATTACTGTATGTTCAATAGGCACAATAAACATTTGTGGATGCAGGAAAATCCTAGAAGAAGGTCCCAAACGAAATTTGGATTTAATGTTTGGTGTAGAATTATTGGATCGCGAATTTTTGGACATTTTAGTTACGACGAAAAATTGACAGGCCAGCGTTATCTTCATTTTCTACAAAATAAATTTCAAGATGTGTTAGATGGCTTAGATTTGGAAACACGACGTAATTTAGGCTGGTGGACATTTTGAACATTTGCCGAGATAGATGATTTTTTTACATGTAATTACTTCAAAGTAGAAATTTAAATGTAGTAATTCGTAGTTTCTTTGCGTTGTTGTTCTATTTGCCGCCCTAAAGTTTTTAGGCGAAATAGTATAATAAATTGAGTAATTACCTTAAGAGGAAAAAAAACGTTTTCCATGGCAGAATCTGTTTTTGCTGCTCTCAATAATACAAATAGTCCTGTATGGTGTTTATTTGTCAAAGTACAGCGAACCTTATATCACTGCAAGCTGAAAAAATGCACTTTTTAAAAACGCGAAAGCCAACTGTGGTTGCTATTTAAAAAAAATGTAAGTTTGGGTTGTAACTCGAAAATTATAAAGGCAGAATGGAAATTAAGAAATGTATCTTATTAAGCGGAAAAGTATCTACAATTTTTGTTCGTATCATATTTCTGTATCTCTAATATTAACGAGTCTACAACATTTAAAGAAAAATCACTAAGGGCCGGTTGCAGAAAGCAACGTTAAGTCTGGCGTTAGCTAACGCGACGTCAAAGTGAACAAAAACGAATCAAATCTCAAATGTTTATGGTAACTAATACATTAGTAAACAAAATTTGATGCGATTTTGTTCACTTTGACGTGACATTAGCTAACACCAGACTTAACATTGCTTTCTGCAACCGGCCCTAAATCTGTTTTTCGCTCATATCTAGTAAACCGTGTTTTTATTTTCAAAGAACAAAAACATATCTTGCATAAGCTCTTAAAACGACAACGCTTTCCGCATTTAACCGAATCTCTATGTCTTATTGATTCCGCGATCCCAATGCTTAAAATGAAAAAAAAAAACTCACCCTGTATAAACTAAGAACCATGATAAAGAAAACGTAAGAGTAATTTATATTCAACTTTTCTAGATCTTAGAGCAGCTTTCAACAAGCTACTCAGAAAGCACATATAGGAACCTCTGTAAGGGCTTCACACTGACCTAAACCTACAAAAAGTCATCAAAAGCATATACCATTATGTGTTAGAGACATTAGAGAGTTTCGTACAGGTAATCATAGTTCAGACGAATGCGAATCAAGGATGGGGGGTGAGACTGGAAGTGATACTGAGCGCGTAAGAGCATGCGCTGCGTATAGATTACTGTAGTATGCATCCAGTGAGCGTCCCAGTTAGCCTTCGCAGATGATAATTAGAGTCTTGTCTACTGAAAATTAGGAAAATATCTAATTCAATCTTAACATCTGAAATAGAGCTTTAGAAAAGTGGGGCATGAAAATCAGTATAAACAAAACGTAACTACTGGCGATTGGGAGACCATTGGATATAATTGTATGAATATAAAAAAGCGAGCAAATTGAAGAAATAAAAATCTTCAAATATTTAAAATCATATACGTGTTAGTAAAAATGGTTATTTCGAAACTAAGTTTAATGGAAGAATTAGCAGAGTGTTCGAAGAAACCAAACTAAAGGTATAAATCCATGTGTTCAAGAATATCAAAAAAGGTATGGACTCTTTTTGTTATATTATTAAATTTCATAACTGTTTAATAATGAATTGCTTGTCTTTAATTTATTATTTTTGATATTTTGTTTGAATATTTGTAGTAATGGAGAGCTTTCTAATAGCCGTAGTTATAATGATAAATGTGAATAATGAATAAAAATTAATAAATAATGAGTATACTGTAATGTTCCATCTTCCATCACATAGCCACGAGATGCTATAAAAACAAAACGAAAAATCTGTAAAGGGCTTTACTCCGAAAAAAAACGCGGGTTCTTTTAAGGGCGCGCCCGCCCTGCAGATATCACCGCAAACATTTACGGGCCCGGCGAAAGCCCATGCGCGGCGCTCTCACATATGTGAAATAAAAACGACCGAGAAAACAATAGCCGCGGAAACAGACATCAAACATATGCATGCCGCATATCAGGAGATGCCTAATTTAACAGCGAACAAAATATAAACGTGGGTTCGAAACGCACACATAAGGCCTTCGAGGGCGGCTTAATTTTAGCCCGGGCCACTTCAGCTATAACTGCATATAGTAGCTCGCGCGGGCAAATAAAAACGCAACTAGGGCATGTCGCATATTGGAAGATGCATCTTTTCAAGAGGAAGCGATTGCACTCGTAATCGCCAAACGGCTAAGCCAAAAAATGAGAAAAAAGCCGAAAAATCCACCCTAAGCCACCACCTCGGCGACCAATAAGGAAGCCGAATTGCTGTAACAAATAACCGCTCCCGTTATAAGCACGGGAGGACTTTAGAAAGTTTTTTTCGTCTCGAGATTTGTTCTCCAACAGTCGTTCGTTCAACCACTCTGACACGCACCACCTAGTGCGGACGAGAGTGCCGTTGAGACTTAGAAGAAAAAAAAGCAGCCACTCTGACAAGCACCACTTAGTGCGAACTAGAATGCCGCTACTTTCCGGACTTAGTGTCTCAAGCAAGTTTGCCTTCAGTAGCGAAGTGTTCAAACGGCAATCAGCCACTCTGACACGCACCACTTAGTGTAAAGTAGAGTGCTATCCCGACAGGAACGTTTAGACAAGAGGTTCGTCAATCAGTCCAGCTCTGACACGCACCCCACTGTGCGGAAGAGAGATTTGAAACAAGGATGACGTAAGCAGGCCACACCAATCTGTTTCTTTCGCAGGCGCTACGTTAGCCGCCCCGTCGCGGCAATTTTGTAAGAAGTTTGTTTTTCTCTTCATTTCCAGGTTACAAGCCTTGTTCGACCGCCTGTTTGGGCCTTCCCCACCAACCGCCCCAGAATCGGCAAGTCCGCCCGGAGCTCACCAGGAGCGCCGCTCCCGGACGCATGACCTCGCCTCCGCGCCGAGCGTTGCGTTGAACCAGACTGCTGCTCCCACGGACGGTGCTCGCCCGCGGACTACGCTCCCAGCGACGGCAGCCCCCGCCGCCCTCAACACCAGGAGTGGGAACTACAGTTCTACCCCGAGCCCCTCGAACGCAGCTAGCTCGACAGGCTGTGGAACGCCGTCCTCAGGACGGCTGAGGCCCACATCCATTAGCCACTCAAGGAGTTGGAGCTGCCGCCACGCCGCCCCCCCCCCCCAGGGATCAAACCTTGGTCCGCCCCCCGAGGGCCCCCGGCTGAACGCTCTATTGCGCCAACGCCCCCGCGCGCCGCTAAGCGCGCAACCCCAGTTTATTCCCTGCAGTCGCCGCAGCCAACGTCACCGCTCCGAACGACGTCATCGCGTCGAGACACGCTCCAGCCCCTCCGAGCACCGACATCGCCCCGAGAAGCGTTCCGGCCCCTCCGAGTACCAACATCGCCTCGAGCCTCCCCACCGCCAAGATCAGCATCCTCGCCCCGGGAAGCACCCCAGCCAAGGTCAGCACCGCCGCCCAGCGTCGCACCGTCAGCCCAGGGGGTATTCTCCCCCACATAAGCAGCGCCGCCAGATTCCTACCAGGGTGGAGTGCCGTGGTCCGTTCCACCGCCGATAGTAGTGACCCCCCCCCCCCAGAGTGTTAATAAGGACCACGTGTTAGCTTTAAGAATTTGTACATATATCTTTAGTCGTTAAGAATCTTTTCTCATGTATGGTATGAAAATGGGAACTGCATTAAAATAATCTCCCAGGTATAAGTTATGTGTGTTTCTTTTTCTTCGTTTCAGCTGAACCGTCATCTACCGATAGAGCTAGCAGGAAGGTGGAGCTAACACACCATTGTTTAACCTAAGACCCGCCCTCGCGCCATTACGCAGAGGACGAGGCGTGTTAACAGTTTTCAACAAGAGTCAAGAATAAGAGTACTAAACGTTTAGAGATGTAAACTATATTGTTTGCTACGAGTGGCAACTCGGTTATTCTACACTTGGTACACAGATAACTTTTTTCAATGGTTGATGATACCCAAAGGAAAAAAACTTTGCACAACCAACAAATAAGCAGCAGAACAATGGTATTAATCAGACACTGAAGCTCATATTAGCTAAGCTGCATAAGCTCATCAATGCACTGGAGGAGCGATTAGACAAAAAGAACACAGTGATAGGGAAGCTAAACCCCCTCTACCAATAAAAAATGCCCAACACACTTAGAATTATGACATGGAATGATAATGGGCTCCTGCAACACCAACCAGAACTGTAGCCCTCGACATAGAAGAGGCGGATGTGTGTCTCATATCAGAAGCGCATTTCACCAGACAATCCTTTATCAAATTTAGAGGCTATAAAGTTTATCACACGATCCACACTGATAACACTGCCTAGGGTCAAACCGCTGTTATAATAAAAAAAAATCCAACATTATGAAGAAGCGAAATATGATACATAAGAAAAAACACCCACTGGGAATCAAGGTTTAACCACAACTAAAGGTAGATATACTAAGTGCAACAAAAAACTCTGTCTGCTGTAAACCTACTGGCCTATTGATCCTGGTACGATACCAGACTTAATTAACTTTTACATAACCAGGAATATATCTACTAATTATCTGCAAGTAGATGATAGTCAAGATTTGAATTCTGATCATTCCCCAATACTTCTAACAGTAAGTGAGAATATTATACAGAAAAAAATAAGCCAGTCTGCTTAATAGACATACGGACTGAGAGGGTTCTAGACAATGTCTAGAAGAGATATCTACTTGAAGGTACAACAAAATGCACAAATGATATCCAGCAATTAGCCTCTATTAACGTCTCAGAACTCAAATCACGAAGGTGATGGCAACAAACAAACTTTTCTCCCCAAACAATACAAAGAAATACTGAAATCATACCTAACAGAGAGATTCTTCAAAATCAACATGAAGATGCTTATTCTGAACTCAAATAAATAAAGCTGGATTCCCACAGGGAAGTGTACTAGGACCGGTCCTATACCCGGTATATTCTAGTGACCTATGGTAGCTAGAAAATAATATTGTACCAACTTTTGCTGATAATCCTGCAATACTAGCAGTAGGCAACAGCAACGAAGAATCTACATAGTACGGTGTAATTAGTCCAAAAAACGGCCTAACCTCAACATCCAAAGTAAAAGTTTCCCTCCAACTCCAAATTGTTCTATACATTCCACATATTGTTTGGTAAAAAGTTACACCATTTTAAGCGTCGGGTTTGGAGGGGGGAGGGGGGGAGAAGTTAGTAAATTAGTAGTTTTTATCAGTTTTTCTTAAATATTTCGAAAACTATGCGGTTTAGCGCGAAAAGTGTTATATACAAAAATGATCTACATTAAATTGCGAACAAAAATGGTCCTGTGCATAATCTTGCTAAAGTGTGTGAATTATGGCGCAGTGTGTGTTGAAGCCTTGTAAGGACAAGGGTGGTGAACTAATTACTCTGACTAGAAAGGCGGCAATTTGCTTTAACAAAACACAATCCTGTGATTATCACATAGTTCGCACAGTATTCTCAAGACGAACAATAACAAAAATGACAGCAGAACAAAAAAAAAATTAGTTTCCTTAGTGATGTCATATTTTTTCCAAAAAATATAAAAAATTTCTACATTTACACCCTCCGTAACTCTGGAACCGTTCACTTTAGCAAGATTATGCACAGGACCATTTTCGTTCGCAATTTAATGTAAATTATTTTTGTATATAACACTTTCCGCGCTAAACCGCATAGTTTTCGAAATATTTAAGAAAAACTGATAAAAACTACTAATTTACTAACTTCTCCCCCCCCCCCCCAAACCCGACGCTTAAAATGGTGTAACTTTTTATCAAACAATATTTGGACTGTATAGAACAATTTGGAGCTGGAGGGAAACTTTTACTTTGGATGTTGAGGTTTGGGTCTAATTGCAGCGTACTAACAGAAGACTTGCAAACAGCTAACAACAAAATACATAACTGGACAAAAAGATGGCGAATCAAATTCAATGAATGGAACTCCTCGCTGTCACTATATAACAAGCTGCTAATTTACAAGCAAATACTAAAACCTGCCTGGACAGGACCTCCACAGGGAGCTGGAAAGAAAATCGGTAACTTTCAAAATACAGAAAATTGCTAGAAAACATGAAGGAATACTTCACAATCATGAAAACGTTGAAGCCATCCAGCTCCTTAACAACAGGAACACAGTGCGAAGACTCAAGTGGAAAAAAATATTACAAAAGTGAAAAGGGCAGTGAAGAAAATGAAGCAAATTGAGAAAGTGACAAAAATCGATTTAACATAATTTAAAAGCTCAAATTATGGAGGTACGACTTCTCCCATAAATACAAACAACTCGTCAATAAGAAGGCAGTTTCATTTATTCAGTTCACAGTGGCAAACTTCTACTTCTGTATAAATAAAATGTAATAAAAATAAGGTTTACCTAATAATTTACATTCATGTAGTTCAATATATTTTCAGGGTATCTTCTTTCAGTTTGCGCTATATGTTTGCCCACATATTTACTTCTATCACAGTTTTTGTATTTTCTATTTTTCTCCAGTCCAGTCCACTTTCATATAAAATTATAAATACAATGATCAATAATTAATAGTTAGCCACTCACGTTCGTTAAGTAACAGATTGTGTTTAATAAGTTTGCATACACAAACATTTTAAATTTTCCTGTGCACCATTTGTCTCTCAATAGGCTTCTTCAAAAACACTATTTTCTTTTTCCCTATTTGCGAAACCAACTGCCATTGCAAAGTTTCGGAGGGGAAGAGCCCCCCGTCCTACTAGGCTGAGAAGGACATAAATAAATAAAATAACATGCCACATTTTTTAAATTCTAGTAAACAGAATGTTTTGTTGTAGGTACTTCATACATTATTTATCTACAATGTTGTAATTAATATAGTTATAAGCAATAGGTAAGATTGTCTAAGAATAGATTTCATCAAACAATGAACAAAATCTTTGTAAGGATTTATTGAAGTACTTTTATGGTAAGATAAAATTGAAAATAGAAATGCTTTACTGTTATGTGTGCGCACAGAATGTTCTTAATTTACAGGCTACAATTTCAGATAAAATCTGACATTAAGTCAGTAGCCCCGACACAAAGCGGTTCAAACAACAAAGAGGTTTACCACAATACCGCATTATTAATCGAACCTTTCATAAAAAGTAACAAATTAATATTTTAGGTTACAAAAACGTTGCCGAAAAAAACTACTAATGATTGGATGTAAGCATTTAAAAAATTCCTCGCTCAGGCAGTTCATAAAGCGGGTCTTGGCGTTCATTGTGCAAGCTAAGAATTAGCGGTGCTGTTGACGGCAATCGTTAATTACTTACTTGCAAGACGGTGCATTGGGCACTTCAATGGGTCACGCAAGTAGCCAATTCTTTCGAGTAACGTGCGATTACAAATAGGCAGTTATATAACACTACTTCGACAATGCAGTTGCACCATCTTGAGCATTTTGTTGCAAATTAAATATTTTATTCTTTGGAAGTTTTTATAAATTATCATTAAGGCTAATATGACTTAATCAAAAATTTCTTCATGCAATCCGTGTGAGTACACTAAGCATCATGCAACTTTATTGTAATCGTGAAAAGTCACCTTCCGAGATTTCCTCATATCTTCACTTTAAAGGGTCCCTAGATGATGAAAAACATGTTTTCTCAATTCCTTATGTCTGTCTGTTATGTGGCTGTCTGTCTATCTGTCTGCCTGTCTTTGGTTTGCCTGTTGGCACTATAGACTACTTGAATATTTTGCATGGGGATTAGATTTACCTTGCTCGAAAACAAATATACTTTCGGTTAAATATCAATAGAGTAAGCACCATAGAAAATATTTTTTTGTGTATTTTAACTCAGGGGCTATTAGTCAGATAAAATAATATTGTGTACATATCTCAGGCTTTTACCCTTGATGAAAATAAGTATTGTTTGGATCCAACAGATACAGAGTGAATATTTTAGAAAGCAAAAATGTACAGCGATCGATGTGGCAGCTCAAGAACTATTGGTTAGAGAACAATTATATTTTGCATAATATAGCTGAGACTTTTACCCTTGACCGAAAAAAATCTGTAATGGGGTTTACACAGAGCGCCCCTCAGGCGAATAACATCAATTTACAAATTAAAAAATTGCAGTCGCTGGCATTCGAACTCTGGCTTCCAGGCTCGCCCTCACACTTTCAGATAGGCCTAATTGCTTACTATGCCGCTGTCACCTCTAAGCCACGCTGGGAGAGAGGTTGTATCACTTTTGGCTCTATATAAGGAATGCGTGATATCCATACTTCTATCCATTTTACGATATTTACCCTGTATCTGTTGGGTTCCATTTTCATCAAGAGTAAAAACCTAAGCGATGTACAAATTATTACGTTTATGGAATCCTGATTAAAGCAAAAATAGACAACATTTAATTTTTGAAGGTTTTTGAAGGTGTGTAATGAGCACACGCTGATCTATTTGTACTACTTGCTCTTCCTTCAACCAGTACTTTGCCGCCAACAGCCAAATAGAGACAGACGGAATTGAGAAAACGTGAAGCTCTGAAGAAATCTCGGAAGGTGATTTTTTCATAATTACCAAACTTGTTGGAGATACCATTTTGCATATAGCGTAAGCTTTTATCTTTGAGAAAAATTGATACATTTGTGATTCAATAAGTACAGGGTGAACAACAGACCCAGGGTGTTTTTTCGTAATTTTTTTCAAAATTCGTAGTTTCACAACTTCAACTTGTGAGAGAGTTCTGTGTAAGGCTGTGTAAGTGAGGTTTGTGAAAACACAAAACCACCTAAGAAACTAACAAACGTTTGATAAGACAAACAAAATAATAGTTATTTATGCAGCGAGGGAGTAAAATGGGTGCTTTAGTCCCGGTATAAATACTGTTTCCCCAGCGAAAGCGAATCGACATTAATAAAACCATTTAGCTATTGATGTATGCAGCAACGTAGATTTTATTAGAAGAAAGCCACCGGCTGATTGGAACACATGCAATCAAAGCCTAATAACCAGCCAAATATATGACTGCAACTATAAACTAATGAATAGTTTATCTTTAGAACCATAAACTATAAATAACATCATTAAGAAGAAGTAGAAGAACGCCCATAATAAACAAATGACACATTCCAATGCATAAAATTATTAAACAAAACATTCTAAAGCCAGTAGTGACGCACGCACATTGGAGTCCTCATTACTGTGTTTTATATTGTAAATGTTTACTGGTTTACCCTCCACAAAAATAACTAGATATGGGGCCCTGTATAAACATGTAACTTAATGCAGACATTATAACTTTGATATACCGTCTGTTCTATAAAAAAGGCCCCGCCTTCTAGCTACTTTATTATTTATTTTAGACCCAATAAACCCTATATCAAATCAAATGGCACATAAAAACCTACATTTTAACACTATCAAAAATTTTTTATCTTCAATTGTTTCAGAGTGGTGACGTCACGTGCAATTTTTTTAAATGACACTGTATATATTGTTTTACATTTTCTGGTAGAGGTTTTTTTTCTCTTTTCAACAATATAAATATTTTATGCCCTTACATAAGAAAATTTTCGAGAAAAATTTAAAAACTTTTTTATCGGTGGGAGGCCACCATACAAAACTATAAACAAAAGTGTAACTCAGAAAAACAAAACAATAAACACTTTAGATTATTCTGAAATCTGACAGTTAAAGCGTTTGGCTACTATTTGTTTTGTTTTTCTGAGTTACACTTTTGTTTACAGTTTTGTACATGGCCTCCCACTGTGAAAAAGTTTTTGTAATTTTTCACGAAAATTTTTTTATGCAAGTGCATGAAATATTTATATTGTTGAAAAGAGAAAAAAAACCTCTACCAGAAAATGTCAAAAAATATATACAGTGTCATTTAAAAAAATTGCACGTGACGTCACCACTCTGAAACAATTGAAGATAAAAATTTGTTGATTGTGTTAAAATGTAGGTTTTTATGTGTCATTTGATTTGATATAAGTTTTATTGGGTCTAAAATAAATAATAAAGTAGCTAGAAGGCGGGGCCTTTTTTATAGAACAGACTGTATAACAGATGTTCGATGAGTCAGACGTAATCAGTAGGAATTGAAGATAACAATTGGTTGGCCACGCCAGAGAATAACGGTGGGTGCACTACAAAAATAGTAAAAAGCAAGCCAGAGAAGAAGAGCGACAAACAATAGGACTAATTTAAAGAAGACCTGAGGCTAAATAGTTTAAGTATGCCGCAAAATAACTCAAGTTAACTAACGATGGGAAAAATTAGACAACTATTTAAGAAGATATGGTTGACAAGGGATCGAATAACCAAAGATGCTACTGATGAAGGTTGGTGATGATTTTCAAAAATTAAATATTCTCAATACAGTTTTATGTTTTAATATCTTGGTGTAAATGGAGTTTTTGCAAATATAAAAATTATTAATAAAAAATTTAGAAACGCAAGCAGTATTCACTGTCTTCTTGCATAACTGAAATACTAAGCGACCCAAAAGTTCAAAATCAACATTCTTCTTCTTCTTCGTCTTCCATCCTTCTTATACCCTTAAGGGTGTTGGATTAAATTTGTTCTGGTTTGTTAACCCTTTTTTCCATCCCGTTCGGTCCACTGCTAGTATTTTCATTTCTGCTTTCGTCTTCCCTCTTCTTTTTCCTATTTCTTCCATTCTTTGCATCCAGCTCTTTCTAAGCCTTCCTATTCTTCTTTTACCTGCTCTGTCCAGTTCTACTACCTTCTTCACCAATCTGTTCTAATTCATCCATATTATGTGGCCATACCATTTCAGCTGCTTTCTTTCTATTTTCGTTGTAATTGTTTCTTGTTGAGTAATTTGTCTTATTTCTTCATTTCGTATTCTATCCATCTTTGTTTTTCCCGGTATCCTTCTGAGAAATTTTATTTCCGCAGCATTAATTTTCACTTCTTGTTTATCTTGTAATCACCACGTTTCACTCGCGTATGTAAGAACTGGTATTACCACTGTGTTGTACACTCTTATTTTAGTTTTCTTGCATATTTCTCGTTTTCCGAAAATTGTTGTTTATATCCCCATCTATCTTCCCATCTTCTCTTATTACACTTCCTAAATATTCGTATGCAGTTACATATTCCAGTTTTTCTTCTTTAATGTATATTTCTCTATTTTCTTCTTTCTTCTTGTTATTTATGATCATTGTTTTACATTTCTTTATATTAATTTCCATTTCTAGCTTTTCTATTTCTTCACTTCATATTTTCGTTAACTGCTTTATATTGTTCTGGATTTCTGCTATTAGCACTATATCGTCTGCATATAGTAGGCAGTAAATGTATATTGGTATTAGATTATTATACCCTACCACTGTCTTGCTTTGTTTGGTTCTTGTCCTAGTATTTTTTAACAATCTGTCCATAGTTACTATGAAGAGTAGCGGGCTTAAACTATCCCCTTCTTTTATTCCTACCTCCAGCTTAAAATTATCTGATTCATCTCCATGTAGTTTAACTATTCCATTTACTGTTTTATATATACTTCTTATCACCCTTTCTGATTTAATTGGTACTTTTAGTAGTTTTAGGCAATCCCATATTATATTTCTCTGTATTGAGTTAAAGGCTGCTCTTAGGTCAATAAATGTAACGAATATTTCTTCTCCTTTTTCTTCTTTCTTTTCTATTACACTTCTTAAAGTGTGTATATTATCATGTGGTTGTCTTCCTGCCCTAAAAGTTGCCTGTTCTTCTTCCAAACCGTTGTCAATATATTATCTCAATCTTCTTTTTATTATTTTGGTGTATAATTTAAAAGTGGTGAAGGATAGGTATATAGCTCTAT
>OW679194.1:156490874-156849522 GCA_940337035.1 Agriotes lineatus
TATAATACTGTATGCTGAATTGGGTGACCTTAAAATCAAGTTGAGAAGGGGTAGTTTATGCAAAGGTGGGGGTGTTTTATGTCATTACTTTTTACAGTCAAAATTTTCGTAAATTCTGGTTACATATTTGTAAAAGCTGGACTTAAAAAGGTACTCTTGTTTGAAATCGCTAAAAGCAATAGTTTTCGAGAAAAGCGACCTAAATATTGAAATTTTCTCCAGGAGAGTAATCCTTCACCCTTCACGAAGCTGTAGCTCCCTTCAAATGCATTTGCGGATCTATGTTTATAGAAACGTTTGTCTTATTTTGATGACTACTACACGCTGTAGAACCCTATTTTAGAAACACCCAGTATACTACAACGTTGGTTGTTAAAAAAGAGAAACAAACTGTAAGGGGTGATAGGACTCATAAAAATAAAACAAGAATTCCTATAACCGTAGGTCCGGAAATGCGTTTTAAGGGCGCTACAGCTCTGGGAAAAGTGAAGAATTACACCTCTGAAACAACAAATTTCAGTTTTTAGGTTCGCTTTTCTCGAAAACTATTGCTCTCAGCGATTCCAAATAAGAGTACCTTTTTCGTGTAAAAGGTATCACCTTTTCGATTATCTAACTCGAACTGACTAAAATTTCGATTGTAAAAAGTTGACATAAAACATCCCTAACCTAGAATAAACTACTCCTTCTGAACCTTATATCAAATTTTTTAAGGTCACCTAATTTAGTACATACAATTGCGTTGATTTGCCAAATTACATCAAATTTGCAAGCATGAAATAAACAATGCAACATTACGAGTTTGGCGTTTATTTATCACCTTGGTTAGTAAGTGCAATAGGCTTAAGATGGTGATATTTACTAGGCGGGAGCTTGCATATATGCATTACTCATGTGGGGAAGCTGAAGAACGTGGTCGGGTTGCTCTTCACGTTTGTCAGAGGCGTTTTCCGCAAAGGCGTCATCCATATTTTCAACTCTTTGTCTTTCTTAATCGACAGCCCTGCGAAGAGGGCTCACTCAGAAGTCGACAGCGTGATAGTGGGAGACTCAGGTCAATCTGAACGCTGGAGCGCGTAGAAGAAATTTTGACTCACTTTGAAGCAAACCCATGCGATGGGCCAGGATGACGTGTCTGGAGGGTTTTGCATGAACAGCAGCTGTATCCATACCACATACAAAAGGTGCAGGCACTCACACCTGAAAACTCACACACCTCACAGGGTGGCTTTCGCAAAGTAGCTTCTTGAAGGATGTGCCATCGAGCCCCAGTTCCCGGCCACTGTATTGTTCTCCGATGAGGCAAGTTTTACTCGTGAGGGTATATTCATTCCCTAACTCATGTCTGGACAGGGATCGTTGGCAATCGTCTTATTGAACCAGACATGCTGCCCCCACGCCTCAATAGTCTATTTAGGTCAGATTTCTCGAGGATGTATTATCAGGCCTGTTTGAAGAGGTTCCTCTCGCTATTCATCAAGTGATGTGGTTCCAACGAGACGGGGCACCAACTTACTACAGCAGAGCGGCTCGCAAGCCGCAATCACCTCCAGCAGGTATTTGGAGAGCGCTGGATTGGAAGAGCGGCCACCTAGGTCACCATACCTCAATCCTCTTCATTTTTTTGTAGGGGCTTGTCAACAGCCTTGTGCACTACACCACGCCCGCTTTATGGCTGCCTACGGTAACAGAAACTACGCTGAACATTCTAGCGAGAGTAGGACAATCGATGGAGTGTTGTTGTCAAGCCTACATTGATAATTACGGGATGAATTTCGAACGGCTATTACCTATAATGTTTGCCATTCTTGTTATACTTATTTAAATAAAACATTTTCACTTTCACACCTACACAGGAAATAATAGAAATTGCAATTTCACACCATTGTAGCACGAAATCGCGACTTCAGGTACATGCATTTCTATATTCAAATTACTTATATCAACGCCCCCTACAATCACTCAAAATGTGCTCAAATATTTTTATAACACCCTGTATATTACGTAATCTACGTACAGACATCGCATGAAATGGGAACAATGTTATTTCGCGCGTTATGGAAAATCAAACCCCGGCGATCAGAGGTGATTGAAAAAAGATTACTAATAGGCCAAACAAAAGTTGTCACGTGACTTTCGTTACCAGTCAAATAAAATAATTGTAAAAAATGCATTTACTAGCCAAGATAGAGAAAAAATTTACCAAAAAAAGTTGTCTAAAATGTGATTTTCTATTTGTATACAAAATTTTGACTTAAAATTTAAAAAACATTCCTAAATTTGTCATTGTTAAATTGGTAAATTGTGTTATTACTTTCAGTAGCTATTCAAGAAGTGCTTTGAAATTGTTAAAGCAGTTTTTTTGTGAAACTGTCAGTCTAATTTAATCAAAATATAAATTATAATTGAGATGCCGGGTAGCACAACTGGGAAAGCGCTAGGCTTGCATTAAGCAAGTCCTCGGTTCGAATCCCGCTGGGGCAGGAATTTTTCCGCAGCCTTGGCGATTGTAATCAGCCTACGAGATAGAGTAACAAGATCAACACATCACCAAGACACACCCCTCACACATTGGTTGCTGAGCAAGCACAAAAGGAGCGCTCCAACTTTGTAACCCGAATCCTGGGCAAGTTGAGTATTGTACCGCTAAAAGCAAGCGTATAAAGCACCAGCCTCTACACCGCAAGGTAAAATGAGATTACCGACAGTACAATACATACATACAAAATAAAATAAAATAATTTGAACTAAACATACAACAAATAACACTAATAATTTCTTCTGTTATGCAACTAACAGATATTTTTGCATAGTCTTAAGAAATAACATCAAAATATCAAAATAAAGTTCATACATTTGTCTTGAAAATTGCCTCAACATAACAGGCGACGCTTAAGCAGCACATTTTCTAATTGTATTTTCAAGGTGGTTAATATTCCTGAAATGTCTGTGTTTTTAGACCTCATCTTTTGAAGTATACATTCCGCATTAGAAGAATTCGCATGGGGTTGGTTAGATTCAGAGAACGTGGAGGCCAGGGATCTTCCGAAAATCATCCAATCCATCTACGGGGAAAACGATGATCAAGAAAATTGCGAACGTCAACTGTACTGTGCGCTTTAGCAACTCCTTGTTGAAAATACATATTTCTGGACAGATGTAACGAAATATACTCTACTAGCTGAAACCCGCGGCATATGCCGCAATTAAAATGTACGACGAATTTAATAACTTTTGTTGCACTAAAGAAAGTTTTAAAAGCACGCTAGAGATTGGCAGTAAGGAAAAGTTCCAAAAAATATATTTTCAAATGGAAAGTCTCTGGAAAGGAAACGCTCGCCCCTGGAAGGCGTCCTAATTAATACGACGTTGTTGGAACGCAGTAAAAAAAATTATGAAAAGAATTGTTCTACAAGTTAAGAAAAGTGAGAGTTTTCCAGTGAATGTAAAAGTTTTACGTGAGCATGGAAGAATGACGTAGCCCACGGCACATGCCGCATTTAAAGTTTTGGGCGTTAGATAGATATACTTTGTTTGCGACATTACAAACAAAAATCTTTTACACACGTCTACTATGGCAAATGCTACACCAAATACATACAATATATACAGTTCACATTTAATTATATATATTTATTCCTAATTCAGTACGTAAAACATGCTTAGAGCCATGTTTATGATAACGGTGATAAAACTTAGATTACATTTAGATTTTAGTTTATTGGCATACATGTTTAACGTCAGTGTACAAACAATTTCTAGAATATTTTATACCACATTGAATATTATGTATCATCAGATGAAAAATTTTATTATTTGGCCTGAACGAGATCAGCTGATTAAATCAATGCCAGAATGCTTCAAGGTAGCATTTGGCAACAAGATTTCAGTAATAATAAATTGTTTTGAGATGAGAGTGGAAAAATCAAGTAGCCTTGAAGTACAATGTACTACATGATCTATGTACAAACAACATAATACGGTAAAGGTACTAATAGGCATCACTCCTCCTGGATCAATATCATTTGTATCACATGGATATGGTGGCAGAATAAGCGATAAAGGTCTAACAGAGGATTGTGGGATTTTAAACAATCTCTTGCCAGAAGATTTTGTATTGGCAGAGGCTTTTTAATAAAAGACTCCGTAGGACTACATATGGCCACAGTGATTACGCCTCTGCTTTTCTAAAAGGGAAACGGCAGCTCGATCCAAGGGATATAGCATCAACCAGGAATATAGCAAGCGTGAGGTAGTGCAAGTATATTGTTACAATAATTATCTTAATTATATCTTTTTTTCAGAATACACGTCCAACGCGTTATTGGTGTCCTTCGTCAAAAAAATACAGTTCTTCACGAAACAATGCCTATGTTCCTGGCGAAAAAGAAAACTGACGATGTTGCTGTGGTAGATCAGATATTAACAGTTTCTTCTGCACTCGTAAATTTATGCTCTCCTATAATTGTATAAATATGAAATAAATTGTATTAACAAAGTTAATCTAATTATTTTTACTTTAATAATAATAATAATATCTACAAAATTATTAAAATTAGTTAATTAAGGATCTAACGTTAATACTATCCACCACCATTTATTATATAATGTAAAATTATTTTATTATCTTTTTCTGCATGTGGCCAATTAATAAAAAGCCAAATTACAATATCACATAGCAAAAATTATTAAATAGTAGGTACCTATACGATAAGAAACATAAGGATATTTTAAAACTATGTAAGCTACATTAACAATCAATAAAATTACACATGCTGTCTACACAACATAAAAGAATAAGAAAAATCATTTTTTCGTTGGCCGCTTCTTAATTTCAATATTAATGAATTATTTTTCCTAAAAAAGGATGGATTAATAGAAGTCATTAATACACTGTTTTTGATTAATCCACTCTTTTTCATTAATTAACTGTTTTTGTGATTTTGATGTTTTGATGATATTTTGCATGGAGGTTAGTTGTATTAATCAAATTTTTCGTCACAAAAAAAGATTTTGAGGTCAACGAAAAATTTTTGTAATCAACTTGTTTGTTAATGGGTTATTAATAATCTCAACTATTAAAGGCACTCACTCGATTATTAATCGCCTTCATTAACACACTTGTTGGTTAAATAACTATTAATGCATAAAGAATAACGGATATTTTGAAGCTATTTAATATTTATTTATTGTGGTATCTCTAACAAGTGTTACCCTTATTACAAGAGATGCAGTGTAGATATATTCTGCTATATGCAGGTATGAGCGTTATAGCATGTAAATTAAAATTAAAATAATCATCCTAACTAAAATAAACTTTAATCATGGTTGCAGGAGATGGATCGATGCCGTAACTTGCTACTATGACTTCCCGTACTGATTGGTAAATTTAAGTCTTAAAAATTTGTTACATCAATAGTTCATTTTGTTTCATTTTAGTTATAATAATACTTTTTTACAACAGATGCAAACATACGGTATGGAGCTGACAAATCAATGTTGAGCAGTATGTAAATTTGATTCACAAGCTTTAATATATCAGTAATCGGAATTCTGGTATAAAAAGAAGGTACAAAGAATAACCGTGAGAAACGAACAAGCCTAGCGGGTACTCTTAAAGTTAATAGCAAAAGCAGCTTGCTATCATTAATCTTATTATTCCATAATTTATAACAAAATTTTAATGAATTTAAGGTACATAAACAATCAAAATATTTACATAACAGTACAAAATAACAAAATAACTAATGTCTAAATTAAGTATGAAAAAGAATTGCAATGGATAAAGTATAAAGGATCAACATATTTACAAATTCTATCAACATAGAATAACAAAATAATTCTATTTATATACTGCTCCACAAATGTACTGGACCACCCATAAAAATGTATTTATTACATTACGTCACAATATATATACCGTCTGTTCTATAAAAAAGGCCCCGCCTTCTAGCTACTTTATTAATTATTTTAGACCCAATAACCTTATATCAAATCAAATGGCACATAAAAACCTACATTTTAACTCTATCAAATTTTTTTTATCTTCAATTGTTTCAGAGTGGTGACGTCACGTGCAATTTTTTTAAATGACACTGTATATTTTTTGACATTTTCTGGTAGAGGTTTTTTTTCTCTTTTCAACAATATAAATATTTTATGCCCTTACATAAGAAAATTTTCGAGAAAAATTAAAAAACTTTTTTATCGGTGGGAGGCCACCATTAGATTAGATTAGATTAGATTAGATTCCACGACTGCCTTTTGCTGGCATGCGCACGTCAGCCCTTTGGGCTTTTTGTACTGTCGGGAGTTTTCAAGTTAGCAGGCCGACATCTGTATCTTTTACTAGACTTGCAATGTCCCCTACTAGCTTGCGGTTGTCAATAGAGTTAAGGCTCCAATCGAGTTGGTGTCTTTTTCGCTCTAATGCTGGGCATTCAAAGAGGATATGATAGGCTGTTTCATCATCCTCTTGGCATAGTCTGCAAACAGGTTCATCTCTATAGATATTGATCCTGTGCATAAATTCTCTGAATGCTCCAGTGCCTGTTAGTAGACTGACTACTTGCTTGATTCGAGTTCGGTTCAGTCTCAACAGGGTCGTGGTGGTTTGTGGATTCGGAGTTTTTAGCAATCTTTTGCAGTGTGTTGCTTGATTGTAGTTTCTCCACCTTAGTTGGTGTGCGGTATTGACCCATTCATTAATGGCTGAGCGGGCTTGGTTTTTCTGAATGCTTAGACCAGGTTCTGGACCGGTCATTGCATTACGGGCTGCTTCTTTTGCGAGCTTGTCCGCCTTCTCGTTTCCTTCAATACCTTGGTGACCTGTGATCCAGCATAATTTTACTGTATTTCCCTGGCTTAAGGTTTGAAGTTTGGATTTGCATTCCTTGACCAGTCTCGATGAAGTACTGAAAGCGTTTAGCGCTTTCAGTGCTGCCTGACTGTCTGAGAGAATGTGTATGTCTCGATTGAGCAGCTTCTTTTCTATGCTGATGTTTGCGCATACGTTAATAGCTTGTACTTCAGCCTGAAAGATGTTACAAAACTTTCCTAGACTGACTTTTTCGTTGGTTCTAGGATTGGTACTGTACACACCGGAGCCTGTACCCCCTTCAAATTTAGATCCATCAGTATAAAAAATGATGTTCTTATTTGTTGGGGTTGGTAGTTGGTCCGGATTCCAACTTGTGTGTACAGTAAAGTTCTTTTCAAAGTCATAAGCTTTGGTTATAAGATCAGAACCCATTTCTAATATTGGGTTGTTGATGTGTGACATGATCTTGCCATGTCCTAGATTATTAGCTGTGGTCATCCAGTGACCAGTACTTTGTAATCTGTAGGCTGCCATTCTGGCTTCACCTTCCAAGAAGATGTGCAGAGGTGGCAGATTTAAAATAGCATTCAGTGCTTGTCCTGAGGTGCCTTTAAAGGCTCCAGTGATGCACCGATTAGCTAGATATTGTATTCTGCTAATTTTGTGGATCGCAGTTGCTTGTTTTATTTTGGGCCACCAGGCGATTATTCCATATGAAATTATTGGTCGAACCATGGTTTTGTACAGCCAGAAGGTCAGTTCCGGCTTGAGCCCCCACGTACTACCTATGGCTCTTTTCCCAATAACTAATGTTTGTATGCACCTGGTGATTGTTTTGTCTAAATGGGAGTTCCAAGTTAGTTTGGAATCGATGGTTAGACCTAGGTACTTAACCTCGTTCTCCCAGTTGACATTTGTCTCAAACAGTTTTATGTTGATTCTGTTTGTGATGTTCTTTCTACGAGTGAAAGCGACGAGAGTGGCTTTGCTGGGATTAATTCTAAGATTATTCTCTAGACACCACTCTTCGGTTATCTTTAGTGCTGATTTCATTACATTGTCTACGGTTCTTTGGTATTTACCTTGAATCAGTATGACAATGTCATCAGCGTATCCTTGAGTGTAGTAGCCTTTGTTATTGAGTTGGGTCAGCAGTTCATCAACTGTGAGGCACCACAGGAGTGGAGAAAGAACTCCTCCCTGTGGACATCCCCTTGTCGCCTGCACTGTCTTTTCCTTGTCAAATAACTTGACTTTTACAACTCTAGTGTTGAGCATTGCCATAGTCCATCTTATCGTGGTGTTATCGATCTGGTGGTTTGTCATTGCTCTTTCAATAGAGTGGTAGGAGGTGTTGTCGAAGGCACCTTCTATGTCTAGAAATGCTCCGACTGCGTACTCCTTGTACTCCAAGGTTCTCTCAATTTTCCCCACTAGTTGGTGTAGGGCGGTTTCACATGACTTCCCTGTTTGGTAAGCATGTTGATATTTGTGAATCGGGAGTGAAGTTAGGGCTTCCTCCCTCCAGTACCTGTCTACTAATCTTTCCAACGTTTTAAGGAGGAATGACGTTAGGCTGATAGGTCTGTAAGATTTAGCTTCTGCATAGCTGCTCTTACCAGGCTTAGGGATAAATACTACTTTAGTCACTCTCCAGGCTTGGGGAATGTAGCCTAAGGCAAGACTTGCTTGGAACATGTCTTTGAGTGGGTTCAGCAGTATATCTATCCCTTTCTGCAGCATTACGGGTTGTATGCCGTCGTTTCCAGCAGATTTGAAAGGGCTGAAGAGGCTAGTTGCCCATCTAATCCTTTCTTTGCTGACTATTCTCTTAGCTGTTTCCCAGTCTTCCCTCCTAGGGGTATGATTGGGTTCAGCCAGAGTAGGTTGTTCCACTGCTCCGGGTAGGTGAGTTTTTATCAAAAGAGATAAAGTCTCCTCTTCCGTTGTAGTGTATTCTCCGCTTTCTTTTTTAAGAGTGCCTACTGGGTTCATGGCTTGCTTTGAGATGATTTTGTGGAGTCTAGCTGTGGATCGCGTGGTCTCCACCTCCTGGCAAAACTTTTTCCAGGCTGCTATCTTAGCTGCCTTGATCTTTTTGCCATAGTCTGTGAGAGCCTTGTGATAGTTCTCCCAGTTATTTGTGGCTTTAGACCTGTTAAACAGACGTCTGACTTCTTGTCTGGTCTTTTCTAGGTCTTTATTCCACCAATTTGTGTGTTTTTTTGCTCTTTGCTGACTTGGGTCTATTAGAGGACAGCTACTCTGAAAGGAGTCAATCATGGCCTCTTTTAACCGGTCAGCATTTGAGTCTAAAACTACTTTATTGGGAGATCTGAACTTTAGGTGTTCTATCTTCTCTTGTAGTTTTTGTTTATATAGGTCCCAGTCTGTCTTTCTTGGGTTGTAGTAAACTCTTTGGCTTACTTCCCGTTGAGACAGTTCAAAGGTTATATAATTGTGGTCAGAGAGTGATGGTTCGTCTGAAACTTGCCATTTATTCACTGATTGACTAATTCTCATAGTGGTTATGGTAATATCAATAACTTCATGTCTATTAGAGTTATAAAAGGTTGGAGTGTTACCTTTATTGACTACTACTAGATTGTTAGTTAAGATAAATTCTAAAAGTGACTCACCTCTTATGTTGCAGTTGGTGCTGCCCCAAATGGTGTGGTGAGAATTTGCGTCACAGCCTAGGATGAGGTCTAGATCGTCTTGGGAGGCAGATGATACTAGGTTCTCTAGTTCCTCGCTAGGCGGTGGGTCCCTGGAATCGGATGGAAGGTAGACGGAGCTTATAATGGCTTGGTCACAACCTTCATCGTTATTCCATTTTATTTTAATTGTGGTTATGTCTCTAGAACAGAATTCCATTAGTGGTAAACAGTCTAGATTATTTCTTATAAGTATGCAGGTTCTAGGACTTGCATGATTATAAATAAGCCTACCTTTAGCACCCCCTAATCCACGGACTTGTCCCTTAACTATCCATGGTTCTTGGATCAGTGCTAAATCGATGTCATCTGCCAGCAGCTTTCTGCTTAGACTTGCAGTGGCTGCTTTGCAGTGGTGGAGGTTAATTTGAACTACCTTCAGGTGCTTCTTTCCTATCCTTGGAGCGGATGAGGAGAGTGACCTTGTTGAGGCCTAGGTGCGGCCTTTTTCTGCTCAGAAGACTGCCCTTGACTGGAAGTCTGGACTGTCAACTCTGCAGTAGAGGCACACTGTTTCATTTTTGTCTCGGTCACCGAGGTCTGAGCATCAGTGATCAGAAACGGTGATGACTCCATCAGTGTGTCGTCTTCACCATGTGAAAGAGCAGTTGTTAAATCCATACAAGTGAGTATTTAATGCAACTGTAACAGGTTTGGCTAAATACTTCTGGAGGGCGCCTGGTATCCAGAAGGCTCCGTTCATGACGTTCTGAGTTACACTTTTGCTTACAGTTTTGTATCATGGCCTCCCACTGTGAAAAAGTTTTGTAATTTTTCACGAAAATTTTTTTATGCAAGTGCATGAAATATTTATATTGTTGAAAAGAGAAAAAAAACCTCTACCAGAAAATGTCAAAAAATATATACCGTGTCATTTAAAAAAATTGCACGTGACGTCACCACTCTGAAACAATTGAAGATAAAAAAATTTTGATAGTGTTAAAATGTAGGTTTTTATGCGCCATTTGATTTGATATAAGGTTTATTGGGTCTAAAATAAATAATAAAGTAGCTAGAAGGCGGGGCCTTTTTTATAGAACAGACTGTATACAGTGTGTCCCCGGATAGGTGAAACAACTCTTGTGAAAGGTAAAAAATTCTCGATTTAAATTTTCATTTTTTGGGGTTCAGCCCCCCTGCTTCGTTAAAGGCGAATTTCTAACATCATTTCAGTTTTGAAAAATCAAGTATGCCTTGAAAATTTTAAAAATCTATTTTTCTGTAAGGTAAAGTACCCTTTATGTGGCAAATACGACAAAAAGTTATAAAGAAAAGTTGTTTAGAATCAACATCTAGGGCCCTATACCAAATTTCAAAATCCGCGGCCAACTTTGATTTCTCACATTTTCTTTCAAGTTTATTTCCCAAATCAAAGAATTTTATTTTTAACAAAGTTTTTTTATTATGAAATAAAAAACTTTGTTAAAAGTAAAATTCTTTGATTTGGGACCTAAACATAAAAAGAAATTGAGAGATCAAAGTTGGCTGAGGATTTTGAAATTTGGTATAGAGGCCTATGTGTTGATTCTAAACAACTTTTTTTAATAACTTTTTGTCGTATTTGCCACATATAAGGTACTTTACCTCACAGAAAAATAGGTTTTTTAAAATTTCCAAGGCATACTTGATCTCTCAGAACTAAAATTATGTTGGAAATTCGCCTTTAACCAAGCAGGGCTGAACCCCAAAAAATGAAAATTTAAATCGAGAATTTTTTACCTTTCACAAGAGTCGTTTCACCTATCCGGGGACACACTGTATATAAAAGCTTTTGTTTTATAGTATACTCATATTAAGCATATTTAATTTCACTATTCTCAAATATCAACTGAAGAATTAACAAAATCATATTAATAAAATTATGAAACTATAAAAAACTATATTTCACAAAAATAAGACGAATCACAAAAAAAGGTTTAATTAATAGTTCTTTGAGTCTCTCCAGAACGTTTAAAAATCTTTGGCAACAATTCGGCATACTTTGTATGCAATGTGCTATCAATATTTGGGCAAAATTCAAAATTTTAAAATGATATTTTATTAATGGACTTCGTTTTCTTTAAACAGAATTATGAAAAGAAATGCTTTTTATAGTGACACAATCATGAAAGGTTACCAAAAATTTCATGACTGCCCTTTTGGAAAATATTTTTAAAAATTGCACCAATATATGCAAATGGTCCAGTTCATTTGTGGAGCAGTATATTTACAGAGTTCACATAACCACTTTCCTTTAGGAATTTTTTTAATTGTAGGCATGCTGAATGGTACCATTTTATTCTACATTTTCTGTCATAACATTTTACCATTTGTTCGCCGTCGTCTGGTTTCCTACAGTGACACCATAGCTGCAATCCATAATTAAAATAGGTACATAACATTGTAACAGATAATTCACAAAATTACAAACCTCTTCATCATATATGCCTATTACGATGTCACTGGAAATTGAACCGACACCTATAGCTCACATGTCCATGGGGATGTCGTCTGAACTTGGACCAGCACTCGTAGATGGCATATCCATGGCGATGTCACTACAACTTGAATCCAAACCAGTGGTCATAGATGGCAGAACTAATGTTAGAATCTAGTAATTTCCAAGTTTTGTATTGGTAACACTTTTGACATCTATCATATTGACATTAAATCGTTAACCTTATTTAAGCTAAACGACTCAATAAATCGGAGGCGTACTCATCATTGTGGTATGGCGCATTTCAAAACAGAATTAATAACACACACAAAAATAGCGACAATAGCAATAACAAAATAACAGATTTAACAAAATCAACAGCAATTTTCACACTTTGACTTGCACAATATTGCAAGATAGTCCAGTTACATTAGACGGACAACCGCAGCATCTGCCGAAAAAATCCAAGTGAGCTGAAATTTTGCATACACCTTTATTTTGAAATTACAAATAATGTCTCAAAAGTCCCCATCGATATGGCGCTTGCGTTTTGAGTTATTCAAGGTCAAAGGTCACAGAAATAAGTTTTTCGCAAATATCTCGCTTTCTATGGGTCGTATCACCAGTTCTTTTATCGGAGGTTATGCAAATTGCCTGCGACTTTTTGGCGTTTAATCTAAGACCATTATTGCTAAACCAGACAGTAAGATTATGTAAATCCTCATTTATCTTACGAATAGCCATGTTTAAATTTGATACTTCCGTTGTTATATATATCTGAAGATCATCAGCGTACATATGTATCCGCAAGTGCAAGTGCTCCGTTTTTCGTGCCGGTGAGTGTATAAAAGTTACGCCTATGCATATTACGTTGTTTTACATTGAGCTCTTGGTATTTAACGTTACAGACAAATCTTACGCAAGCGTTTTGTACTCGCTGTAGTTTAGTTTTGTTGTATTCTGTGAGATTTGGAAAATACCCAATTTTTTGAATAAATCTTGACATGAAGTTGTGCATGGGACTCTCATGATTGCCCTAATAATTCTCTTTTGCGCTAGAAACACTCGTTTTGCATTCACCGCATTGTACCAATAGAGAATACTGTATTGTAATACGCTTTGCACCGCTGCGAAGTAATAAACCCGTAATGCGTTGAGACTAAGGCTGTCCCGAAGGTACCTAACTGCAAAGCAAGCCGAGTTTAGTTTATTTACAATTTCGTCGATTTGGACAGACCATTTCAAATTTGAGTCAACAGAAACCCCTAGAAACTTAGTGACTTCAGATTGGTTGATTGATTTACCGCTCATTTTTACTAAAAGAGATTTGTCATTAAAGTCTTTAAAAGACAGTAAAGTAGTTTTTTTAGAGTTCAAAATTAAGTTATTATTTCTACACCAATTTGTCATTTTATCGTTTATCTCAGACAAGCCACTTGACAGGTCGAGCAGATTATCTTTTGCAAGTATGCACGATGTGTCATCGGCAAACTGTATTAAGGCAGGGACCCGCAGATCTGTTGAGAGATCGTTTACAAAAATTATGAAAAGAAGAGGACCTAAAATTGATCCTTGAGGGACACCTTTTTTTAAACTAACTGCATCAGAAAAAAACACTGCACCACAGGTATTGGGGTCTGTACTTTTAATACAAATTTGCTGGGTTCTGTTTTCCAAATAAGAAGTGAATAGATTTAAACAAAGTCCACGGATGCCGTAATGTTCTAGTTTTTGTAAGAGTAAGACATGGTCTATTATTTCGAAGGCTTTGGATAGATCAAAAAAAATTCCAGAAACAAATTGTTTTCTATCGAGTTGTTGTATTATGGCATTTAGGGAATAGCACAACGCATCAGTAGTGGACTTCTGTGGCAAAAACCCATATTGGTTTGATGATATTAATTTGTTTTTTAAAAAGTAGGACAGCAGTCTGTTAAAAATTACTCTTTCATAGACCTTAGAGAAGATAGGCAACAACGAAATAGGTCTGTAGTTATCAGGAAGATCCTTCCTGCCTTTTTTTAATACTGGAATTACCTTTGAAGATTTTCATTTATCTGGAAAAATTCCAGTTTGTAAACATTCATTGATAGCGTTGGCCAAAGCTACCGCAATTTTGTTGCCCACCCACTTAACAACCATAGGGGGTATATTATCCATGCCCGTGGAGAATTTTGGGGACAAGTTTTTAATGATACCCAAGATTTCGTGTTCATCTATAGGAAAGAGAAAGAAATTGAAATTTACAGCGGACCGGTTAAACTGTATTAAGCGGTTCTGGTTTGTAATTATTTTATTTGAGTCAAACTGTGTCTTAAAAATGTCAGCAATGCCTTTTGGATCCGTAATAATTTGTTGATCGTTAAGTAGTTCAGTTACGTCCGTCGTACTTTTGTTTTTTAAAGTTTTGTTAATTTGTTGCCAAACTGTTTTTGTTTTGTTCTTTGAATTTTGAATCATTTCACCATTTAACGCGATTCTGCTATCCCTTAAAAAGCTCCTGAAATTTCTTTTTTCTCTTTTATAGTGCTCAAGAATTTTAAGATCACTGGTTCTTTTATATAGCAAGAATAAATCTTTGATTCTTAACGACCAATTTTTAATTTGAGTGTACTTAATTTGATTTTTGATTTTTGACTGCCAGATTGATTCGAGTTCTTTTTAGCGGAAAATTTATATCGAAATAATATAGAAAGATCTCAAGAAACTTATTATATTTTTCATTCGAGCCACCCGCAGCAAAAACGTCCTGCCAAGTTTCCGAATCTAACTGATTGGCGAAATTGTTTAAATTGTTCTGGCTAAAATAACGTTTGTAGGTAAATATTGGTTTTTTCTGATCCGATTTTTTACTTAGATTACCATTATCTAGAGACAAAACTTGGGTGTAATGATCAGAAATGTGAGTCGCAATTATCTCACACTGTGGTGTACTTACAGTAAAATTTGAAAATATATTGTCTATTCTAGTAGCTGTATTTTTTGCCACTCGAGTCATGCCCTCCACGTGCGGTGATAAATTGTATGCAGCGAACAACTGTGTCAGTTCGCCTGCGCAACTGCTTGGACTCGCCTCGGATTCTGCAAAATTCAAATTGTAATCGCCACAGACAATAATTATTTTATTATTGCTAAAAATGTAGTCTAGTAAGGTATTCATTGTCTCTAAGAATATACCAACATCACCAGATGGTGACCTGTATATGCAAACAACATTAAATATTTTATCATTTATCTTAAATTGGGCACAGCAGAACTCGCAGTGCTTATCAATAAGCTTAACAGGTACCTCTAGCTTTGTCGATTGAATTTCTTTATTTACAAAGATAGCAGTACCGCCACATTTAAAAAATATTCGACACGAATAACCCACTAGATTATAGTTATCTAAGCCATAAAACGACATTTCACTATTTTGTAGGTGATGTTCCGCCAAACACACAATATTAGGTTGCACCTCCTCTAATAAGATTGACAGTTCGTTAACTTTACTACGCATACCACAGATATTTAGATTCATGACTTTGAAAACATCGTGCCTCTTTGCTAGATCGATAGTTCCCTCCGCTGCCGTTTCTGAAAAAAACGCCTTACTTGAACGTTGGGGGGCCACATGGCAGGATCCAGGGCTTTACGCAGATTATCTTGATTTATTTTTACCATAAACGAGGCATACAAGTCAGGCTTCTTTGAGTCATGTTTTTCACACACAGCTTCCGAGAACTGTTTTCTGATAAAGCCCTGTAGATTATCGGCTGTTGTTTCCGGCGATAACATGGATACATGGAGAGCTGTTAATTTCGGAATCCCTGCGATGTTATTAGTAGGGGCACCGCTTCCAATAACAACTGGGAACCTCTTGGTATGTTTTTTATACGAAACAAATTTAAAATCGTCCTTTTTTGAGGGGTGGATGTTGGTTAGTTTTTCATGGTTGTTTATTACTGGAGGTTTTGATTCTGATTTTCCTAGATTTATGATCTCACTGTATTGAACTAAGGCTGCAGCTTGATGGACAGCTACAGCAACATCCGATTTAGTGATTTGTTGATTTTTTGTCACCTCGCCAGGTTGTTTCAGTTCAGTCTTTGTTACTCCTATTTTGGTAGGCTTTTCATTAATGGTTTTATTTATCCATACGATGACAAAGTGCGTCCTTCAATTTGGTCTTTCCACTGGTGAAATGCTGGAAAGCTGAAGAAGAATTACTCCAATTCATTATTTCGAAACTTTAACCACACTTCCGCAAAGATCGGTTACGTCACCGCTGGCATCGGTAGGTCGGCACCACTCGGGTCAGAATATGCAGGGTTGCCAGACTGAATGCATGCGCGTTTTAAAAATATACTTTTGCAGAAACGGTTTCAGAATGTACCAGATTCGTAGAATTGTACCAGGTCTGGCAACGCTGCTAATATCAAGACGCCGCCCACATGTGTAACAGCACATAGACCAGGAGTTGATTTATTTGACCTTGGGAAGTGTTCTGCTTTATTATAGAGTTATGATCATTACCATCGCCTCTTAGATTACTGGACAATAATGCAGAATTAGTACTTATCTATTGTTTATGAAATACACCATTCAAAATTGTGAAACAATAGAAACATTGCGTCGTGTTGGTCTCCAAAAATTAACAATATATAATGTCTGAACTCAGGCGCGTAGGAGCCGTGGGGGCCACGGGGGCCAATGGCCCCCTCAAATAATTTTCAGAGGGGCCTGGCCCCCTCAAAAATATCTGTTTCTAGTTTCATCATAATTTATAATTTTACGTATTTCTTGCAACCACTAACATGAACATATATGAACTTGAATTGTAATTAAAACCCGCGTCTGTAAATCGCCTTATTTTTTATTGCCGCCGAGTGAGCAATATTAAATTTCACTATTCCAGAAAGTAATCGGTGTGGTCGGATATAATTGAAATGGGACGACTATAACAACACTTTTCTTATCGGGCATTTGCCGTGCAACTGCAAGGTTGTTCCAAAAGATGCCTACTATTACAATTTTAACCGCCTTTTTGAACAACCGATTGGCGCGGGTTTGATAATAGTTATTTACTATACAAGTGGGATAACAGCATCATTAATATACGTGCAGGGCCCCCGCAACCGCGCGTGCAACGCGTGCACCGCACGCGGGCGCCACTCTAAAGGGGCGCCAAATTGGTGGTTTGTATACAATTTGAATTTTTAATTTTTCAAATCGCGCAATTGTTTTTACCTTCGCCTAACCTCAAATTTGGGTAAATGCTTATCATTTAAATTGCGCCTTCGCTGGATGCTAGGATATGCTTGAATCTTGATAAGCAAGGTCTCGTTTCGTATGCACACGAATTTTCCGATCCTAACACTGATACTTTTAGATTAAAATAGTACCTTACAATTTGGTGTGTTCTTCGCAATGTTCGGAAAGGGGCCCCAGCTGGTATCTTCCTTTGGAACGGTTTCCTCCGGTGTTTTTGCTGTTGATCGGTCTCCTGCACTCCTGCCTGCTGCGTCGCAGTAAAAATCCCTGGCTTTGGACCCTATTTTGGCCGGAATTCAATATCGGAAACCTGATGTGATCGGCTCGCAATGATCGTCGGTGGTGCTCTCGGTGAAAATTTAATTTTATGTTGCGGATAATCCCACAAACGTTTTCACATAAACTTCAACACTTGGTCAACACAATGGTACACTTTTAGCTCGAAATATTTTAATTTATTATATAAAAACTTTAGTTGAAGTGGAGCACAAAACTACATGTCAAGCTTAATTTAATTATTCCTTTGTTCTCTTTTATTTCCGTTATTAAAAACAAAATCTAATCTACTACTATGGTTACCAAGGCACCGGAAATTGGTTTTGATCAAATTAAATACATTATGGAAATGAATTTGATTACAAATTATATTTACAAATTTCTTATAACTAAAATATTGTTCATTTCTTAATTTTAAAAGATCTCTTTGAGCCACAAACACGTTTTGTTAGTTACTCTGCTTTATTTCACTCACGTTAATTGCACTGATTATTTTATAGAGTTCATTTCTTAATAATTGCTTTTCCATCTCCTTCTGTCTGCTTTTCACTTGCTTTTTCATGTTCATCTGTCTGCTTTTTACTTGCTTTTTTATGTCTTGCTGCCTGACTTCTTATTTGCTCTTTGCAACGTATTATTATTTTCTTCTGGCTTCCTATACCTTTTTTATATTGCTCACAATTTTCCTAATTAGCTATACTGAAATCTAAACTTTCAACGATTCCAATGAACAAGGCACTAAGACGCTAAAGAAATAAAATATTTTTTCTACAACAAATGTTACAGTGTGCTTTAATTGACTCAAAACAAAATGTTAAGTGTTACTTTAACAGCAAGGGTAGATAAAGTAATTTAATTTTCTAACTTTTATTTAAATTAAATAGTACAGCTTCGTATTATCCTAACAACCCAATCTAGCTACTGAGATTTTAAAATGTAATTGACTTTCCTTATTTTCTTTTGAAATTGTAAAAGTTCTTGCTATAGAAAAAAAATCTATTATACACGACGATAAAGTTATTACTATCCACTCTTAAATCATTAACGTCTCGGCTTCGTCTCGACGTTAAACGATTTACTCGTAGATAAAATTTAACTTTATCGTCTTGTATAATAAATTACTCTTATTTAACAAGATAAGAGCCTTAAGATTGTTTTCATTACCTGAAGATCCCCTCGACATTCTACAATATATATTTGAAAACAATCTAACTTCATCTCTACCAAATATTACCATTTCATTATTATTAAGAATCCTGCTTACTTTACCTGTGTCTGTAGCTTCTGGTGAGAGATCCTTCTCAAAATTAAAGTTATTAAAAATTATTTGTTGTCTACTATGTTACAAGAAAGGTTATTAAAAAATAAAAATAAAATGCGTTTTCGCATTTCGCTCAAATGTTTACAGCTACAAGAATATTACAGCAAACCAGGTAACTTAAAAAACATATGTAGCAGCTTAAAGTTTTTATGCTTCAAAATATTATTTATATAAGTACTACATATATTCAAAGGGCGCCAAAATATATCCGACACGCGGGCGACGCTAATTCTTGCGGGGGCCCTGTATACGTGTGTGTAAGTTACAAACGAGTGCGTAGCACGAGTTATGTAAGCACACAAGTATATTAATGATGCATTATCACACATGTATTGTACAAAATTTTATCTACGACTGCCTAAAATTGAAAAAAGTGCATTAAGAGAAATGTCAGATCTGTCATTTTCAATAATATTTTAGTAGGCAAATGTCATTATGTCATTCGACACTATTTCAGTTACGTAATGAAGTCATTACACAACTCAGTTGCGCAATAAAACCATTACATAACTGAGTGGTGTAATGAGCTTCATTACCTAACTGAAATAGTGTCAAATGAGTGACGTAATGCGTTACTTATCCCACTGGAGTAGATAAAATACATTTATTGATTTATTATGTGGAACATTAGTAGGTGCTTTACCAACTAGAATTTCTGATTTTGGTACAGGTTTCTAAATGATAGTTTCTTAATTGAATTTAGTTTTGTATTTGTGTTTTATTATTTTTAATCTTTATTTATACTCTTTTTATTTTTCGAAAACTCGTTTCTATATTTATTTAAGTTTGCTTATTCATGTGTATTCTTTGCTTATGTGAAAATCTGATAATAAACCTTGTTCATTGTTTAATTAAATTTTTTTATGGTACAGTGTTTTTTTTTAAATAAAATAGCACTTATTAAGTAACCAGTGACTACAATATACTATTATAGTATAAAACTAAAAATTGATAATCAGGAAATTAGAAATATTATAGCTCGTATTAATGGATCAAGTTAGAAGTATAAGTCTTTATTGAAAATAGAATGGCCCCCGCAGTCTAGAAAACGCTCCTACGCGCCTGTCTGAACTATTTTCTTCTACCTGTAATAATAAAGGAAACTTCTATATAATTCCATCGTAAGGGGAACTGCCTGTACAGTACATGTAGTTAACAATAAACTAAAAAGATTTTGATATTAATATTTTACATTTTTATGGGTGGTCCAGTACATTTGTGGAGCAGTATATAAATAGAATTATTTTGTTATTCTATGTTGATAGAATTTGTAAATATGTTGATCCTTTATACTTTATCCATTGCAATTCTTTTTCATACTTAATTTAGACATTAGTTATTCTGTTATTTTGTACTGTTATGTAAATATTTTGATTGTTTATGTACCTTAAATTCATTAAAATTTTGTTATAAATTATGGAATAATAAGATTAATGATAGCAAGCTGCTTTTGCTATTAACTTTAAGAGTACCCGCTAGGCTTGTTCGTTTCTCACGGTTATTCTTTGTACCTTCTTTTTATACCAGAATTCCGATTACTGATATATTAAAGCTTGTGAATCAAATTTACATACTGCTCAACATTGATTTGTCAGCTCCATACCGTATGTTTGCATCTGTTGTAAAAAAGTATTATTATAACTAAAATGAAACAAAATGAACTATTGATGTAACAAATTTTTAAGACTTAAATTTACCAATCAGTACGGGAAGTCATAGTAGCAAGTTACGGCATCGATCCATCTCCTGCAACCATGATTAAAGTTTATTTTAGTTAGGATGATTATTTTAATTTTAATTTACATGCTATAACGCTCATACCTGCATATAGCAGAATATATCTACACTGCATCTCTTGTAATAAGGGTAACACTTGTTAGAGATGCCACAATAAATAAATATTAAATAGCTTCAAAATATCCGTTATTCTTTATGCATTAATAGTTATTTGTTAGAGATGCCACAATAAATAAATATTAAATAGCTTCAAAATATCCGTTATTCTTTATGCATTAATAGTTATTTAACCAACAAGTGTGTTAATGAAGGCGATTAATAATCGAGTGAGTGCCTTTAATAGTTGAGATTATTAATAACCCATTAACAAACAAGTTGATTACAAAAATTTTTCGTTGACCTCAAAATCTTTTTTTGTGACGAAAAATTTGATTAATACAACTAACCTCCATGCAAAATATCATCAAAACATCAAAATCACAAAAACAGTTAATTAATGAAAAAGAGTGGATTAATCAAAAACAGTGTATTAATGACTTCTATTAATCCATCCTTTTTTAGGAAAAATAATTCATTAATATTGAAATTAAGAAGCGGTCAACGAAAAAATGATTTTTCTTATTCTTTTATGTTGTGTAGACAGCATGTGTAATTTTATTGATTGTTAATGTAGCTTACATAGTTTTAAAATATCCTTATGTTTCTTATCGTATAGGTACCTACTATTTAATAATTTTTGCTATGTGATATTGTAATTTGGCTTTTTATTAATTGGCCACATGCAGAAAAAGATAATAAAATAATTTTACATTATATAATAAATGGTGGTGGATAGTATTAACGTTAGATCCTTAATTAACTAATTTTAATAATTTTGTAGATTTTATTATTATTATTAAAGTAAAAATAATTAGATTAACTTTGTTAATACAATTTATTTCATATTTATACAATTATAGGAGAGCATAAATTTACGAGTGCAGAAGAAACTGTTAATATCTGATCTACCACAGCAACATCGTCAGTTTTCTTTTTCGCCAGGAACATAGGCATTGTTTCGTGAAGAACTGTATTTTTTTGACGAAGGACACCAATAACGCGTTGGACGTGTATTCTGAAAAAAAGATATAATTAAGATAATTATTGTAACAATATACTTGCACTACCTCACGCTTGCTATATTCCTGGTTGATGCTATATCCCTTGGATCGAGCTGCCGTTTCCCTTTTAGAAAAGCAGAAGCGTAATCACTGTGGCCATATGTAGTCCTACGGAGTCTTTTATTAAAAAGCCTCTGCCAATACAAAATCTTCTGGCAAGAGATTGTTTAAAATCCCACAATCCTCTGTTAGACCTTTATCGCTTATTCTGCCACCATATCCATGTGATACAAATGATATTGATCCAGGAGGAGTGATGCCTATTAGTACCTTTACCGTATTATGTTGTTTGTACATAGATCATGTAGTACATTGTACTTCAAGGCTACTTGATTTTTCCACTCTCATCTCAAAACAATTGATTATTACTGAAATCTTGTTGCCAAATGCTACCTTGAAGCATTCTGGCATTGATTTAATCAGCTGATCTCGTTCAGGCCAAATAATAAAATTTTTCATCCGATGATACATAATATTCAATGTGGTATAAAATATTCTAGAAATTGTTTGTACACTGACGTTAAACATGTATGCCAATAAACTAAAATCTAAATGTAATCTAAGTTTTATCACCGTTATCATAAACATGGCTCTAAGCATGTTTTACGTACTGAATTAGGAATAAATATATATAATTAAATGTGAACTGTATATATTGTATGTATTTGGTGTAGCATTTGCCATAGTAGACGTGTGTAAAAGATTTTTGTTTGTAATGTCGCAAACAAAGTATATCTATCTAACGCCCAAAACTTTAAATGCGGCATGTGCCGTGGGCTACGTCATTCTTCCATGCTCACGTAAAACTTTTACATTCACTGGAAAACTCTCACTTTTCTTAACTTGTAGAACAATTCTTTTCATAATTTTTTTTTACTGCGTTCCAACAACGTCGTATTAATTAGGACGCCTTCCAGGGGCGAGCGTTTCCTTTCCAGAGACTTTCCATTTGAAAATATATTTTTTGGAACTTTTCCTTACTGCCAATCTCTAGCGTGCTTTTAAAACTTTCTTTAGTGCAACAAAAGTTATTAAATTCGTCGTACATTTTAATTGCGGCATATGCCGCGGGTTTCAGCTAGTTGTTAATATTTAAGATATACAGGATCCGGCAACGAAACGAGGGTGGAAGATATTTCTAAAACTATGAGAGTTACATGAATATAGTGTATATACAAGTTGTAGGTACTAAGATGGTGCACATTACTAAAACAGTTTTGATTATACAGAGTGTCTCAAAAAAGTGTGCCGAATTAAACTTATTTTTTTTTAAATGGAATGCCCTATATTTGGATAGCTTAAAAGTTTTGCATTTAAATACTCATTATTTTTATATAAAGTTGTATGGGTCTAACGTCAACTGTTTTGGAAATAATAACGATTTTATACAAAAAATGCTGAACTTCAGGCGGCTGCTGCAAGCAACAGAAAACAATAATTGAATGAAGGAAAACGTTACACACCGCTGCCGAGAAGTGCAATGGACTTCAACGACTAATCAACGTTACGCCGTTCTGCACGGCTGGCACAGATGACTATAAATACATCCATGCCGTCTTCCAGCTCTAAGAGTAACTTTGACTCTGATTATGCAAGCTGCAATGTCTTGCGAAACATTAGACTATACCTATGCGTGCACAAACGGTAAAAAGGTCAAATATGTCTAAGAATTCTTGTTCACAAGGTACTCTAATAACACGGACCAAATCATGGGTTACTTGTAAGAGTTAACGAGTCACCAAAGAACGTAATCATTACACAAACTCTTGCTTGAGTTCACAAGGTGCTAGGCATATTAAGCCAACAAATGCTGGGTGTTTATCTACAAAGACGACGCGTTATAAGCCGAAATTTAATTCTAATATTGACATTTATTCATTTATTGAACCAATCATAACATAATTACATCGTTTTGCGATTCCCACATTTGATCAGACGGAATTTCTTTATAAAAGAAATAAATAGTAATACTAATAATAAATGATATAAAAACTATAGCGCTCAAACAACAAATTAGCAGTGAAGAGTTTATGCCAGTATCGGTTCTACATAATACCTACTCTATAAAACAAGTGAAGACGGGGTCTACAACTCAGAGCAGGTAGGGGAGTCCTAAAATGACATACCCACACCAAAAAGAAACTCGCTATTCTACGTGTATTAAAATCTGTCGGGTAAAATGATATAGTATGCAAACACCTATTTTTTAATTAAAAATAAAGAGTGAAACGAAAAAACCTTGATTAATGAAACAATAGTGATCTGGTTTTGGCAAATTTTGCAAACACATTAATTTTCCCAAAACCAATATTTTGTTCATCTTTACTCTCACTGTCCACAATAATTTTCTTCTTAACTTTGATTCTATCCGATTTTCTTTTCTCTATTACGCCTTTCTTAACATACTTTGCTTCGATTTCTTCTAACTCTGGTGTGTTACTTAATACTTCTGACTCTTGTGTTTTCTTTTTTTTCATTTTCGTTGCTCCTTTTGGAGGTGGGAAAATCACTGAAAGTGAAACTATATACAGAATAATCAGAAATCAGTTTTATAGGTTTTCAATTCTACAGCAGTGTTTCCTTTACTTGGCAATGTCAAATTTGATCAATTTGATCAAACTCAGAGTTGTTTGTTTTCAGCTGTGCAGTGAAGTTGCTCAGTCACAGAACTGTTAAGTTGGATAAAACGGCATACGTACCTATGTCATTTTAGACGCATTGCTATGTAATTTTACCTGAGTTAGCCTTTTACTAAAAACATAAACAATGACAATGTACTTATGTTTTTAATAAAAAAAAAATGTATAAAATGAATGTAAATAACAGTAGTGGAAAATGTCAAAATATCAATGTAATTTACATACTTTTAATTATAGTTTTTGATTCGTAATGAGGTTCGATTTAAAATTCACAAGCGGTCAAAAACAAAAGAAACGACTATCAAAACTACAAGAGCGAAAGAAATGTGGCAGTTGGCACCGCAGAAATAGTATTAAAGTGTCTTATTTGTTTCATAGATGGTGCGATATATCCTATCGAACATATCCTAACTATGTTATTTTAGGGCAGTTTCCTCTAGATAAAGTTTCTTAAGGGATAACAAATTAGAACAGTCTATATTATATTACTCACTAGTTTGTAGAAGAACACTAGAGCAGCAATTTCCATTATTTTGTCTAACTTGATTATTTTAAACTGTACACGTAACTCACTATTTATGATACAGCGGATATCTGCTATATTTTTTAACACACATATTTGATAAAATTGTTCTTATATCGTAATCTAAAAAATAAACTATAGATTAATTCCCACTAGATTATATTAATTTATCTTCCTCAGTGTTGTTATAGACTATTAACCAAGTTAAATTTAGTATCGTTAAGAGCTTCATTACCGCACTCAGTGCGGTAATACCGCACTCAGTGCGGTAATACCGCACTCTTTTAATATAAAGAAAAATACATTGAACCAGAGTTTATTGATGAAGATAAAATATTGAACAATACACGTTTTCTTATGGCACTTATAACGAGAATCGTCTGATGGCCGTAAAACTCGGCTCACCACCTCGTTTTGGCAATCAAACTAGTAGGTATCGTTAAGATGCTCATAATCAAACTTGTATCGTTCATATCTATTAAGTAGCCAAGTGCATTAAGAGTCCCTACATATTTTGATACAAAAACGGTGACATTAAATAGCATGTTGAAATTCTAATATTTCGACTGAAGGTTGGAAACGAAAAGATTTCTTCGATTTCTATTTTCACCATATGTTGTTCATGAAAAATTCATAATGTGCAAACTATTTTCTTCTAGCTTATAAAAACATAGATTTTCATTTAATTCCATCAAAAGTAGGGCACCATGTACAAATATAACTTGATATATTTTTGAAGAATGTCAGCCTGGTTGGAAACATCCCTTCGGCTGGGGCACCATCCTCTCCTCTTTTAGGAGATTTAGACATTAAGACCTCAAAGTTGCCAAAGCCGATTTGGGGGATCGCAGTGTGGCAACTCCACAAGATTTGTTTTGTGTGGCCGTTGGCGTTGAGCTTACTGGGTTTGAGCCCAGCGATTCTGGGTTAAAACCTGAAGCTCCATCATAAGCCATGTCCACTATTTGTATTACTATGCATTATTTACCGAATATTAATGCTATAAAAATGCTTGAAGGAAAGACGCAGGTTGATAATGAATACATTTACATCTACATCGAAAAATTGGATTTATAGCTTGAAAAGGTACAGTCGTGTGCAAATAAATCTGGGACAGTGTTTTTTTCACATGCAGATTCAGTTAAAAATTTTAAGAAAATTTCCATGGATTTCCTCTTATCAGAGAGAGTTACGGGTTTCAGTACCTGTTAAAGTTTAATGCAACTCTTTCTGATAGCATGAAATCCATGGAGATATTCTTCAATTCTTAACTGAATCTGCATGTGAAAAAAACACTGTCCCAGATTTATTTGCACACGACTGTACATAATAGTAGATTACGCAATGAGGGTGAGAAATGCGTTATTTTGCTGAGGTACAATTGCACTGAAGTAAAATAGCATTCTCTCCGAGTTGCATATACTATTTTTTTCAAGTTACAGGTAGATTTAAAACGAAAACCCGTTTTTTAAACGTCATTTATTGATATTTTAGTTACAATTATTTTAAAATTAGTAGCCTAAGGTAAATTTTAAAGTTGGTGGCACTGTAAGTCATTATTACAAGAGCTCACAATTATGTTAAATTCGCGGTTGGCAGGTTTTGCGTCAGTTTGTGTCAAAACTGACGCAAAACCTAACCTGATAATCTCGAATTTGACATAATTGTTCTGTCAGTCATAATGAAAACTCCCTAGGGAAATGTTTGTCTTATTTAGTCTCTAGGGAGTAAATGTTTTACTTCTGTCACAATTTTGATGCTATAGAAACCGACTTCTACTCCCGGTCGTGAAAAAAAACATTTTTTGTAAAAAGGCAGAATGATAATAATATTAAATGTCATTGTTACTTCTATGACCTCTGTCTAACTATAAAATTCGTAAAAATTCAGACTTTCGACGAATAGAATTGGAGTGTAAAATATTTGTTCTAGTGGTTATTGTGCTTAGGGTGAAATGTATTTGAGATGGTTTTCATTCAGCATAAATTTTTAACAACAAAAAATTAACGGACTTCTAAGTAATACGTTAAATACATAAAAAATTAGTCCTTATTTAGATGCATAGTTGAATACTAAGGAAAAAAGTGCATCATATATGTCCATTTCGCTAGATCGTTGCCGACCACAATCGTCCTCTGCACTTCATAACACCGCAATAAGCCATTGTGTTACGTAGTGCTTCTGGCCGAGTGGCTAAGGCGTCTGATCAGATTTTCTTTGAGAGCGTACGTTTGAATCTTACCGACCAAAATAAGTACCACCAGCTTCAAAGCTAGTATACTTCATTCACTCCATTTGTGATTCTAGGCAGACTTTGCATGTGCATTTTTGAACGGTGTAAGTGACATCTGGTAACAAAAAAATACCAAAGTGAAAGCAAAATTTGACAGTTCATCATCCTTAACTCGTCAAAGAACTTAAACTTAAACTATAATACAAGTACTTATCACAAGTTGTAAACTGCCAATGTCATTTTGACATTAGTAACTTTCTGTAACTAAATATTTGGTTTACTGTTAAAAATATTTATATCCAAGGCATCACAAATGGAGTAAACGGGATATAGTTTAATAGAGAAGCTAATATTTTCAGACGAAATCCAATTCTAAATCCAAATTGTGTAAAAACATAATATTCAACTAACAACCAACGTGAATTCTAATTATTTAGAAAGACCTACAACTATTGTAGACACTTCAGTTAATAGTATGTAAGTTTATTAAGTGTGTGTGCGTCTGGCTGTCTGCTTGTCTGTCTGCCTGTCTGCCTGTTGGAGGTATAGCTCAAAAACTATTTGTCGGAGAAAGACGATATTTTGCATATCTACCTTGCAAGAAACCAGTATAATTTCATACAAATATATACAGGGTGAGCACCTTAAAAAGTAAAATTTTGTTTATTTTTGGGTTAATTTTGAAATAGAAGGAAGTAATAACTTTCACATAAGTCAGACTTTACATCTGCCGAAAATAAGACTCAACCGATAATGTCACAAAAGAGTAAAAACGTTTCAACAATAAGCCCGTTCTGTTCAAGAGAGGCCCGCGCCGCACTTATTCCTATAAGCCTTGATGGCGCTGTTGGAATTTCGCTGCAGTTTTTAAATTTGAAAATTGATCTAATTTGGGCGAGGGAAGTTTTGGGTAAAGCCTTTTACAGATTTTTAATTTTTTTAAAAAATTGTCTCATCCTCCACTTGTCAGGGAAGTAAGAGCTCTTCACAGATTTAAAAAAAATTGAATGGAGGATTAGACATTAAAATCCCACGGTCTCCCCATTTATATTTGTTTCGTTAACTCAAACTCTTTTGGTCATTTTCTGTTGGACATAGTATAAAATTAAGCTAAATTAAGCTAAGTGTAAGTGTGGTGTTGACGAAAATCTCGATGTAAACGGACTTCCTTAGGACTGCAACAAGAGCCAACTTTTTCTGTTGACCTTGGGCATAGGGGGTTTTGCTGTTATGTTATTGAGATATTCATATTATGGAATGTCTGTGCTGTAGAAAATATTGCAGCGCATATGTGATATCACGCCCAGCCTTGATCAGAAAAGGAGCTTTGTGTTGCTGCTACTACAACTTAATTACTTTCGTAATGACAGGAAAAACTGTTAATGAAAGTGCCTCAGCTAATAACCGAGCGAAGCCTATTAGCTTTGTAGAGTACTTCGATTAATTCAGGTTTTTGTAATATTTACAATTAAATAATTGTTGAAGAATTTGCCGCAACATATTAATTTGTCTTAACCTTAGCAATACGTTTGATTTTAATTAACTGAAAGATTTACAATTGAAATATAATGAAAAATTACTGAATAGAGGTTTCCATAGTTTCTATTACTTTTTTATAGAAATATAAATGCATGTTTAGATGAAATTTATATTTTACAATTGCATCCAAACCTGGAAACTCAAGTTTATTTTAGTGGTTGCACTAAATTTGTCAGTTACAAAATAGTGTAATACTCGTAATGACTGAACTATTTGCGGACTATGAGATCATGGCATCTCTTTGAGGTAAAACTAATATGATTTATAATAATACAAGTACATACTTTCCGTTAAAAAATAAAATTTAATTATTTATTAAGGTGACCTTTACTAAAGAGACCTCCTTTGTCTATATACAGGGCCCGCTATAAATATTGTACGCATTTTCAAGCTATGTAGTTAAAAAGCTATTTTTGCTTAACAAATAACATGTGAGCAAGCGAAAGTGAAATCAAGCTTGGCTTTGAAAATTGAAACGTATGTCCATTATTAATTCACATTATGTTGATATCATACAATTAAATACACATACATAACCTAAACAATTGCATAACTGTCACCGACAGTCATGTCAAAATTTCATTTTAAAATTAACATAAAAACCAACACTTAAACAAAGTTAAATCTGCTCCATCAATTATTATTACGTATTAAGTCATAAGAACTGCATGTGTAATATAAAATTTAATAATTTAAACAACTTGACACTTCTACTATTATAATAACTGTAATATTTAAATTAAAACATCAGACGTAATAAAGCACATGACTTATTTTTTTCAAAGCCAAGCTTGATTTCGTTTTTATTTGCTCACATGTTAAATTGAGCAACTAACGACGATAGTATTCCATTTATTTACAAAATATTAGATTTTTAAGATGATATCCGTTAAGTTGTATACACTCTTCTAAACTCGAACGTACGTTTTCCATTGCTTTTTGTAGTATAGATATAGAAATTGCTGCTATATCTTCTCGAATACTTTAGAACAGGGCTGTCCAACTTCAAGGGACCCAAGGGCCACTGTAAAAAATTTGAAGGTTGTGAGGGCCGCATCATAAAATGTGTCATATGCGACTTTGTGAGTGATTTGTAATAAATATAAAACGTGTATATTTCAATACTAATTTTAATTTATTCAGGAAGCTTAGGTTAGGTACATTACAAAAAGCATTGAAACATAAAAGCGATATACAGGGTGTTCCCTGATGTAACCGACAAACTTTCACCGTATGTTCTAGAAGTGATTCTAAACAAAAAATCCATATTCACTGTGGGTTAATTCCTTTCCGTTCTTAAGATACCGACAAAGGAAAAACATTACATCAATTAATGTAAATTTACGTATAGAGATGTGACGTTTTACCCCCTTACTAAGGGCGTCAAAGATTTACCCCTCGGGTTAAGCTCAAATCGGAGAAATACGTTTACTCAAATATATATTCGATTAGGTAAAACACCAGATAATTACCAAAACAAATATAATGTTTTTAGCTAGTTACAATGATTAATTAAAAATAACTCGGAGTTGCACATTATTAAAAATTAACATGTTCTTCTGGAACGGTATCTGGTTTCGTGGGACGAGCTGCAACCCAATGCACCGGCGAGTGTTGCGGGTCCCTATTGGTAGTCCGCCGGTACGCACGCCGACTCTGTAATTTTCCGGTAAATTTAGCGATTTTAATGGTTAACTGGGGCGGGCGTTAGTGCCTAAATCCTGGTGGTTGTTGGTACCTTACGACGGTTAGTCGTCGTTCTTGGAGCGAACGCGGAGTTAAATGCTGCAGATGGAATTTTTTCGCCTTGAGCCGGAAAAATGATGTTGACATTCCCCCTGTAGGGAATTTGCGGGCTGTGGAATCGAACGTCGAAGTCCAGAAATTCGCCTTTTAATGACCAAAGAAGGGCCCTGCAGGTGAGTTTATGAAGGGCGGCTACAGGAATCTAGCCGCTCACAAGCGGGGTAGAGGCTGCAATTGCTACAGGTTACAGGTTTAAATATTAGTAAAATGAGGTTATGAGGAGTATTTCACCGCCAGGATTTGCGTTTAAAAATTAGGCGGTCGGAAAAGGTCTTGCTCTTGCGGAAAATTTGAACATCTCGGGCTGATAGTACAACACGTCATATCCCTTGAAGCCTGGTTTGGAGGCCTACTCCGTTAGACAGTTCAGCGTGTCAGACCGGATGGCCCAGGTAGAAAAGGAGAGGACAGGATCAGGATTGGTGGACTCAAGGAGGAATTCAATCCGCGGGCCGCAAAAATATCCTGGCGGGCCGCATGCGGCCCGCGGGCCACATGTTGGACAGCCCTGCTTTAGAATACCTTCAGCTCATTAACTGTTCGTACGCGAGTTTGAAACCCATTTTTTATTGTGGTTGGAGATGGAACCACATCACCACGTCCTAAATGGTATTAGGTAGTGACGTCATACTAGACTGGCAGGGAAGGTCCAGTGCCATGACCTGCAAGTTCGCCTGACCTAATGAAGCCAATTTTTTCCCTTGCGATGGGTGTATGCAGCCGAAGCAACTACCAAGAAAAATCTGCAGCAAATAATTACAGAGGCTATTTGTATAGCGTTGACCCTGCCACGCTTGAAGCCGCGGATAAGTAGTTTTTAGGAAGAATTGATTAATGTATAACGCAAGGGGTCGTCATTTTGAACATGTTATGTAATTCTAAGTACTATTTTTATGAATAAATAATTTGAAGTACTTTAGTAGCCTTACACCTAACGGTAGAAGGGCTCACGATTAAGTAAGTATGTTTCTTATCATTATAAATTTTTGGAAACTTGTGTACTTGTGGATATTATAGAAGTTTGTTTTCCACTTTTCGAAAGTCTAACTCTTTTTTTTTCTACAAATTAAAAATGTGACGTAAAATGGCTGCGATTATGATGTGTATCAAGCAGTAATTCATTAAGAGCTTTTGTTGGCACACAGGGTAGGTATCGACGGGATATGGTGCATTTAACAAAAATCCTAAATGTCTCGTAAACTATAAATTTTTGGTAAAAGATGTAAAATGAAACAGTGAAGACAATTAAACCACAAAATATAGGAAATGCTATTTGAAAAAAAAATAAGTTGTGGCCCTTTAAAATTCTAAAATGGCAACGTATCAGATCGAAGTAACCTCGCAACGCAAATAGGCGTTCTTACTGCGAAATGTTACTTCAAAAAGTTATTTAGGTATGGGAAAAATCCCAATTTCATATCCCAACGTGCAAGTGCCTTGCGATAGTTTGAATAAGTGTCTGTAAGTGCAAGCTTTTACAGAAAAACTCTAATAACTCCAAACGGTTGCAGAAAATACAAAAAAATAAACGCATTTATACGCGTCGATGAGTTCACTACAATAGTTGATTATCTAATATAAGCTTTATACGTAATACATAAAATTTATGTATGTACGAAAGGCATTACTTGGAGTTTATACCCTCGGGCGACTTTCAATTTTTCGGACCAGAGACCCTCGGGCTTGTAAACTTGTCACCTTCAAGCGGGCATACATCTTCATAATGCCTTTGATTCATAAATAACTAATCTGCTTTTGAAAATGACTGTACAGAGTGTTCCACTTTTGAATAAATTCAATAGCTTATTATTACATCTAGCAGAAAATACGCATGGATAAACATTTCAAGAGTACTGTAATACACATTTATTTTATATGCGCGCACAAGTTTGAGTTAAACGTGCACGCTAATATTGTTTTTTGCATATTCTATTTTTTGCGTTGGCTACTTTATGCGTTAATAGTTTTTTACAGGTTTTGCTTTCCCTTGTCGCTAGATAAGTGCCAACCACATTTTCAATTTTAATTTAAAATTTTGAAAATGTATTTAACTTTAATAACTTATATAATTATTATACTAGAGCCTTTCTGTGTCAAAAAAGTTCCTTCGGCAAAGGGCGGGGAGAAGGGTAATGTAATATAGATTTACTTATTTCTAACAGTAACTTTTCATTGTATTTTATATATGTTTTATTCGTTAGAGTTACGTAAAAGATATATTAATAACGAAATACAATCGTAACTCTTTTCACAATACGTGTATTAATTTCTATCTTATTGAAAATAGTATATTATGGGGCAAGTGGTTGAAATAAAATTTCAACGTTGAGAGTGGTTTTTTTAACGAGCGAAGCGAGTTGAAAAAAGTAACTCGAGACGTTGAAATCTTATCAGCCACGAGTTGCATATACTATTTTTTCTACGAATTTTCACTCATTTAACAAATTAATGCACTTTAGAAAAAAGTAAACATAAAGTGACATTTCTCTTGTCACCAATTGAATGTCAAACAGTTTGAAATCCCGGTAGTCCGAGCATTTCAATCTCTAGTGGTTGAAATGCAATTTCAACCACCGGAATCAATGTCAAAATGACTGATTTCAATGTCATGAGTAGAAAAATGTATTTTAATGTAATTACCAAAACAAATAATTAGTAATGAATAACACCTAATACATGGTGCACCATTACAGTACTATGAGAGGGTTAGTCAAAATTTACACTACTATGCTTTTTCATAAATCTGAGGAAGCTCTACATTTAATTTTTGTTTTACTTTACAATAAAAGAAAGCACTTAAAAGTAAATATGCCAAATTATTACAAAGCAAAGAATTGTCGATAACGAAGGAATTGTCATAGCTCAAAAATGCGATATATTTCTGTATTGCAATACGTTTTTCACATACTCTATTGATGTTAGTATTATGTATCTCATTTAGTTGTAAAAGAACAGAAAAGTGAGTTTTGATAAATTCGGGATGTTTGGAGATGGTTTATTTTATTGTACAAACTGTTCTAAGTATAAACTGTTTAGGTTAGCATTTTAACTTGAGTTTCATAAATGTTACATATTTAAATTAACAAATGAAGAATGCATATAGATTGAATTGATAATTCATTCATCTACAATCAATGATGTTTTTTAATGAATTTGTCACCGCTATTGTCTTTGTTCTTCATTACATAAGAAGCGAAAAATTTACACACATTTATGTGTGAAAAAATAAATTAGTTAAAGTATAAAAGTTTAACTGATTCATTTGATTTAATTAAAGAATCATCGAATTTTTTGCTTTTTACCTTAATCCTTAAGTTGTTTTCTCGCTTATATTAACCAGGACTTCTTTTTTAAGTATTCAATTCACAACATAAGTATAGGATTATAATTTTTCCAGTCAATTAACCAAACATTTTGTATCATTGAAAATTCTTTGCTCTGTAAATGTTATTTTTTAAATACCGCAATTACAGTATTATTCCTTAATCCTCCGTAGCTCTTTAATATTTCCTGTTTTAATTTCTAGGGTACTAATTAAACCGGGGTTTGGAGGACCGTCTCGATTGGATGTTCTTTTAATCCCTGTATTCCTGTAAAATTTTGCCTTAATAATCATTTACGTGGTACAAAGACGGCCGCCTAGTAATTTAATTTCGTCAGACGGTTATATCAGATAGTCGAACTGAAACGTACATTTGCACGCTTTTAATTAACTTAGAGGAAAGCGGCACCTTCAATCGTAATTAACAAACTTGTCATTGAGTTAATCAAGGCGATACCCGTCGAATTCAGTTATTAAAGGTATATCTGTCCCCTTTAGGTATTAATTAGAGCCAGTCGGATATTGTTCAATTGAATTAGTCTAACTTTCAAGTTTCAATAGCCTCCATGATTAGTTAGTACGCGAGTTTCTACAATATTGATGAGCCCTTGCACGAATAGGAGAGTTACTAGAAGTTAACGTAATCCAATCAACTTTACTCAGGAAATCTGTAACTGATTTGTTAGCATTCTTTTACTATTATTCCACCATATAGGGTGCCAGTATAAAAATATATTTAATAAAAAATGCCGTTCAATTTTATAACACTTCCCTTATCGATTACTTACGAATTTAAATTCGTAAAATAATTGATTCAAAAATATTCCCCACTGTTGCCGCACCCTCGTCAGTATGAATAGAGACATTGATTTATATATGTTTACACGTCCATTTAAAGTTTAAAACGGGCAGTTTGGAGATTTTTGCAGTTTCACGGTGGAACAAAGGCTCATGTTTGGGGTGCCATTATATTCTTCTTATATAATATTCAATATTTTTAAATATCCATATGCACAAGTCAAGAAGATTAATTAAGATAATCTATAAATGAAAATAACAATAATAATTATTTTCAATGCAAATTTATTAATATTTGGTAGGAAATGTTGTAGTATCTAAAAAGATATAAATTGAGAAAATTATACAACGCGACGTTGTGAACGTTAACAACTATTCTTGGTATTCTTGGGTACTCCATTTGTTAATATACGAAAAATAGTATTCTTTATAGCTGGTAATTAGCATACACAACACTATTAAGAAAATTCACGCATATTATTGTGCACTAAATACTTGGACTAGCTAGTTAACTCATCTACCAAACAAACAGTGTGGTATAGAATATCTTAATATGATTATCAACAAATGAAGATTGCCGTGTGAAGTCATTTTAACATTATAATGTCGCAGCTTACATGATAGAGTTAAATAGTAAAATTTGATAACAGAGAATTTGCAAATGCGCATTGTGAACTACTAATTAATAGTTATTTATGTATTAAGGGCATAATCAATAGATTATAGCACGAGCGAATGTTTAAAGGGCGACGAGAAGCGGAAATTTTTGTACGTTATTTTGTCTTCGAGTTAATTCTGATTTTCATTTTATTTTAAAAATAGTCCATTATTTGATCACCAATTTAATATCATGCTCGATTTGAATTTTGTGATAGGAATTTTACTTGATTAATTACTGTAATACACAAGTAAAAGAGAACACAAGATATGAAAGAAGCAACAAAAATGTGCTACCTTATGGCCTTTAGAAGATATGTTGACACAACTAAACGATGTCTAAAACAGTAACAGACTCCAGTTTTTCAACACAGGCACAGACATTTCAAAAGTAAATGAGCATCATTTACCTTTGAAATGCCTTCCGTAGGCCCTGAAGTCGAAACCCGCCTAGAATACTTTTTTTATTTGCAAATTCGTGTAATTTGCCTTACCAAGTGTTTCCTTTTATTGTTTCAGTATTAATAGGAGCTTTAAGATATTTTTACCCTAGTTGCTTTTAATTTTTCAAAATATTTAGTGTCGCAACTCCACTTGTTTTATTTGCAAAAGATAAAATAAATATTTTGTAATTGCGAAAATGAGACCTAACAGATAGAGAGTGATCATCAGAAATGGGACAGAATAATATGTTATCTTTATAACGTAGCAGAAGCTCGTCCAATTCTAGCACGGGCTTGGCTCAGTTATTTTAGCTGTGAACTAGAAACTCGCCTCGAAATATTCGCCTGGGAGCACTGAGCTCGAATCCTAGCGGACTACATTTTTTTAAAATTTGCAAATTGATCTAATTCGTTCGAGGAAAGTTCCGTGTGAACCCCCTTTACAGATTTTTTATTCCACATTTTCAGTATCCCAGGAGGCGCTTGTGCTTCTCGCTGCATTCGAACACTGCATTGGATGTTACTTATTCTAAATTTTAAATTCATTCTAATTCTGGTGACTAAAGTATGATCAAAAATTATTTTCATCTAGTATAACTATGGAATAGTTCCTAATTAATGAATATAGCTACGTTTATACTTAAAGGTCAAAGTTGACGTTTGATTTTTATGTGACTTATGGCTGCATCTGTAAAGTAGGAACTATTCCATAGTCATACTAGATGAGAATAATTTTTGATCATACTATAATAATACCAATTTTACTTGTTTGATAATTTATATTTAGTAAACAACCACGAGTTGTTTAAATACAAATTTTATCTGCTTGTTATATTATTTAAATTGATGCTGCACTCTATTAAGAACAGTAAATATATATATATATATATATATATATATATAATATTATTGATATATACGCACCACTCACGGATTTAATACGATAAACATGATCTTATTTATCAACGCATTATGATTCCGGGAATGCTTTCTCGACGATTGCAACGAAATGCGTAAATCATGTAATTAAACAGTTTTTTAGCTAATTCCCACTTTAATTAGCGTTTTAGAAACTTCACCCAAATCGATTTCGAGCGCCCCTACTTAGCAAGATCATTTTTATTACTTGCATTATTTGTTTTTCGGCTAAATTCCCAAACAAGTCATAGACAAAGGCAGTGTTTACATTAATTAATTTTAATATTTAGGAATACGAGGTGACTATCACGCGTGTTTCTACAAAAAAAGGATCGATAGAGTTAAAACTATGGTCACTGTTGATGGAGGTCATGAGGTAAACTATGGTTTGTTTGTGTTGTATTTTGCCTTTTTGCCAGCGCTCCATGTCTTGCTCGCAGGCGAAAGTGACGACACTATTAACAGCCAATCTGTAGAAAGTATAGACTATAGATGATACATTTATATTATTAATTATAACTTTTGTACAATTTTGTCGTGTATATGTATATATATGTACAGTGTGATTTTTTAAAAACTCAATTGCAACAGACCCTAGATAGCTTGAATCAGTTGGCAATACTGAAATGTATTGCTGGTGACACTGTAAGTCTATGTCACCAACAATACATTTCAGTATTGCCAACTAATTCAGGCTATCCAGGGCCTGCTGCAATTGAGTTTTTTAAAAATCACTCTGTATATCTTTATACCTATAATTCTTCTGTACGTCTGTATGTGACTGAACTCCTCCTAAACGGCTGGACCGATTTTGATGAAATTGTGTGTGTGTGTTTGAGTGAATCCCTGGATGGTTTAGAATCACAATAGGACTCGGAAGGTGCCGCTGCAATCGGGTCTCAGGAATTTTTTTGACAAATTAAAAAAATTTTTTTTTAGATTTCTTGCATATCAGAACATATAAATTCAAAATTTCACCCCCACCACCCCCCAATATTTTTTAAAATAAAAAAAATCGAAAATTCGAAAATCGAAAAAACGTTTGCTGAACCTGCTAATAGCAGGCAAAACAACGTTCGGGCAGGACACCGTCTGTCGGGTCCCCAAATATTTCACCTCTCCACCAGCCCCCACCATTTTAAAAAATGAAAATTTACTATGCAAATTCCTATGGAGCGTCGCGCAAGTCACCACCCGGTATATAATTCTTCTGTACGTCTGTATGTGACTGAAGTCCTTCTAAACGGCTGGACCGATTTTGATGAAATTTTGTGTGTTTGAGTGGGTCCCTGGATGATTTAGATTCACAATTGGATCCGGTAGGTGGCACTAAGAAATCTTAAAAAAAAATTTAAAAAAAATTCGTCAAAATTTTTTTTTTTAAATTCCTAGAACCCGATTGCAGCGTCATCTACCGGGTCCAATTGTAAATCTAAACCACCCAGGGACCCACTCAAACACACACACAAAATTTCATCAAAATCGGTCCAGCCGTTTAGGAGGAGTTCAGTCACATACACACGTACAGAATAATTATATATACGAGGAGCGTTCAAATATGAATTATAATTTGAATTGCGCGTCAAAACACAAAGACATGCAAAGAAGTTGTATACATTAATTAATGCTCTGGAACAAGTCCTAACTTCATTGAGTCGTTAAGTCGTCACAATGCGTTTTCGTTCAATTGGCAAGCATAAGTGAAGTGGGAGTGCATGCAAGCGTGGAACAACGCATTAGTAGTAAATTTATTATCAACGAAGATATCAAACGATAAGAAATTTGTGTATGAGTTAAAAGACAGTTTGATGCGCAACCGCTATCAGACATAAGCGTTTAAAAAGGGAGTAAAGCTTTTAAAGATGGCTGCAAAGGTGCGGAGATTGAACCGCATTCTTGCCGTCCAAAACACTGACAACAGAAAAGAATGCTGACAGAGTAAAATGCACTTATTTGAAACGATTGTCGATTTACAGTGAAGGATAATCCTTCTGCATTAAATATCAGTAAGGGTAACTTGAAACAAAACGCGAGTACTCTGCCTGTGTCTTACAGGATAATGCTAGACCCCATTTCGCTATTCACACGCTGACTACGATCCAAAAATTGAAATCGACCATGCTGCCCCATTTACCATACATTTCGGACCTTACTGCATCAGTTTTTTTATTTGTTTGGACCCTTAAAAGAGTTTCTAGGAGAAAAATACCTCGTTGTAATGAATAAGTCATCCAAATTGTTCGGGAATGGGTGCGATAGCAGCCAAAAGAATTTTTTTCTGGTGGAATACAGACACTTCCGGAAAGATGGCACCAGTTTATTAAAAGAGAGAAAGACTGAGTAGAAAAATGACATGATATACATTAGAGTTCCAGTGTCTGTTTTTGAATAAATATTAAATTATAATTTATTTGAACACTCCTCGTATATCAATATTATAATAAAATATACTTACTAAGCATTAATAAAAACCGCTTTAAAGCAATTCATTTCCATACCGTCAAGCAGAATTATTGTCACCGAATGACGTCATGCTCAACGTCGTACGAAATTCGATCGCCGCCTGGGTTTATCTTAGCAGTAGTAGTATCCTGTGTTAACATTGCCTTTCTGGAGTGCTTTCTTTAAAATTATAGTTATTTAAGTAACAAAGAATGTAAGAACCTATTAACATTTGAGGTAGGCAGGTACAAGCCAAGGCGAAGCCGCGGCTTGTTGCCTACCGAAAATGTTATCTTATTATATTTTTCCCGCTGCTTATCGAAATTTTCTTAGATTTTTGAAAAAATCGTTTGGTTTGTCACCTGTCACCAGGATTAATTTTCGTGAGTCGTATTACCTGTGAGTGTCACATGTCACATAAACACTTGCAATTATAAACAAAACGTGTAAGTCTGCACCTTGCCTTGCTAATTTTATTATCCTAGGAACTTAATAATAATAATATTAAGTTCCGGTGTCAAGGAAAAGCAGCAAATAAATATAATCACTGACTTACACGTTTTGTTACCAATGCTGTATCACTGACTTACATGATCAGCCGCTGGAAAAAATGATTAAATCTAGGTTTCATTGGAAATAGTATTTTGAGCTGCATAACTTTGTCTGTAGCATTAAAAAATAGAGTATAGTACTTTAGAAATCTTTTATCCACAATATCGACCCTGTGGCGTAGGTTTCTCTTAAGAAAATAAAGACCTCAGGGAATAGAATTGCAATTCCAGCTAATTGACGATGCGACTATATGTTTTTCAGAAGACTATTTTTTAACTGTCGTCGTTCTTATCAATTATTTTCAATTTATTTTATGTGCTATTAACAAGTTTTAGAACAGTTACGTATTTGTAATGACACTTCTACTTCTTCTTGTCATTGCACTCATTACTGTTTCAATTTGACGAGTATCTCGTGGGATCTTTTCCGATTAGTTCAAATATTTTATCATTGAGAGAGAAATTGTAAGTAACCTCTTGTCAAAACTGTAATAGTCTTCTTTGGTAACTGCAAATAACATGTACTACATTTTTGCTCTTCTTGCTGCAAATATAGCAATACAGGGTTATAAAAAAGTTGTAGAGACGAAGGTGGTCCACATTTCCATAACATTAGGGGAGGTTGAAATTGTTTTTATGTTCAAACTCGCATATCTAAAAAACAGTTGAATCAAAAGTGAGCTCATTAAAAGGCTTTTTCAAAAATAAGAAAATACAAAGTGCGTCCTATTAAAAAAAATATTAAATTTGCAAATTTTGAGCACCCTGTACAGCATTAATACCAAGAGTCACCATTTTACACTCTAAAGGTAATTCACGGAAACACAAATTTTTTGTTAACGTTTTCTTTCATGCATTTGTTTTCTGTTTTCTACTCACAATAGCCTCTAGAGTTTCGAAATTGTTTTGCATAAAATCGTTAATATATCCAAAGCAGTTGCCGTTAGATCCATATAACTTTATATTAAAATATATAAATTTCTTCAATATACGATTCAGTTTAATAGTCGACAACCTGTACTGTAATTTCCCACAAACGGCCCCGTTAGATAGTACCATTTGGCTAGAAAGATAGCGTTTAAATAGAAATAGATGTTCCGGGCCGACAGTGGCATAACTACATGCAGACCCGCTTTTTAAACTTCACACTACACACATACATGAAAAGGTTTGCTGAGGGTCATCTACGTAATTATTGATAAAATGAAAGAAAGAGATGTGATTGTGAATGGGGTCGAACAATGATGACACCATTTTCGCGGGAATTTTGAAGTTCTGTCATTCTCAAAATTGCTGCTTTAACAGTAGCCGTTTTCGGCGTGTACATTAAGCTATAAAATATTAAGAATCAAGCTTGATGCCGCCTCATAAAGTTATAAGAAATATGCAAGAAGTGTGGTGCCGGAAAACTGAAACCGTATAGTTTTTCTTTCATATTTTTAAAGAATTTATTTGAATATAAAACGGTTTTATTAAATTGTTAGATGAAATTGAAATTGAAAGTACGGAATTGGAATCGTATGCCGGAAAGCATGCATTATGAAAATGGGGTGTCAGCTGTCAATTGTTATGCAGGGCCTTTTGCGTAATTCCAAAAAAAACACTGATAACTTACCAAATTAAAAACGCTAGGAGATAAAAGTAACACCGATAAGTACTGTTTTTAAAGTATTAAAATTCACCGCCAAAGATTTCAAAGAAATGGACATGTAAATACAGGAGATCCATACCAAATTAAAAATAATTTTAAAAAAATCTAAAGAACTGCACTTCGAGAAAGATTAGATGACTCATTCCTTCCAGCTATATAGAATGACGCCAAAAATATATAGACATACATAAAGCAATAAATTAATGCATTTGCAAAAATACAAGCGAGAAAGAAAATACGAGAGATGTTCAAATTATTGAAATAAAATTGAAAGACATTCGTTTGTAGGTGTTTGACTGTTCCTGATGTATTGGTGTATTTACATGTATTTTTTAAATTATAATATAATACAGCAACTTAGTATTGTATTTACAGACTGGTTTTTGTGCCATGTATAAGTATTTTGTTATTAAAATATGGTTTTATTTCTCATAATTTTATTTTCAAATTATACTTGTGTATTCGGAGGAAGGGGGGGAGGGAGCATAAGTTGATCTTGCGAGGAGGCCTCAATTTTATAGTTACATCACTTCAGCCCGATCATATTTGAAAAAAAAACATTTACACGCGATATATACATTCCACAGTTGAATGACCAAAGAACGTTGCTGGTATGTGTCATACAAGAATAAATATGTAACTACTTGATCTTAAATGGTATTCATTTAAATCAAAGGAAGATGATTATAGTTATTTCCACATGTTGACAGATTGTCTTTTATGTTAATAAAAAGTATACACTGTATGCTATACAATTACTGACCACATTTTCAGTGTATTAATATTTTCTAGAATAAACCCGATTTAAATCAGCTCTACGATGCAATTACGTTTGCTCGAAAACAAATTATAAACTTCTTAAAACACTTCGAACATTTTGCAAAGTTTTAAAAATCCTTTAAAATCTGTAAAGTTTTATTGGCTGTGTGCACGCTTAATCTATCTCCTTGAGCGAGCTTTTAAGAAGAAATGAAAAGAAACGAAAGTGTAATTTGTTAAAATGGCACTCGCTAACTTTTAAAACACGAGTTAGGAGTTTTTAAATTTGTCGTCAAGCACCCTTCAACATTTTTACCGAAGTTGAGGTGTAATCGAATTGCTTACATTTGTTGAAAATAAAAGTTCTCCCCTCAAATGGATCTTTTAGCTCCGAGCTGACTGATTCGGTCAATCTTGTTTTATTAAGGAGAAAATAATACACAAGTGCTTGTCATTAAAACTTTTTAATTGTATATTTAAGAAGCCCGCTAGAGCATCGAAAAGTAATTAATTTGAGAGCACGTTTCTTTTCATTTGGGGCGATTGTTCCATGAAATGTCCAAAAATTACAGAAGCGTTAAGTTAAAAGAAATCTCTGGATACTCAGATTTTTTCATAATTGAATCGTATCTGTTGACGTTAAACAAGCATGCATTAACACTTTAAAGCCACATCAAACACTGTTCGTCATTTTCAAATTTTACAGTCACGCACATGACGAACTGAAAACTTGCAGCGTCACCGCAGTCGATGAACAGTAAAGTTAAATATGATGTTCGCAGTTCAAACTACTGTATGAATTTATCATCAGGGGTTCATTGTAGGGGTATAAAAGCATTCAGTTACCCACTAACGGAGGAAGTGTTGTTTAAAAAGGCTCTTCGTGATCAAGCACCATGAAAAATAATTAATTGCGCTTCAAAAGTGTAGTTTTTATTTTCTAAATGGCCATATTCATAATTTGCGAAAGTCATGGTGACACTCTAGTTTGCACCCCTTCGTTTGGGCCAACCTTTTGCATTATTTATGTTTATAAGGTGAAGAAAGGCTAATGCAAGCATGAATATATTCGTTTGATAACGATCATAAAATCGGTTAAAAACCTCATGTTTTCAATAAAACCTAGTCTGTTGCGAGTTTTTAAAGTAACTAAAAATTAATTTATTGATATCGTAAAATCATTTTAACTTCCACATTTTATAATGAAAACAGTTTAATTAACTTTTAAAGAGTTGTTATAATAGTGTAATGCTTTTGATTGATATACTAAGGTGACTAGATTAATAGACTAAATTGTGAGAATATGTGAAAATTGTGAGATAAAGATAACAAATACAAAGTTCTCAAGTGCAATAGAGAAGACACTAATTTCTGGGGATTTCTTTTTTGGTATATGGCCCTGTTGTAAAGTAAAATTATGGTTAGATTGTAGTTTTTATCCCCAGTTGGAAAAAAGTGTGTGACAAGGATAGATATAAAAATCACTAATGGCTGTACCTTACACTTTAGTGTGTTGATCTAGTGACCTTATCATATACTATATTTTAGTGCCATCGCCAGTTGAGTAGAAACACTATTGCATTATGTTCCTGTCCATTTTGTTTATTCTTTAGGTAGTATTATTACAGGGCAATAGAAAGGTTAACTACCAACCCTGGGCAGTTGTCTATAAACTATTTCCCATCTACTGCTGAACTTGGTGTGTGTGATATGAGTGATTGGCAACTGCTGCATTTGCAGGAGGTAAATCTGCCAAGTTAAATTTATAAAGTAATTACTGTTTCTTGATAAAACGATTATAAGAAATAGTACATTATGTACCGAAAATAGCTTCTTACACGTAAGTGTTTAACTTGCCGCACGACCCGAAAGGAGTGCCGCAAAAAACACGAGCGTGTAAGAGCATTTTTGCACGTGTTGCATACTATACTTTTTCTACCCTTATTTTTTTACCTCGCTTTAGTAAACGTTCTAATTTGAAATGTTTGGAAAGAACTACACTATTTTTTATCAACAGAGTTGAAACCTAGAATAGAGTCCATAATGTTGAAGCTTTCATAGTCTTCGATAATTTGTCAAAAGAGGCGAGGAATACGTTCTCCGAAACCGAATTTGTCTTTTTGGAGCTTTGCCAGTTGATGAATCACCGATAAATCTCATTGTACCATTTTTACGCGATTGTTAGGGCAATGAATTGTAGCATCTGCTGGCTGCTGCAACAATTTCTGGAGGTATGCTAGGAATATTTTCGTCTGGATCAAAGATCACTCATTTTATCGTAATATGATTGTAGTTTAAGTCAAAAATTACGAACTGAACTGAAAATGACTCACATGTAAACAAACAATTATCTTGTTTATTTATATTTTGCCTATGGCAACCAGGGCGGAGCCTACTCAATGGAATAGACACAAACCTTCGTGCATTTCACATGAATGCTTTCTTCGGTCGACTGAAATTGGCAATTTTCGAAATGAGTATTGAGTCTCGAAAATGTAATTTTCGGTAGTAAGCGTAAAAAAACTATTTATGGACATCAAGTATCTGGGACTTTGTTGCTAGGACTTTGTTGCCCCGTATTATAAAACTAGTGACAATTTCTACCCTGCAGCTGCAATGGGATCGTGGGATACAGCACCCTTAATAAATAATGCAACAATTTATAGCAGCTTCGGTTTTTTTTTCTAAAAGGCATACATACACCTGCGATCCTGCTCTTTCCAAAAAGCTTTAAGGTTTTGTTACAATCACAATTTCTGACCGCATGTAGAAACAACACACGTTTTAAGGTATTCATGTGCGAATTTTGTTGATTTGGTACCTAGAGTCTTGAGTTTTTTTTTATACCCTCACCTTGGCCGTAGAAACCAAAGATGCATTTTATCTGCAACCATAAGGAATTAATAGATCCATGTCCTGGCTAACAACCACTACTCAAGAACCATTTTGTGCTTTCTCAGTAGCTGCTGTTATGATAGACACATCCGCAACAGCTTCGGCCTCTTCTACATCGACTTAACTGGGCCGTAAGATATTCTATATCAAGTTTTTTATTTCTATTATTTGCAAGAAAGTCCGCTTACATTGTAGCCTAGACGTATTAAGCAAAAATTAAGGCAAAAGCAAATTGTCCTGATGTTTGGGACAAATTTTCCTTAGTACTCTAGGAACAACCCTTCAAAAGTCTCCGCCTCTGGGGTTCCGGCGTCGTAGTTTCTGCGAGCAAGAAAAGATCAAGGAACCAATAGTATTACGAGAATTTTAAAGAAAACATCAAACAAATAATGAATTTTCCCTTAAATGTTCCTTAGTAGCTCAGAAATAACTCGGCGGTGTCGTAGTTTTTAGGAGCAAGAAGAAACCAAAAGCCCAGTAAAATTAAGCAAATCTTAAAGAAAACCTGAAAAAAATAATGTAATACTGATTTTTTACTTAAATTTTATTTCTAATATTTTCATTCCTATTCAGTTTTCTTGTCGGATGCATTCTTTCGTAGTAAATGGACAAAACCAGAGCTAACGTATGCCACAAAAGTGGCGAGACAAATAATACAATCCCATATTTACTTCAGAAACAAATTGTAATTATACATTTTTGCTTTACTCACAACTTTAATCATAAATGGAAGTTCTGACGCTAAACATTTTGAAAAATCAAAGGCAGCTAAGGGTACAAATATTTTAACGTTTCTAATAATACTGAAATAATAAAAGGAAACATTTGGTAATGCAAATTATACCAATTTGCAAATAAAAAATACTGCAGACAGGATTCGAACTCAGCGCGATTTTAGTGCCTGCAGAAGAAATTTCAACGGGAAGTAAGCCCAACCTGCCACGAAGCATTGTCTCGTGTCGCCGAGATGCGACTGCATTACATTGAAAAAGCCTATTGTTACCCACTTTCATTTCTTTTGCAACATTTACTTTGTATTTGTTGGGTTTCAGTTTTGTCATGGGTAAAGCCTGAGCTATGTGCAAATTATTACCTTCAGCTATTTCTTAGTGCAAGCAAAAATAGACAACGTTTAATTTTAAAAGGTTCTTACTTTGTATATATTTCACCGACATTGTCTCGGTTTTATGTCAGGTAGATATACCGATGGGGCCACAATTATATATAACAGCAATGAGATAACATGAACAAGAAAATAACACATATTGCTTGAGTAAGAAATAGATAAATATAGTAGCAAATATACGAGTAGGCTTGTCGCTCACTTTAATTATGACATATATCACCTAATTGTGCCTACTAAAATAATTTTGTTGTATGGTCATCTCTTTCTTACTCAAGCATTCTATTTTGTTGTTCATGTTATCTTATTGCTGTTATATATAATTATGGCCCCATCCATATAAGCCCATTGCAAAATATCGTCTTGCTCCAATAAGTCGTTTTTGAGTTATACCGGCCACAGGCAGACAGACAGACGGAATTGAAAAAACCTTTTTGTTCTGGGTTAGGAATCCTGAAACTTGAAGATCTGAAAAAACCTCGGACGATGGTTTTTTTGGCAATTACAATGGTTTTATCACCTTTTAGACAAAGAAAGTAAAAAAACAATTGCTGAGGATTGCAGCCAGCGCAACGGACAGTTGTAGCGATCGCCGCGTACCACAGTATCGCAGATAGCAATGTACCGCGATCGTTGCCCACCGTCCTTGCGAGGGAAGTTTCGTGTAAAGCCCTTCAGAATTTTTTTGATTTAAATGTGGCGATATATTATTAAGAAAAGTTGTCCAGACTGTAATAGATATTAACGATACAAGTTTGATTATGAGCATTTTAACGACACGAGTTTGATTGCCAAAAACGTGGCGGTGAGCCGTATTGTTCAATATTTTATCTTCATCAATAAATTCTGGCTCAATGTATTTCTTTATACAAAAAGAGTGAGATAATAAAGCTCTTAACGATACTAAAATTAATTTGGTTAAGAGTCTATAACAACATTGATGAGGCTAAAATAATTTTACGAACTATAGTTAATTTCCAAATAAATTACCGTTTCCTCAAAATATAAGCACCTGCTTTATCGAAAAAAGTTATTCATAGTCCTATATCAAGCTTGACGTGATAAATATAGTATATTCCTAAAGATGCAACCCATTGATAAGCGAAATTACGTATTCAAAATGGTGGCAGTTACATTAGTTGTCCAGCTTTTAACGAAGTTGTACATTTCAATGATTTTTTATGCTTTTGACAACCAAATGATCGCATATTTATGCTTTGCAGAAATTATTTACAATTTCTGGTAATATTGTAAGATATCATATTGCCTTAAATAACTTGTTCTCCATTTTCACGGCTGGTGGGCCTGTAATGTAAATAACTTTTGAGATATAATATTGATGTTTATATTTATGTATTTGCTATACAATATTTGTGCAACAAACATGCAAAGGAATATTAGATGTTTTTCTAATGTAAAATTAAAAAATCAGTAGAAGTCAAAGTATTAGATAATATTTCGCATGTAAGAAATGCATTCCGTTTTTGCATATGAAAGAACGGCAAATTTTTAGATAACTTTTACTGTAAAACTTCAATTTTTCAAATAATAAAATTTTCTTCGTACTAATAATTGAAACAATTAGAATTGTAATATAATAGTTGAATATACTTAATACTCTTGGAATTTTAGTTTTATTGGGTGGAAAGTCCATCATAGTATAAAACATGGAAATTAGTATATACGTATACATACAAGAGTTAATTATTTTTATGAGTTGCAGGATATTAATCCCTTCTTTACATATACAAAAGTAGGCTGGTAACAAAGTCATAACTGATCTGTACGATAATAGTTTATTACCGTACATGGCAACCATTACCGTACATGGCAACCGATAAACTATTGAACAAACCACGGATGTTATGAATCGTAACATTCCTAGATATGTTAATAGCTATTATCCAATACCTCTCAATAAACGCTCCATCACTATAGCAATTTTAGCAAACGCAATGTTACTATTACACACAAGTGACTTTTTGATTGCCATAACTCAACTAGAGAGTTTTGGTTTACGCAATAATGTTTAATTAAGATTAAAACAAACAGATACTGTGATTTCAAACAAAAGTTTGGGTTTTGATGCTGAGTTTATTGAAAGATGTGTATAAAATGTACTGCATGTGCAGTGTTACGAGGGATTACCCACACGAGAAAATTAGCCTACAGGGCCTACGGTATCGTGGGCTAAACTTTTTCTCTAATAGCTAATATTGACAACGCCTACCTATAATAAGCATATTACTATGGTTATTTCAAATAAATAAGTCCACATTAGTCACTGGCGAATGAAAAATAGAAAAGCCACCGAGAAATAATTATTGCCATAACAACTAATTCGAGACTTGTTTGTAATTTCTAAAAGTTATTAATAACATATTACCCCTCATGACAGTGTCACAAAAATCAGAAGAAATAAATAAAACGATTTAAAGATATTTAAGAGAAGTGTTGGTTAAAACGTGGTATTGCACTCGTATGAAATATATATTACTCAAGAAAATTAACCACTCGTGCTTAAAATCTTTCAATTCGTGACTAATATGTTATATTGCATATTTATACAAGAAATAACTATTACTTTTATACTCTAACAATAGAGAGCGCTATTTATTAAATTTTATTTCGTTCTCATAAATTTACCGCAACTGTAACGATTTCTAACTGTTACTTTACTCTACCTTTAATACTAACATAATGGGAGTGGATAATAAAAGAATACCCACTGCTGTCATTAATTAATATTGTCATATGCCTTATTCTATACAAAAAAGCTTAAGCATGTATATAATTATATTAATAATGAGAAATTTAGTCCTAATTTTCTGTATATCCCACGGAAACGAGAAAGAGAAACGTATGTTTAATGGTCATTAGCTTCTAAGCGTAGCATAGCAAAACTTGACCAAAATTATACACCCACTTATTTAAACGCGAATCTTATCACTAACATGCACACAGAAAGGTAATTGGTTAAATTGTAGGATTTCCTCCGTAAATTAAGTCAATTTAAATATTAAAATGTCATATCTATGCCTCTTTGAAATGAATAACATGTCATTTTTTAAAGCAACGTCTCTTTCTGCGGAGGGAATTGTGTACTGAGTGACATTCCAGCGCTAAATTATAGTGCGCGTGCATAATAGTTGCACTTGCTAATTGCATCCTTTAATTACTTGGGTTGTCCTTAAGTGGCGTAGTTAATGAAGGGAAATAGGCAGTTTTTCTCTGCTTCCTTTGTTAGTTTTGTACATAAGCGCTATTTAAATTTATATATAATTTATAATCGTGGAAAGAAAATGCGTAGAAAAATGTAAAACGTTATATTCGTTGGCGATTTCCGCGTTAGCAGATTGACTATTAGGCCGGTGACATACTAGCGATTTATTCGTGCGATTTATTCGCGAAAATAAAATAGATGTCACATCTCTGGCAGATATCCGCAGTTGTACGTCGACTATGGTCGCATGAAGGTTGAATAATTTTCATTTATTGTTTGTTATTAATAAAATACCGTACGGTACTATATAAAATGACCGATATTGAAATTGTTTGTATTGCATATGCGTATATGAAGCAAAAACGTTCAAAACATCGTGGCCAATGGGTGCATCCGCTTAATTTGAAACGGCTTAGCGTTGGTCAGTTCCATTGTTTATATGGAAATTTAAGAAGATTCCCAGATAGATTCTTCAATTATTATAGGATGTCAATAGCATCGTTTGATCAGTTGTTGGATCTACTCCGAAATGATATCCAAAAGCGAGACACGCTATTTCGTAAAGCTATCACTGTTGAAGAGAGGTTAACAATAACGTTGAGGTATGTACATTGATATATGTATTTATAAATGAAATTTACACTTTACGCATTTAATTATCAAAATAAAATTAATCAGGAACAATATTTAAAGTAGTAAACAACATACGAACAATAACAAAATTACAAGTTTTGAAATTCGTTGTAATCAGGAGACGGTGATGAGATATAGTCATGGTAATAAGAACCAGAAACTGATGTTGATGTTGATGCTTCTGAAGAACGAGTTTGCTGCAGAGAATGAGTAGGAACCGATGCAGAGGCATAGTAAGTAGGAGGCTGTTGATATAGATTGTGTGGAGCAAAAGATGGAGTTTGAATGTTTTTCAGGACATTTAAAGTCTGCAGTCGAAATTCCATCTTTTGATTATCATTTAGCTTTCTGACACTAGGTAGAAGAGACGTGAAAAAAGCCATATCTTCGTCATTTGCTGCAGATCTATTACTTGCTAATATAGCCAGAAGTTCTCAAAATCTTCTCCACGTTTTTTAGTTTTCTTACTACTGCTAGACGAAGCCACAGTATTTGCCTCACATCCATTTTCCTCATCAATATCTGCAGCCTCCACTTCTACTTCATTCTCTGCATTATCCTGTGGCTCTCCATTGTCATCAGGATCGATATCAGCAGTTCTAGCAATGCTCGATTCTGTACTGTAACAAGAACAAAATTTTGTTGCTATAAAAATGTGCTAAAAACAGTGTGACCTACCTTCTACCCTCTGTCTGCGGGATCAAGAATTGCAAGATCTCAAAATAGATGTATTTCTTTTTTTTTCTTTGCCGGTTCTCCTGATTTTTATTTTTAGACATCTTAGCTCCTTCATGAAAGTATCTTTCAAATTTTTCCACTTTCTTTTTAAGTCTCCCTCTGCAAATAAAGAAATGTGAAATTATTTATCTACTTCCAGCGATTCACAAACTATTTTTGCTATATTGTATGTATCTTGCTACTGGAACGCATTTTTCTGCTATGAAATACCAGTTTCGTATGGGTAGAAGTACAATATCATCTATAGTTCGGGAAACCTGTATTTTTATATGGAAAGTATTACAACCCATTGAAATGGATGAGCCAGAAATGGATGAGCCAACTCAAGAAAGGTGGTTAGAAATAGTCGATGAATTTTACGCTAGAACACAGTTTCCAAACTGCATTGGGGCTGTAGATAGTAAGCATATTCGTCTGATGTGTTCACGAGAAAGTGGATCAAAATTTTGTAACTATAAAAAATTCTTCTCGCTTGTATTAATGGCAATTGCTGATGCGAACTACTGTTTCACTTATGTTGACATTGGTGCGTATGGCAGAGAAGGAGATTGCAACGTTTTCAGGCAGTCGTCGCTAGGACAAAAAATGTATGCAAATACTTTGAATATTCCGGATGCAAAACCTCTACCCAACACTAACGAACCGAGTTTGCCGTTTGTGCTTGTAGGAGATGAAGCATTTGGACTACATTCTCATTTACAACGTCCTTATCCTAACAGAGGTTTAAGTGAAAAACAACGCATTTATAATTACCGTTTAACAAGAGCTCGAAGATTCGTAGAATGTACATTTGGTATACTAGCAAATAAATGGCGTGTATTCCACACAAGCATTCTAGTCCAACCAGAATTTGCCGTTGATATTATCAAAGCCGCCACAGTACTTCATAATTATGTCAGAAGAAGAGATGGTTACAAATTTGAAGATTCTTTGAGTTGCTCATTAGATGACATTCAGCCACGAGGAACGGGTTACCGTTCACAAGCGCAGGAAGTGCGGGATAGTTTTGCAAATTATTTTATTGCAACTGAAGGGGAAATACCATGGCAAAGAAACATGATATAATTGTAATATTTTTGTTTATTAAATTTAACAAGTAATAAAAAAGAGTATACATATATGCATTTACCTTTTTCAGCGTGTGTATTTGCAGGATAGGTTTCCCACTCAGGGTACACTTCTTTGCAGATGTCCTTCCATGCTCTTGACTTCGTTATCTTGTCACTGTATTCTTTACAAGATATTTTCCACAGACATTCGCGTGCCTCTATGGCTAAAATAAACTTTTCTGTGTCAAACATTGCGGTCACTTGCTTTAAACGAACTAGAGATTTCCAACTCTGCAAGCAAACTGAGCGAAGAGTTCGCAAGTCTGAACACGCCCATATAAGACCATATGTTGCGTTATCGCGAATTAGCGGTTCGAACGCAACAAGATGCGTCTGCGAGCGGACGATTGCGGAACATGCGCTCAATGTGTCGTTGTACATTCAAAGCAGTGTAACACGTTTTTGCGAACAAATCGCTGCGAATAAATCGTACGAATAAATCGCTAGTATGTCACCGGCCTTTAGATTGCTCTAGAAAGCAAAAGTTAGTGTTGTTCTTTACGTATTTGCTGACATAAGAGGTTTTAATAAGATAATATTTAAGAAAGGGATATATGAAGCAGACGAACTGATTTCTAAGTATATAATAACTTTTTAAAATAAATCTGATATACGGTATTTTTTAAAGTATACATAAACAACGTGTACATAGAAAGGCAGTATTATAGGGGTAATAACAATAAAATTGAAGTGTGGACACGTATTTGTAAATTCCGCCTTTTCTCGATTCAAAACTTATTTTTAGTATGTTCGAGTTTTATAAATGTAAGGATGGATCTTCCATCAGCATAAAAATCGAAATTGCTTAAGGTAAATTTTCTGCAAAAAATTACGAAAAATATAATGAGGAAATCTTGATTACAATTAAAAAAATGTGTAAAAGGCTTTACTCGGAACTTCCCTTGCAAGTGTACATTGTCACACAAACAATTTTAAATATCAAAGGAAACTAAGGATAAAAATATTTTACCGCTCTTAACAATAACGAAACAGTAAAATACAACACTTCCTAATGCAAATTACATCAATTTTCAAACAAGAAAAACATTACCGACGGTGCAATTCGAACTTCAGCGCCTATGAATGCGATTTCAACAATTGGCAGTAGTGCTAACTTTGGTCACGTGCGGCTACCCAGGACCCGTCGCATTTCTGTGACGTAACTGCATTAAACGTAGCCCACATATTTGTTGTAACTTACAACCTTGTACTTGTTGGGCCCCATTCTCACCAAGGGTAAAGCTTGAGCCTTGTGTAAATAATTATTTTGGTCTATTTCTAAGTTAGAGCAAAAGTAATAATAATTTTATGTTTTAAGGTGCTCACCCTTTATATGCTGGATTCAAAATATACCCTTTTTCGCCAAAGGTAAAAACCTGAACTAAGTGCGAAATATTATTTTCATTTGAGTAATAGTTTTTGAGTTAACGCAAACTTAGACAGAATTCATTTTTTAGGTGCTCAGGTACTTAGGTATATATTTTAAGGATTTTTTTTCGGTTTCATGCCAGGTATAGTTTTTAAGTTATACTGGCAACAGGCAGACGAAATTGAGAAAACATCTCCCTCAAACGTGAAGATCTGAAGAGATCTCAGAAAATGGTATTTTCAGGATTACAATACTTCATTCGTTATTTAGATGAGGGAATTAACAAAATTTGGCATGATACCAAGTCCAGTAGCTGTAGGAGATTTTTAGTTTAACGTTAGATTTACTGAATAGTTGTTATTATTATTATTATTATTATTTTACATGAGGGTAGACGGCATAGCCGATAAAACCCCTATCAAATTAAAGCAATACATTATCATAATACAGTGCAATTTCAGAAAAATAAAGACACAACTTAACTAAAATCAAAATTCTTGATAGAATAATAACAAACAGGCAAACGGCGCGTTACGCGCACGTGTGAAATAGGATACGCGATAAGCTCCGAGCCGAACGCCAAGATAAGAAAAACAAAACCTAAACAAATATAAACATCTGTGAAGCCGGAACGTTCCACGGACTCACGGACTCACGGACATACGGACACACATTAAGGAAAATTATATTATAAGATTATAAGCCGTTCACGATCTTTTTGGGTCAGGTGAGGCTATGGACATCTAGTAATTTTGTTGGCAGAACCTCTGTTGCATTTGCTGTACATTTGTATTTAATAAAATGCATCCATAGTGCACGTCTGAGGAGACGGTTCTCGTAATTTAGATGACGCAAAGCAGGTGATAGTTTAGTGAAACGTCTTTGTACTTTTTCTAGAATGTCAATGTCTTTTTTAAAGTATGGACACCACACCGATGAGGCATACTCTAACAATGGACGTATACAGTGTGGTCCATTAAGTGTGCAACAAATGGGATTTTTTTTTATTAGTTGTACAATCGAAATTTAAATACGGCCACAAGTTAGTGCATGTTCGATAACCATATTAGATGCCCTTAGAATGGCTTCAAGTCAAACAATATACAGGGCAGGACAAAAAATATGAAATTCGTTCAAGAATAAAGTTACCTTATTTTAAAAAATATAGCAAAATGTTATTGAGAAAAGTTGTTTAGAATCAAAAGTTACACTCAAATACAAAGTCACGGCCTCCTATTCGAATTTTGATTCTTTTTTGGAAAATTTTGTATGATACATATTTTTATTATTCTGATTTTATATGTATTTAAAGCAGCCACAACCAGATTACTTTTAAATAACTTTTAGCAACTTGAAGCGTATTTATAAAATTTACTTGGATTTAGATTTTTTTAGGTAAGCGTCCACTTCATGTTTGTTGCAATGGTATTTAACAGAACTTTAGAATTTCGCAAATATTCTTTTAAACAAGGCAAATACTTTACTAATGATAATTTACATATGAAAAAACTCTTAATAAAATCAGAATAATAAAAATATGTATCATACGGGGATAATACAAAATTTTACAAAAAAAAAAAAATCAAAATTCGAATAGGAGGCCATGACTTTGTATTTAAGCATAACTTTTGATTCTAAACAACTTTTCTCAATAACATTTTGCAATATTTTTTCAAGTAAAGCAACTTTATTCTTGAACGAATTTCATATTTTTGTCCTGCCCTGTATATTGTTTGACTTGAAGTCATTCTAAGGGCATCTGATATGGTTATCGAACATGCACTAACTTGTGGCCGTATTTAAATTTCGATTGTACAACTAATAAAAAAGTGTCTCATTTGTTGCACACTTAATGGACCACACCGTATATGTAGGTAATAAATATTTTTCGAAGCAGTGATGGACTCAAATCTTTAAACACGCACTTTATCAGATAAATGATAGAATTTGCCTTTTTAACAAGCATTCCAATATGTTTGGAGCACTTTACGTTAGAGGATATAATTACACCGAGGTCGACTTGACTATCCACTGAATGTAACACAGTTCCGTTTAGTAGATATTGCCTATTTGGGTTATTATAACCTAGATGTAAAACTGTGCACTTAATATCGTTCAAGGTTAGAAGCCAAGTGGAAGACCATATCTGGATTCGCTCCAGATCCGCAGCAATAGTAGCATCGTGAGTTATAGGATTGTTGAAAAATTTTGTATCGTCTGCGAAAAACGTTGGCGACGAGTGAATTATTGTAGCGAGGTCACTAATATAGGCTATGAACAAGATCGGACCCAAAACCGATCCTTGCGGCACCCCGCTTCTTACCGGAAATTGATCTAATAAAACTCCATCGACTAGGACGCGAAATGTACGATTTTTTAAGAAGTCGTTAATCCAATTTAGAAGATTTCCTCTGATGCCGTAGTGTTCCAGTTTATATATCAACCTCTTGATGGGAACCCTTTCAAAAGCCTTTTCAAAATCCAAATATATATTGTCGATGGGGTTACCTTCGTCTACTGTCTTAGTCCAAGTAGATAGATTTAGTAATAGGTTAGAGTCTGTGGATCTTCCAGAGACGAATCCGTGTTGGCTATCTGAGATTACTCCATTATCAAGAAAAAACTGTGTTATTTTCTTACAAATTATCCTCTCCATGCATTTTACTAAAACGGACGTTAAGCTCACAGGCCTATAGTTACTAGCAATGAGTTTATCTCCCTTTTTATATATAGGTGTAACTATGGCAGATTTCCATGCAGTAGGTAATCTGCCGGTGATAAAGGACCGAGACATAAGTGTCGCAATAGGTTCACATAGTGTATAGGCACAGTTTTTCAGTAGGTGTGGGTGGAGACCATCCTGACCTGGACTAGAATGCGAGTTCAATAGAAGCAGTTCTTTTTGAACGTCTTCGGGAGAAAAGTCACTTCCTGTGATACTGCTGATGCAACGAGGAGCGTTATCTAACGATGGCATATCCCCTGCTGGTTCGTTAACGTATGCGCTTGAGAATTGCTCGGCAAATATATGTGCTACTGTAATAGGATCCGTTATAGTATTTGTTTCACCAGCGCGCTTTAGAGCCAGTGACCTGACCACAGCTTATGCTGTGACCTGACCTTCGATCTCATTGTAGTTCGAATGTATTTATAAACATTTTTGCTTCCTCCATTTACTATATTGTTTTCATAGTAAGAACGTGCGGATCGAATTAAACTTGTAACTAATTTTCTCCTCGCTCGATATGCCTCATAGTCTACTTGTAAATGTGAAGTCTTAAATCTATCCCAAGATAAGCGTTTTTTCTTGATTTCTTTTAGAATAGGCTTAGTTAACCAAGGTTTGCAGCGCATTCTTCTTTCTTTTCGCATAGGCACAACTTTTCAATGACTTTTTCTATTGTACCGGCCAAAGTTTCACACATGTGATCGACGTTATTACCATCCGCGTAGTTAATCTTACAATTAGTGAAATAATTATTTATATCTGGATAGCTGGTTGTGCAAAAATTTCTGTTTGTTCCTTCTTTTTAAATCCGGCATGCGACATGAGCGATAGCTGGGCTGTGGCAACGGTAGTAACATGTTCACTACATCCAATCGAAGGATCAAACCTAACGACAGTAAGAAAGTTAACTTTGACGATATTGCAGTCGAAAATGAAATAAAAGTCGGGTTCTCATGTAACAATAATATTTATTTTTTGAAATTCCAGCTATACAAAAAACTAAAAATCTTTCATAGGAACTAAATTTGATGCGATGTCGTATTTTTAATTTCTGAGAAGGATTCGTTCATAAAATGCTTCGATATTTTGCAGAGAAAAGGCGGTTTACCTGAAGCGATTTCGATTTTGAAGTTGCTATCAACTTCTTCTTTACAACTTTGCGAGTCTAATGTAGGTACTAAAAGCGAAATCACGATGGTAAGTACAAGACCAGAATCCAAAAACTCGTGTTCATACTCAAAAATCTATACCTATAATACAGCTTTTCCATTGGCCAGATCAACAACTTTACTTTTATACAGTCCAGTGCAAACATTTAGATCGATGATCTCTTTTGACTTATGAGCTAATGTGACTCATTTTAAGTGTATGGAATCAACTTCATTTAACTTAATTACAATCTTCATCTGAAAAAAGCAGATCTTGAGGTAATTTATGCTTAGGCTAATATGAATACTTCGTTAGCCAAAATTGCAGTGAAGTACGGCACCGTCGACGTCGGCGTCGCGTCGGTAGGATAATTGTAATTCATTCACAATGTCTTCATCCAAGCGGGCTATGTTTAGGGTGGCATTTTTATTGGCGCGCATGTGAATTTGTGGTTATGATTTTTGAAGGCTTGCACTGTTGCCTGTTAAATTTTTATCTCCTTCAGTAAAATGTTTCGCATCTTGACATTAAAATTGCAGCAATGTCAATAAAGCAGTTGTAAAAAATGTCATAGTTTTCTTATGCCATAGTTTACCTTCCATAACAATTCATGCATGCAATCTAATAAAAGCATATAACAGCCTACCGGAAGAGAAAATATTGTGAATGGATTATAACAATGAAAAAAAATTTAAAAACAAATTATTGTAATCTCACCTTGGCTTTAAAAGATCCAACAATAAAATGCACTTGTTTTTCACCTTACTTTCTGCCTGTTTATTATTCGTTTTCGAATTCAAGCAGTGAAACAACTTTTAAATTCATAATGTCTTTTTAATGTGAGGCAGCAGATTGTAGAAGAGTACATACATGATCCATGTTTCTAAAGTAATGATTCACTGTATTTCGTATAAAAACCAAACATTGTGTAAACGATGGATTGAGAAGTGTAGAAGAGCTGTTAGTAAAATAAATCCAAGTAGCAATTGAGTTTGTTCAGCTCATTTTACCACTGAAGACTATGTAAAAGACCTAAATAATGAGCTACTTGGACTACATTAAAGAACAAGCTGAAACTGGATGCTGGTTCAAAAATATTTTTATAGAATAACCTGTAATTTTTAGATGAAAGTCGACGAACGTACAAAATAAAAGTACTTGTATTGTAATTGCTTCAAAGTAATCATGTTGGTGAGTTTAAAATCAAACTTAGTAGTAGTAATGGCGTGACACTCAAGTAATGAAGGTTTCGGGGTCCTTGGTTAGTTACTTGGCTGGGATTTTGAAGAGAGGAGGAAAACAATTTTTAGGGTGCCAACGGGACGAAACCAACTCCAACTAAGGAGAATTCATACTGGATAAAAAATTCTTCAAATAGCGGTCTAATTTTGACCAATAAAGAAATGTTTGCAACTGTTGTTAGTGCAGAATAGTTATTTATGTATTAAGGGCATGATAACCAATAGATTAAAGCACGAGGGAATGTTTAAAGCGCAACGTGAAGAGGAGAGCTTTAAATTCCCCGAGAGCTATAATCGTGACTAGGCACGTGGTACATACGTTTTATTTCATTTTGATTCTCAAGAGAAGTTTTTTCTTGCAAAGTTCCTCTTTCGCGTTTCTTGAATTCTTTTTCTGATACCATCTTACAACCTCGTACACGATTCAAACGTACAGTACCAATAGAAAGTATACCATATTTAGTTAAATATACCATCAGTGGAATACTGGTAAACCAACAATCAAAGAAAAGTTTATTGTTTACATGCTTTGGTATTATTTGGGCAAGCTTCACCACTATACTACTGCTTGTATCTGAGTCAGGAGCATCTGTACAAACAGTGTTACTTTGAGAGCCAGCAAAAACGTAAAAAATTTAACTAAAACCAGAGACAAATACTTTGTAAACACATTTGTGAGGTTTCTTTGCATTGTATTGTTTGATGGTTGATCTGGATTTAGTAGGAATGATTTGTTCATCTGTTGCAACATTATCTTCCATTGGAATCAAACTCGATGTGCTCTCTATATTGCTAAGTAGAGGGCTAATCTTAAACAACTTATCATGGCATTCTGTTCCTAGAGGTATGTAACTTTCGTTATTATTAAAATGAAGAAAACGTTTAATTTCCGCCCATCTGTTACACATCATTACGGAAGATACTGTAGGATGGTCCAGATGTGGCGACCAATAATTTCTTGTTTGAGGCAAATTAATAATAGGCATATACAAACAGATGCCCATAAACTGTTCTATTTCATTTCCTGAAAAATTTGCAGGCCGGTTTATACACTTCTGGGCACAATAGAAGTTTGTTTGGCCAGTTATTTCTAATATTATGTCTTTCTTAAATATAAACTTCAAAAAGTTATATGGAGTCTCTAAATCAGCAACTTTTTGTGTCATATTTTGATGTCCTACAAATTTTATTTGCTTTTGGATCTTTTTCGAGGTTCCCTGTTCTGCAGGTACCTATACTAAATTTCAAATAAGCATGCAGTACTTGGATCTAAATAGTAATAATAACTACGACCGTGATTGGTCAAAACAAAGTCAGCATTACCACCATCAGAAAATCAAACATTTTTTCAAAATTGTCAATTTGGCATTCGATATGAATCTTCCTAAAAATACCAAGGAACAACAGATAAATAGTGGATAAAGAAGGCTGGCCTACAACGTTTATTTAAATTATATAGGACGAAATTATTGTAAACACGAGCAGTCACACAAACTTATATATATTTTCCTAGTGTAAAACTAAGTTTGAGTTCGGGGCGCCATCTACTGCATTCTTATTTGAAATTTAGATAGGTTCAGCTTTTCCGCCAGTTCATTTAAGGAAATGTCATCTTCGTCATCGTCGGATACTGTATTTGTTTCGGCCACAATTATATCTTCACCTTGATCAACATCTTCAGGTTATTCATTGTCATTGTCGCTTTCGCGAACTAGAATGTGTTATGACGTATCCACTCCGTCTTCTGATAGGTCGGAATCGTCAACCTCATTATTATCTCGTATGTCTCGAACATATTTGCTATTCCCGTCATAGTAATTTACGTTACGAGACCGGACAGTAGTGTTTTGCAGGTCGAACGCGAGCTTTGGAAGCTTGGGGAGACCTGCAAAGCACTTTCCGGTCATGTATCGTACAATATTTTTCTACGACATCCGAGTCCATATTTTCACTACTGCGAATTCACTTTCAAAACTCAAAAAAAATTGTGACATTAGCCTCTATTATTTGCCTTAACCAATAGTAATTTACGTTACGAGACCGGAAAGTAGTGTTTTGCAGGTTGAACCAAGCAGATTCCAGGGCGAGCCGCAGTCGAGCCTTGGAAGCTTGGGGAGATGTGCAAAACACTTTCCGGTCATGTATGGTACAATATTTTTTATCTACTCCTACTGTACAATGGCCATTCATAATTCACAGTTTGCAGCCAATCATATAACTCTATTTTCATTATTCAATAGTTTGCAAGTTGCAACCAATCAGAAAATTCTATTTTCATTATTCACAAGACTCGTATTGCATAGGAGTAGATAAAATAACGTATTATATTCGCGATTATGGCCATTATTCACTCAGATGGCTGTCATAATCGCTCATATAATAATATACTATTTTACGACATCTGAGCCAATAATTTTTAATTATCGAATTCCCTTTTAAAAACTCAAAAATATGACATTAGTATCTATTATTTGACTTATCCAAACAAAACACAAACTGGCTTCCATAGTAACGAAGACATCAGGGAGCGGCAAAAGCTTTTTTCTGAAATCGTCAAGAAAGCGGGCCATGTCAAGCCTCAGTTTGATCTTGAAAATGTCACTTTGCAAGACTAGTTGATCTTGAAAATGTCACTTTGCAAGACTAGTCACTTTTGAGATTTTTGCAAGACTAGGCATTTTTACTTTGCGTTACCTAGCTGATCGGTCACCTTCACCATGCACACCTTGATGCAATAGGATTCTATTTTTAAATATGTCAGAGAACAACTAAAATTCTCCAGCTTCTTCTGGGACTCTTTATTTGCATAAGGTTCGTTGGTAAAGCTTAGGCACATACAATATTAAATATCTCTGACAGTGTTGTTTTCTATTAAGACGCTGTCACTGTAAGCATTCAGAGTGGTTTGCTGGCACGAGGCTTTAAGCGAGCGCCCTTGTAACATGACTTGCGAGGGGTGCGTTTGTCGCTCTCTCTTGGCGACGGCTGGAACCGTGGAGCGGTGTAGATCCGTGCTGTCGAAACCTGCGCGCGCTAGGTGTTACAAAGAGGGATTTCAGAAAAAATGTAATACATTACACAGCATGAAAGTGTCTATGCTTGACTCGGAGGCTTTGAAGAAGTATTCGGACGCTTCGCGTCCTCGTATTCTTCAACAAGCCTCCTCATCTGCAAAGTATCACTTTCATGCCTTGTAATGTAATATACTATTACCGGTCCCTGATGCCCGTTTTCCGATCTTGACCGGCAAAACGTTACTTTCTGGAAATGTTTTTTTTTCCAGAAACTGCATATTTTCTGGTCGGTCGTAAAAAAACAATAATACAAACTTGTTTACATAGTACCGAATGCATCAGAGACCGGCAATAGTATTTTATTTGTTCCTCACTTGTAAACATCAATTTATTAAGTCACTGCATTAATCAAGAAAGTATATTTTAACAAGTTACTAAATTGTAAAATCTTTACAAGTTAACTGTCAGTTTTACAAGCGTGCTCATAGATAAATGATAGCGTGCAAAGCCAGAGTGGTCTTCATCAGTATGTGTCATACATAAAGTAGGGACAAGAAATCAGACGACGTGCGCCACCAAATAAATTTTAGTGACGACATAAATACCACCATTAGATTTACAAAACCGATATTTATTTTCTTCTTTACAGCTCATTTGAAATCATGTGTTTGGTTTAAGCTTAATCAATTATCAATGGAAAATTAACAATTTAAGCTAAACTAAAATTTGCTTCGTGGCGCACGTCGTCTGATTTCTTGTCCCTACTTTATATATAATACACATATATTGCTAGTAGGGCCTGGAAACGTCAGAAAACATTACGGCGCCGACATAGTCTCACTTAGAGTATAACGCGTCTCGTGGGCATGCGTGAGAATTCGAACTCCGCCTTTAGAAGCAAATTTTAAACTTGCCACTTTCCCATTGGCCGGACGACACCGCCGCGCTTGCACACAGCTCATCATTATACATTGAAGAGTTGGTTGTCTGTCTCACTTCCTTGATGAGTTTCCCCACATAGCCGCTAGCAATATAGTAAGTATTAGATATATGGTGTCATATTGATGAATTTAGTTGCTAGTCAGTTTAACATTTTGAATAAATGGTAAATTTCTAGTTATTTACAAGTGAGGAACAAATAAAATATTCAACAATACACGCAAGGTAACAGGTTTTACTGGCTCAAGAAGGTGACTGGCGAGCCGCAGGCGAGCCAGTCCTATCCTTCTATTCGCCAGTAAAAACCCTCTTACCAAGCTAGTAATGTTATAGTATTTAACATTACTAGCTTGGTAAGAGGGTTTTTACTGGCTGACAGTAGGATATGACTGGCGAGTCAAAGGCGAGCCAGTCACCTTCTGGAACCAGTAAAACCCGTTACCTTGCGTGTATTGTTGAATATTTTATTTGTTCCTCACTTGTAAATAACTATAAATTTACCATTTATTCACAATGTCAAACTGACAAGCAAATAAATTCATCAATATGACACATACTAAAGAAGACAACTTTGGCTTTGCACGCTATCATTTATCTATGAGCGTGCTTGTAAACTTTTACTGGCTAGCCAGTAAAAAATTTACAGGCTAGCCAGTTAAGAGACATTTTCAAGGTGAATACAGTGACTTGATAAATTGATGTTTACAAGTGAGGAACAAATAAAAGCTTTTACTCACAATCGATTAATAATAGGTACGTTTCTAACCTTCAATACAGTAGGAAAGCGAGTCATTGTTTAATTTATTTTCCCAGTTAGCCGTGAAAGATTTTCCCGGCTAGCTAAGCATCACTTTCAATGAACTTGTCATGTTACCTAGCAACAGCGCCGCAGTTTCCTTTGTTAAAGTGACTTATTAAACTGCGATAAAAATACGTATTATTTGAAACTTACCTAATTAAAATAATGACAAAAACCGATTGTGAGTAAAATAGTTTACTCGCAATCACATTGTAATGTGTCAATTTCATGACATGTCAACAGCTGGGAACTAGATGATTACTGAAACTAGCTGGGAAATTGTTACATACCCCGAAAAATGTTACATACCTGAAGACTGGGTTGTTTTCATGGTAATAAAAATATTGAGTGGGTTGTTTTCATGGTAACAAAAATTTTTGCTACATCAAGATATCTATTATTCAGAATTCAATTGTAGTTATCTTTAAAATTAGATGATTGCGAATAAAATAGTATACATACCACGGTGAAAAGTTTCATTTCTGTTTCGACTAAGCAACCAAAGTTTTTCGTTGTTTTTGGTGTTTTATAGTTGACGAAATGGCACGAAACACAATTTCGTACTTTGACAGAGGGAGAATAGCGACTCTCTTGCAGAATGGACTCACACAAAGAGAAGCTGCAGAAACAATTGGGGTTTCACAGAGCAACACAAAACCACTGGCTTGCATTGGGCACGAGAAATGATGGCGAGGGCAAAAAATTGGAACAGGGTTCTGTTTGCAGATGAAACCAGAATTGGTCTAGTAAGCGATTCAAAACGGATACGTGTTTAGAGAGGTTCAGAAAGACATACACGTTTATCTACAGTCTTCCGTTTCAAAATGGTAGCGTGATGTTTTGAGCAGACATAATAAGAGGCACTCGGAAGCCACTGGTGGGCATTGAAGAGACAATGGCAGACAACTTTTGTATTCAGAACGTTCTTTCTCCTGTTGTACGTCTATTTCAGGGTACAGTGAGCGAAGACTTCATTTACATCGATGATAATCCAACGTCCCATCGCACCTTTACAGTCGAAGAATATCTTCAAAAAGAGGATATCACAAATCACAAAGTTATGGTAGCTAGCAAATTCGCCCGATATAATTCCAATTGAACATACTTGGGGCATGCTTAAAACTCGAATTAGAAACAGAAACAGTTCACCTTTAACTTTTAGAAATTTGAAAGATGCTGCTCAAGATGAATGAGGTGCAATTCCTCAAACGCACATTGACAATATTATCGAAAGTATGAGATACAGCATACAGGGCATGTTTTGGTATCCGAGGAGGACACACAGATTATACTTTTGGGTGTTATTTCTTTGTATGTGTGTGGCATTGTTTCGTGTATTGAAAATTTTCCGAACAAGAGTCTCTAGATAGCCATTATCTTGTAAAGCATTAATAATAAATTCTTTCTCTTTTTTGAAAATTTCATCATTAGAGCAAACAGCTTTGGCTCTGTCGTAAAGACTCTACAGCACCTGTTTTTTGTGATGGTTAGTAACATTTTTATGGAAGATTTTGAACAACAACATGTCTACACATACACCAACAAACCAGTAGTTTGTTGGAGGTATGTCGATGATGTTTTTGCAATTTGTTCTCAAGATGTGGATGAGGTGGAGAAACCTCCATCAAAATCACATTAGAAACAGAGCAAAACAATCAGTTACCTTTTCTTGATACACTAATCACACGCACAATAAATACTTTTGAAACATCAGTATACCGTAAAAAAACTAACGCTAATAGGTACTTACATTTTAACTCTAACCATCACAAAAACATAAAGACAGGTGTTGTAAAAAGTCTTTACGAGCCAAAGTTGTTTGCTCTAATGATGAAATTTTCAAAAAAGAGAAAGAATTTATTATTTATGTTTTACAAGATAATGGCTATCAAGAGACTCTTGTTCGGAACATTTTCAATACACGAAACAATGCCACACACATACAAAGAAATGACACTCAAAAGTATAATACTCTAACTCAAAATACCAGGTGCTTCAAGTAGGACCTACTTTTCGGCTATTGGAAAATACTTAATTTTGAAAAAAAACACTAAAGGCAATGCCTCGAAATTGGACGGTCATAACCGTAGAACAAAGAAGCTAAGAAAAAGGACGATGATTATAGGAACGTCGAACGTTCAGGGAATTTCAAAGAGAATATCCCTTATGCAAATTGAGTTGGAAATTTTCCATGGTAACGGCGAAAATTGATAATGGGAAATTTACCGGAAAATTTCCACTTATGTCACTTTCATCACAAAAAACCGTAAACTATTAGTACTTAGATATTAGTATCGCAATTTTTTTAATAAAAATGTTTTCTTTACTGTGTTTTTTCATTCGTCACATTCTCTATCAAAATATAACGCGTGCTTAAAACATTTTCCTATGGAAATATTTGGAAATATGTTATGCAGCTATTTTTTTTTTTCAACAAAAGCATTCGTGCGTGCCTCCAAGAAAAACTAGCTGCAGAACATATTTCCAAATATTTCTGGAAATTTTTCAAGCGCTTGTTATATTTCTACTGAAAATACGGGCAATAATATCTGAATGCAAAAAAAAATCGACGTATTATTTATGACAGAAACAAAGAGCAAAAGCCAAAGCACTGAAGTGATTGGCGAATACATACACCTCTGGTCAGCGGTTCCCAATCAACAAGAGCTAAAGCCTGAGTATTGATACTGATAAAGAAGAAATATCAGCATTTTATACGGAATGTAAAATATGTATCAACAAGATGTATTAATAATAACTGAACAACTCGACTACAGAAACAGTAATAGTTTCAGCATATGCGCCCACAGATTACTCCCATATACAGATCAAAGAAAACTCTATGGGACAATAAACAATTAGTTGAAGAAAATTAGAAATCGACAACAGCTTATACTTGCTGGTGACTTGAATGCAAGGGTAGGGGTAAAACAAAATAAGGAGTAAAACGATGTAGTTTGACAACACGGAGAACTAATCTTCAACGATAATAGGAACAGATGAATACACATGCGTAAACAGTACAACCTAATAATAGGAAAACATTTTTCAAGCACAAATTTACATCGCCAAGGCCAACTATGGATCAAAAATCAATATTAAATTATATGTATTGTAATGATGCCTTCAACTAATAAAGGGTTTAGTAAAAATATAAATAATTAAATAGAGCAAATCACACCACTCAGGGTGCTCTTATTAAATTTGAGAAATGTAAAACTTTGTCTGTCAGTATTTTAGGCTAATCAAAAGGAAATGTATTTATGACACTTTAATAAAATGGTTAATTGTCCCTTTCTATATTGCATCGAATTGCAATAATATTCTGGACATGCTCCGGCAAAACACAAGACTAATCTTTCAGGTTGGGTTCAAATTTGAGTTTCATTAGAAATTATTGTTTAGAATATACGCAATTTCAGTACACCCGCGCTGAAAACGCTTGGATTATTCATAACCTCACAAACTTCACATTTATACAGAAGGTCGTTAGAACATAAAGCGTTTATTTTACGATTCAAAAGTGAAAATTGTGCACAGAACCATCAGGTAAATTGAATTAAAAACTCTCGCCTAGCAACAGCTATCCCGATTTTGTTTTTGATGTGACGTAAACGCCGCTAGCAGCTCTCTTTTGTTCCAATTCCTGTGATTCCTTCAAATTTCTGGCAAAACCGCATTTTCTACTGACGCCACGCAATTTATTCGAACTAAGACAGATCTGGACGCTTGGAAACACGCTGGATCTACTCCGCAAAGTGTATTCTTGACGTCCACTAGCTTTCCGGACTCCAATCACTCAAAAAACATGCCAAATCCTACCTTAGAAAGTGTGGCCGATCCTCACCTCGAAGCTGGTTGCAGGTGACGCCGATGGATTTCCTCGCTTGAAGTAGCTTCCCTGGCAGCAAATCTTGTTTGGGGATGCTATTACACACCTCCCTAGTGTGTTGAACTGGAGACCCCTGGCTTCTGCAGCTCAAATGGGCCGGTGTCGATGTTCGAAATCTCCAGGTGCTCGGTGCCGTTCCACAGCCGAAGTTGGTTTGGTAAGTTTATAATTTTTATGTGGCAGAAACTTCTGCTAACACTTTTGCATGGGCCCGGTACCTTGTTGAATAAAACGGTATACTTTTTATATGTGGCAAATAATTTTTATTATATTAAAACATTGAATTTCCTGGAGTACCATTTGCCCACACTTATCAAATTACAGGAATTTATTTCTTATTGTTAACAAAACAGCATCGCGTTGCTTAGTAACTGCGATCTGAATTTGTTGAAGGGAAATTAGTTTTGGTGACAATTACACATAAAGAAATAAAATTTGATAACATGTTTGTTACTTAAATCTAAACATTGACTTTATTTCTTATACAAAAAAAATGTTCTTTTCCGTCACATACAACATTTTTATTCACTGCTCTGCTATACACTTAGTTTTAGAATGCACTGGCACTTGAGTTCATTTTTAAACACGTCACTGATTTTTCTTCCTTTCAGTTGCTCTCGCCCTGTATTGCTCTTTGCAATTTTTATCTTATCTTGCTTCGATTTCCATCTACCTTTCAACTTGCTTGCTTTTCACTGGCCTGTACTTTTATTAATAACTCTACGCTCATATTCATTATGCACATAACCAACCTTTTGTATTATTTACTTTTATTTGGTCCGGCTAGAAATATGCTCAAATCTATCATATTACTTATATTATTTTAGCCATCTTAAACCTTTCTTTTACTCAAACTTCAAATTCACTCCTTCTGAAATTTGTTTTGCTTATGCTTGCCTTTATCCCTCTAATTATGCTTCTTGCATCTCATTACCAATGCATTTAATAACTTTAACTACTGTTTAGATTGCAATTAAATAAAATATTTCAACTCTGTGCTTTAATTGAGTTTGTTCAATATTTCTCTCTGCATACAGAGCTAAATTGTGAGCTTCAAACCATCTCAGTATATATTAAACAAGAAAACACAAAACAGAAAGAGTCACATGTGGAGCTAACTGTGGCTCGGACAATTACCTACTTACAGGAAAAATTGCTTTTACAATTGCAAAAACATATAGAAAATGTCACTGACATAAATACAGAAAATTAAAAAAATTGAGAAACAGACCAAATACAATCTTTATGTACTACTTATATATCATGATAGTATACGGTATTTATATAAAAGAAGTTTAAAGGCCAAACTTGAAGAACTCAACGTTTCTCCCACTTTCGTAAGGTGCTTCATCAAAAGGAGAAATGCGCCTTTGTCCCTCCGATCGTTAGAAGAGTTTCGCCTCTGGCGTGGTTTACACGTTGAGTTACCGTGCTCTTTTGCTTTTCATTCTGATGAAGCTCCTTACGAAAGTGGGCGACACATTGAGTTCTTCGACCTCAGTAATGAGACGGGCCAATCCCGGAAGTCGTTTGTTACTTAACAAAATCAAGAAACTAAAGGCATTATAGTAAAAGAAATCTGTAAAGGGCTTTACTTAGAACTGTTCTCGCAAGTGAACGTTGTGACGGCACTGTGGAAGTTCAATCTGAATATTTCTGCGGTCTGAAATTGAAGTATTTGTTCTCATCGTAAATGTCCATTCTTCCAGAACCAGGAGAGAGAATATAAGTACGTTGAGATAGTTCGGCATGTTTAAATTGAGCAGTTTGTACTTGAGATCCTCGACCCAAGCCTTATCGAAGGCCTGGGCGACGTCTAGATAGGTTCTCGTTGTGTAGTCTTTCTTTTCAAGGCCATATTCTATCAGCTCCGTTAGGAAGTTGCTAGTTGGTGATTCATTCAGTGCTTTTTCTTAAAACATAATTAGAGATAAAAGGTAGTGATCAGGGATATCACTTGATCGATCAGCCGTGAGTGAGTATCTCACAGTGAACATAAATATGGCACAAGAAATTAAACATACTCCTTAAGCCCTATGTTGCTTAATCTACTGATGTATAAAATAATAAATTCCATACGGATTAAATTAGGTTACAAAATAGGAAAATATTAACAGCGTGTGCTTTCATATAACCCAATGCTTGTTGCTGACATTGAAAAAAGTGCAGAGACATATAGTCATCGGTTCATTATAATTTATAACTTATAGTAGCAGAATTGTACAATATGATAGTGTTCACTGATAAAACCGCAATTTCGTTTATCAAGAAAGGGCGACCGAATTGCAAATTAGAAATATATGAACTAATTAAAGAGCAAGTGAAGTAATCTCAATTTAAATAACGAAAATAAATAGCAGGCATCAAGAAGAGCCCGAGTATATGGATATTTAAGGAATATAGTGTGGAATGGCCTTATGTCAACAGAAACTAAAATAAAAGTACATAAAACAATAATTAAACACATTATAACGTATGATATGGAAACAAAGGTGCAAACTTTGAAAAACCAAGCAAATCATAACGGCAATTGATATGAAAAGTTTGCGAGCAGTTGTGGGATCACCTGAAGAGTGGAAAATAATTAGCTTATTCACCTCCCCAATATAGTTAATTAGTCTAATCGAAAAAGAAGAAGTAGAAGGAAAGAGCTTTTAGTACATAAATATCATAAAAGTATTTTTGTAAAATCGTATTAAAATAAGGTCATTTATGCATTTATTTGCGGGCGTAAACAGTGCCTTTTGCGCCCGAAGGCCTAAAAATAATTTGCGGGCGTAAATAGTGTCTTTTGCGCCCTAAGGCCTAAAAAACCAGCATCGCATTAGTAACCAACAACAATTTGATTTTTGCGAACGAATCGTGCCATTTATTTTTTCAAAGCTTTTAAGGTGAATTTTACAAAAAATCTTATTTGCATTTCGGACGTGAACGGCGATTTTGGCCCTGTGGCGTTTTATAATCCCTCGGCCCTTCGGGCCTCTGGCTTATAATTCCGCCGCGGGCCAAAATCGCCTCCTTCACGCCCTTAATACAAAAATAGCTATTCTGAGGAGATATTGTGAACCAACTCTGAAATAATTCGAATAACTTTCATTAAAGCACGAGAAATACATTTTATTTTTTAATTTTACTGATCAATTAAAAACCGAAAAACGATAACCACAACTTGTTCTTATAAGATAACAATCAGTGGTGTATTTCCTTTTATTTCAACACAATCTATAATCACAAAATAAATATAGCGTATAGACGTAATAATTTGATGCAAGGTTTATTTGGATATTTCTGTGTTGCATATATTGTCAAACATTCTAGTTATAGAAATCTAGAGGGTGACGGTTGGGTTGCTCAAATAAAAGACAGCCGATTCCCAAATTATAGGTTTCCAATGAGGAAGTTTTGCATGGTGCGTGACCTGAATTGCCCTGCTCTAAACACTGAGCACTTTATGTACGTAATTGGACACATTTTTGTAGAGAACATTGTATTATGTAAATGTCCAAGTACGCGGTATGAAGATATAATAATTGTAATTTTAACTGCACAATGCGAAATTCTGCAGAAGAAATTACAATTCATACCAGTGGAAGGAAATAGTATTTTTCCAGTGGGGCTGAGTAAGCCTGTTTTAAGTAAAAAATAGACATGTGTTGTCAGATATTTAAAATTTGTAATTCCCTTTTGTTGTAGTTCGTTTTACTTTTTGGTTCTGTTCACACGAACACAAAAAAATATATCAAAACCAGTAGTCTGTGTCTTGGGTTATTTCGTTATCCCACGTGCCAGGGCTGTGGCACATTGATTGTTGGCAGATACTATAATCGCATTTAGAACTAAATGCTGATCATGTAGTTACATATATATTTTTTTCCATTAAACGAGTCGATCAACTCGATTTTTGGTGCAGAATTTTTCAATAATTTAATAATAAGTAGAAATTAATCTCCATATAATTTTCATAGTGACATAATATTACGTCATTTTAACCCTTTAATTGACAGTGTTGCTTACAAGCACATTGGTTTTCAACATGGTATTACGAGAATTCCTGAGTAAGTCTGGGTCTGAGTGGGTGTTGATGCTTTCAGCCAAACATCATTTGTGACGTCCACTGAGAAATTTGCAAACAAGTACGATCAGCTCGGTTGATTTCCAGTTTGTGTGTTGCTGCTCATATTGGTGTTTTAGGTCAGATCCAGTGTATATTTTTAGGTTATGTGCCGCTGCCTACAGCTGTTTATTGTTTATTGTTCTCAAAAAAATGTTTGTTTGTATAGTTTTTGAAATTTTGATGTCAAAGGATCGTCTGTAACTAATAAAGCCAATTGCATTACTTTGTCTTCTAGATTTGATACTACAAATTCAGTGTTGCTTATAGGCAACTAAGTCATTATTATCGATATGGACGTTAACACATTTTATAGAAAAACTAAAAAACAATTGGTTTTGTTACCACCACAGGACGGCAATTTGTCTGATACTGACATATCAGATGTCTCAGACACTGAGGACGGTGTTTATAAAGAAAGATTATGAGAATGATGTGCCAGGAACAAATTTTTGTTGCGCATGAAAGGGCAAGCTTATTCCTGCTATTCCATTTGATTAAGATCCTGATGATTCTGATGGAGATTGGGATACTGACGAAGATTTACCTCTTGCGCAGCTGTAAGTACAAATTGCAGCGACATCAAATAAATCTTTAAACTTCCAAATGAAAGCTTCCAAATGGAAAAGACAAGATATTACTACTTTCGATGCTGACGAAACTGAAATAATTTTTGAAGAAAATTGTATAGATGAAGTTACTCCACTAACATACTTAAACACATTTTTTACACAAGAACTAATTGCCTTGATAGTACAGCATACCTATCTTTATTCTGGACTATGTACTGGTACATCCATTACTACAAATACTAAGGAATTCGAACAGGTTATAGGAATGTTAATTTTTATGGATGTTATAAACTTTCTATCATATAGCGACTATTGGAGTGAATCTTATCATTCCACCCAATGATGGTCCCATATAAAGGTTCAAGAGCTGGAAATTTGAGACAGTATATCCAAAATAAAACCTACAAATGTTGATGCAAAATATTTGCACGCTGTGGAGTATCTGGTATCACATATGATTTTAAATCTTACATAGGCAAATGCATAACGGCTGACGAACTAAATAGTGATGAACAAATATTTGGTATTTGAGGTCAAGTAGTTATCTTGTTATGCCAAACCGTACTATCAGATTCCAACATCAAAGTGTTTTTCGACAATTATTTCTCTACGTTTGATCTTTTTGTATTTTTGAAGGAGTAAATGGATATTGATTCGCTTGGTACTCTGCGATAAAACAGGCTAATAATCTAGTGTATGTAAAATAGACAACAATAAGTTGGTTACGTTAGCAAGCACTTTTGTGGGAATTGAACCAAAGTAGAGTGAAGAGATAGAATACAGCTGAGAAGAGTAAAGGTAACGTAGATTGTCCCAGAATCGTTCAGGATTACAAGCACATGGGCGGTGTTGATTTGGCTGACATGCTTATTGAACTGTATAGAGTACCACTTCAATCCAGAAGAAGGTACCTTCGAATTTTTGGATCCATGATAAACGTTTAAGTTACAACTGCTTGGTTGGTGTATCGGAAGGACAGCAGAAAAAGAAAGCCTGGTCTAAAGTTGTTTCGTACTATGATAGCGGAGGCTCTAATGGGCCAAAATAAAACCTTCTGGTGTGGATCTGGTACCTGTAGAAAAAACCGTTATTCCTGTACCAGTTTCTGATGTAAGGCACAATGAATATACCAAAATGCTCCATTAACAACACATAGGGTGTTTATGAGAAAAAAATCAATTTGTGACTAACTTGGAAGTGAATTATCCGATTAATTTGAAAATACATTATAATAAAGACAAAATTAAATTACTAAAAAATATAAAACTACGTTCAAAATGCTATCCTCCAGCCGCAGTACAAGCATAATACCGCAATACAAGCGATTTGTCTACCTCTGTATTCTGTAAAGTTAGTACCACAAGTTCAAAAAATGTTATTTTTTTAAGAGTGCCCGTTGCACCCCGAAGAGTTCTAGAGTTTCTTGTTATTTTTAAAAATAGTTCTATGTATTTAAGAGAAAAAAGTGCGAATCGAAGATTTGGGGTGCTAACTTCACTTTCTCCTCGGACAAATACCACTATAACTCTTTTTCCGTCACACTTATTGAAAAATGCCATAACACTTTTCGATAAAACTCGTCGGTATGCTACTAGAACTCTAACAAAAATAAACGTTTTAAAAAATATATAATGCGAACATTTTTTTTTAAGTTTTTTATGTTCCGGTAGTTCTAATGGGAGTTCTAGTATCATCCCGATGAGTTCTATCGCTAACTCTAATAGCTTTTTTTGATAAGACTCAAAGTAAAAAAGTTACGCGTATTTTTGCGTTAGCACTCTTACAAAACTACCTGGAAGCAATTTTGCTACAAGTTATTTGAGCCTTTACGGTACCGTATTTTGAATTATTTTTTAAGAAGTATTGCAATAAGGAACTTAGGTGGAATAATAATTTTGTCGGATTTTAAAGGTTCCTATCTTAATTCCCATTCATAGGTTTGCTAAATACATGCCAAGTTATTTTTCACAGTGATGACCGGCTCTTTTAACTACGTATATTCTTATATTGTCCAGTTTCATTCTACAGTGAACTCAGTTCTAAAACTATATGATCTTCGTTCGAAAACTATCGTTTTTATAAAACCTTTACAGTTTGTGTAAAAATTTGGAACATTTCTGTGTATAACACAGAAAGTGTTAGATAACAGGTAACATATTACGATGGTAGTAAGCCCTACAAACTCAACTCTGATAGCATTGCCAAACTAATGGACATTTCATTAAAGCTCAGGGTGAGGTATTTTATATAACTGCAAGGCTAAACTTTGAATTTAATAGATTGAGTGCATTGGTAAAAATATGTCAATTAATAGCAGTATAATTAATTAAAGAACGGTTTAAGCAAAGCTCAATTCTCACAAGGATCTTAGAGCCGATTTCATAATCAATTTTAAAGCTTCATTTAACTAAAGTAATGTTAGAATGTGTAACACATGTCACGCAGCACATTCTAATGTCACTTTAGTTAAATGAAGCTTTAAAATTGATTATGAAATCGGCCCTAAGTTGAATGTAAGATAAAATTTTAAATATGAGGTTTGTGCAAAGTATATTAATTAAAAAAAGGTTTGCAAAGGCAATAAATTGAAGCGAATAATTAAAGTAAGGTTAAACAGTGAAATATTTGTCAGGGTTTTAAAAGAAAGGTAGGAAAAGCTAGATAAGCTAATGAACGTTGCAACGAGCAGCTAAGAAAGCTGGAATTAAGGCATTTGACGCAAAATTGTAAGAATCAACAAGCCAGGGTTATATAAAAGTTGAAGAAAAGCACACAGCAGATGAACTAAAAATTGTGTGAAAGATCAGACAGGTGAAATCAAGCGACGCCTTTGTGAAGTAAGTACTCTCATAAAATTAATCAGTGCAGTGACTTATGTGAACAGTTTAAAGCAAATTAACAAACGTGCAGTGACGCAAAGACTTGATTAACTAATTATAAATGTGGACCATAATATTAGAATAAGAATTTGTATATAAGTTGTAGTTTTTAGGCAAAGTTATATTTATAAGTAAGCATTTTGAACTTGATTCACATCCGTTTTTATTTAAGATTAAAGCTAGCAATTGTTTATAGCGGATATTAAATAGAACAATTGAATTAATGTAAGATTTGACATGTTGTAAAATGTACTCCTAAATAAAGTTAATTTTCATATAGTAAACCAATTTTTTTAAATATAAAAATTATACCAGTCAATTCAGTGCAATTTTGTGGTCGTGTGGTGTTATTTGCATTAAAATCCAACACCATAAGTTGTATAGTTCTCCGAAGCACAAGCACCATAACCTCACATCGGAAACAGCCTTTACGATCTCTGCATGGAGGCCTACGAGTCGAGACAGCCCAGAGGCGAAGACACCAGTGCCTAAAGCAGCCCGTGGAGGACGTCATCGAGGAGTAGTAGCAGCATCAGGTCCATAGCAGTCCCAGTACGAGACCAGCGTCGCCTTCGAGCCCCGATATAAGTTCGGCAACCACAGGTACTGTCTACCCCTAAAATTAAGCTAAGTGAACACCGGGAAGTTTATGCATGTGCACCAAGAGTCATACCCAAGGCAATACAAGCCATTTTCATTGCTGCAAAGTGAATCCAGACCGCAGAATAGCCCAACTCTATAATTTGGGGTTATGTGACAGTTAGATCCGAAAAAGACGCCAAGTAAAACAATTGGTGCGAAGATATGGGCCCCTTTTAACAAATGCTAGAAAAACAAATGAGGTTAATGCCGCGAAACAGCTTAATTCAAATATTTACCGGTGGAAATGTGATAAATTTTTACTTTGTTTTTTTAAATTCACGATCGCACTTTGCCAAGCGGAAACCATTTTAATTTAATGTATGACCTACTTTCGAGTATTTGCTTGTGCGCAGTAGTACGAAGGCGGAGTACAGATCCGTATTAAGTTAAATTTAGAATTATACATTCAACTATAAAACTACACGTTTCTCGGCATCCCCAAGATGAAAAGCTTGAACACCCGTATAATATTAAGGGTGCAGTCCCCATACATTGACAGAAAATCGTTGCTGGAATCTTCTACTTTTTATTATATGGGGGTCCTCTAACGAATAATGATGCAGGTTTCGAAAGTTTGTAATTTCGTCCCTGTTAAAAATGGCTTCATTGGTTCATCAAATAGATGGAATAAAATTGGGGTTGTTAGTAATTCCTTCAAGTAACCACCAATAAAAAACTACACCTTTCTCGGCATCCCCAAGATGAAAAGCTTGAACACCCGTATAATATTAAGGGTGTAGTTCTTCCCTAAGCAGGGTTCGCGAAACAAAACTGCACAGAAATTCGGCGAGCACTTGTAGTAAGATTGTATAAACTAGAACCAATTACATTTTCCCGTTGTGGTGCATCAGCCCCTTGGGCTTTCGGAAAACCAACCTCACACACTCTTCGAAAGGCCGAAGTAAAGACCTGATGATTTTGGATTCTTCTGTTAGGGAATCTGTGGTGGTATTTCCTAACGGCTGCTAAGACGCTTCCGTTACAACAGCCATACAAAAAAGTGGACGTGACTACCTCCCTGGACTTTCCCATACTGGAAACTGTTCATATCGTCTTTATTCAACAGTCTTTACAACATATCAAAATTTCAACTCGATGACTCACGTCTTCACCGTGATAAGCGTTTACACTTTCACGTAAGTTGCGGGTAAATATAAAAGAAGGTGTAGTTCAAAACGTGACCACCGAGCTTCTGTAGATGGCGCCAAGTGGACAAGCCGCCACTGTGCTAGTTTATGTATTATTTTCCTCAAAACGGCTGTAGCACCGAGGTGAAATTTTTTAAGTACCTGGAAATTATATTTTCTAGGGCATACAAAATCGATTTTTTTATTTTCGCGGAAAAAGATTCTTTGACGCAAAAATATAGCAACCGTTAGAATAAAATTTTTTTTTAAATAGAGGGGGGAGGGGGCCGGTGCGCTTACATATATCCACGAGTGTAATATTTTTTTGCATATTCATATGCTCCATTATGCACTGAGCAATTCAATGGAAACCCCAGCTACCTATCTTGTTTTGTTTATTAATTAAAGGGGTTTAAATTTTCAAACTTCAAAGCTTCGTAGAGGGCGCCACAGATAATTCATGAAATTCTTTAAAAAACAGATCGATAGCCCTTTTCGGGGTCTATCAGTGTATGAAGTTTAAACAAATTCCTGTGGGCATTTTTTAAGAAATGATTTTTAGAAAATTTTCAAAATTTGAAAATTTGTAATTTAGGCCCCTTAATATTTTTCAAAACACTTTTTATATCACCTCATGTTAGCCTTCATATACTATTCAGAAAAAAATCAATTGAATCGATTCATCCGTTTTTGAGTAATAGGGCGTTAAACTCAAAATCTTCAAAAAATAATAGCGCCCTTCATTTTAAACCTAGCGAGTTCGGCAAAAAACTAACAGATTTGTCTTATGACCCTCTATCGTTATCCGCGATAAAATTTTCAAAATTTTAATCACGAAAACAGTGATACCAAAAAAACATGCGTAACTTCCGCTTCCGGTTTCGGATTTTTTTGAAAAGCTTATTTTGTCGATGAATTTTCGATACACCCCCGCATTCCAAAGCGCATCAAAATCGGAGCAATCGGCTGTAGGAGCGTCACCCACCCACACACCCACACACAGACAGACATTTTTTAAAAACCACTTTTTTGGGTTCCTAGAGGCCCAAAACGGATATTTCTGTGAAAATCTCGATTTCTAAAATTTTCATGATTTCAAGACTTCCCTATACCTATGGGTATGGGAAAGTAAAAACGATGTCTGCTATTTCTCTTGTAAAATGACCTATTTCGAAAGAAAATCGTTCTTTTAAAAAATAACAGAACCTTTCAAAACAATTAATGGCTGTTTAAGACAGCCGCTGTCTTGATATAGTTTCAAAATTAAAAATTGATTATCAGAATCAGGCTACTTGATTTTACAAATTCAAATGTTTACTTTCCAAACGTAGAAATATTTTTTCCACCAAGAACTGACACATATTGACAAAATTTTGTTGAGCAGTCAAACATTCCATTACATCAGCCATTGCTAGGTATCATATAAATAAAGGAGAACGATCCAAACGTGTGTGTCCGTCACGACAATTGCAGACGCGATGTCCCCCATTTGCGTTTGCATGCATTTCACCGTCTCCTCCATTTCGCGACCGGGGCTGAGCCCCGTGGGCCCCCTTGGAGAGGGGCGGAGCTCCGAGGGCTTCCTTGGAGAGGGGCGAAACCCCGATGGTCCCTTGGAGAGGGGCGGAGCCCCGTGAGCCCCCTCGGAGGGGGGAAGGAGTCCCGAGAACCGCTTGGAGAGGGGCGGAGCCCCGAGGGCCCCCTCGGAGGGGGGAAGGAGTCCCGAGGGCCCTTTGGAGAGAGGCGAAGCCCCGAGGGTTCCTTTGGTAAGGGGCGGAGACTCGAAGGCTCCCTCGGAGAGGGGCGGAGCCCGAGGGCTCCCTTGGAGAGGAGCGGAATCCCGAGGGCCTCTTTGGAGAGGCGCGGAGCCCGAGGGCCCCCTTGGAAATGTGAAAGGAAGGGAAAGACTGTATGGTTATGTTGTGGAAGTGACGTCCATAGTGTTCCAGATCCTTTTGCTGATTTTCCCAGAGAACTCAGAGAGTTATTTGAGCGGAATTTTGATGAAATCGATGCTATTTTAAAAATCTGGTGTAATACACGCACACAACTACCTTTTACAGTGATGTTATAATTGGTCAAAAATTTTATTTTAAATTTTTAAGCATTTGTCAAAAATTTTCAAAAGTTACAAATTTTACAAAAACGGTACAAAATAGTGTTAGTTCAAAAGACAAATTTTCTCTAAAATTTTAAGCTGAATTCAAAAATGTAATAATATAACGGGGGTTCTATTTAAAATAGGAGTTAATAAACAAATTGGAAAAAAACAAAAGAAACCCATTTTAGAAGTATTCAACTGGAAAATCACCTATCTCACATCAATACACATTAAAAATGTAATAAAAGTGTAAAGTTTTAAAAAAATCGTTAGAGCCGTTTTTGAAAAAATCGAAAAAAACTGAAAAATCACAGGAGTAGACACCTACTTCCGGTTATGCGATTTTCTTCAAAATCTTACTGTCGCATCTACATAGTACACAAAACTTATATACGAAGTTTCAACGCCATACCTCTTTTCGTTTTTGAGATATTCTGTTCACAGACACACAGACAGACAGACAGACAGACAGAGAGACAGACGACCAATTAAAAAAATATGTTTTGTGGGTTCATGGGACTCGAAAACGTGAAGATCTGTTGAAAACTCAATTTCGAATTTTATCGTAAAAGGAAGTAAAAAATCTGGTGTGATACACGCACACAACTTCCTTTTACAGTGAAAGTGATCTTATAATTAGCCAAAAATTTGATTTAAAATGTTTTAAGCATTTGTCAAAAATTTTCAAAAATTACAAATTCTTCCAAATCGGTACAAAATAGAGCGTTAGTTGAAGAGACAAATTTTCTCTAGAATTTTAAGCTGAATTCAAAAATGTAATAATATACCGGGTGTTCTATTTAAAATAGAAGTTAATAAAAAAAAATAGACAAAAAAACAAAAGAAACCCATTTTAAAAGTATTCAACTGGAAAATCATCTATCTCACGTCAATACAGATTCAAAATGTAATAAAAATGTAAAGTTTAAAAAAATCGTTAGAGCCGTTTTTGAAAAAATCGAAAAATACTGAAAAATCACAAGAGTAAACACCTACTTCCGGTTATGCGATTTTTTTCAAAAGCTTGCTGTCTCATATACATAGTACACAAAACTTATATATGAAGTTTCAATGCCATACCGCTTTTCGTTTTTGAGATATTCTGTTCACAGACAGACAGACTAACAGACCAATGAAAAAAATATGTTTTTTGGGATCAGGGGACTCTAAAACGTGAAGATCTGTTGAAAACTCAATTTCGAATTTATGCGGTGAATTCAATACTTCCTTTATTGTAAAAGGAAGTAAAAAAACCAATTTGCGTTTCTTTTTGAAAAGGATGAGCAAAGCTTAAAACTACTTCTCAGTGGTGACAGAAAATGTGCTAAGCAGCGCATACGAAAATATATCAGGATAGACCGCGCAATAGCGTGCGCAGCCCCGTTTATTTACAATAAAACTGTATAGGAATAATTTGAACATTCCATTGCATCAGCCGTTGCTAGGTAATTTACAATAAAACTGTACAGGAATAATATTCCCGGCCTAGGCAGGGAATATTCGAGTACTATTTCCTATTTTTTTTAATTACTCGTATCGATCGGCGGAAAAATATTATGTGTATCTTGGACAAAAAGCAACATTCCCAGACTCCTATTCACAGTCGTCTGGGAATGTTAGGCTTTTCGTCCTAGATAGACAATGTACTATTTTTCATTAACACGGAGTATTTTGGTACTACGATGTATGAGGTTAATTGATTTTTTAAAATCTGTCGTTTTGACCTAATATAATGATTTTTTTTTGTTTTCAACGTAAAAATGATGCAGACATTCGCACTAGCTGCAATGTGAGATTTCATATTGACGCAGCGCTAATATGAAAATTTAGAACAATTTGGAGATTCAATTTATTTACGATAAAAATTAATATGACTCAAAATGATATAAGATCTTGTATGCAACAAGTTGCAAGATTAGTGTTTTTCACACACAACTCGTTAGCGCTTTAGTACGAAAAACACTTTCATTTTGCAACTTGATACATAAATAGCTATATTAATAGATAAACCAGATTAACATTCAAGAATGTTATATATGGGTGAGTGAAGGTAAATATTATTATTTGTATTGATATTCTGAGTGACTTCGGAGGTATATGGCTCCGCGGAAGTACAAACGTGATGATTCAGTTTACTTTGTAAGGGTGAATGTTAATGGTTAGCTATTGGTTGATATCTTCAGAATACAAACCTTGAGGTAGTTCTCTCTTCAGTCTTGCGTGGATATTTTTGCGAGCTAATTGTTTGTAGTGTCAAGTTTAGAAAGAAAATTTCTAGTTAAGTTACGAATACACAGTTCTATTGGAATTAATCTTACTTCGTAGTGAATTTCTTGATTCCTCATATACCAGGGCGCGTTAATCACAATTCGAAGTACTTTATCTTGAAATGTCTGGATTTTGATGATGTTGGTTTTTGAGGTCGTGCATCATACTGGGCAATCATTTGTGAGAATTGGCCTTAAGAGTGCCCTGTAAAGAATTACACCACATTGCTGTTGTAATGGCGTTTTTCGATTTAGTATGAGTTACAACTGTATTAGTCTAGAGTAGGCGACATTTATTTTATTGTCGATGTGAAAACTCCATGTCAGACGTGTGTCTACTGTAGATAAACGTCTAGGTCGTTAATGGCTAATGGAATGTTCATTCCATCGACTTTTATACTAGAGTTATTCTTGATGCGTCGCAGGGTGAAGATTTTGGCAGCACAATTCGTGACATTCAGAGATATGCACCATTTTGTGAACCATTTACTGGGTACATTATTGGTAGCTACTTGTAGTTGATTTATGGCTACTTCTAGATTGGCATGTTGAGTGTCGTTGGAAAAAAGGCTAATTTACAGGAATCGGGATTGTGGATATAAATGTTAAATAAAGTACGACCGAGCATACTTCTTTGAGGAACGTCAGCGCGAATGTGTTCTGATGATGATATTGTTGCATTGATGTTTACTGCAAAGGTTCTGTCTTCTAGAAACTCGAGAATTTTAAAGAACTCGCTCCTAACGTCGCTCGTTTATTCAAACTATTCTCTCGTAATGTAAAAAGCTTGATAACGTTACTTGCATCGTAAATTACTATTGTATCATGCTTGTTGTAATGCTCATATGTAATTTATTTACGCCACTATATGGAAACAGTCTATTTCGTACAGTTAACTATTTAAAATTTCATTAATATAATAAAAATTCCTTGTGTTATTATAACGCACGCGTTTGTTATGATATCGTACAAGACACAATATCTGTTAGATACAAATAACTTAAAATTTGTGTTCGTTCATGAACAACATTTATTATATTATTATATTATATCGTGTGTTCCAAAACAGCTTATTTAGGGTAGGTCTTGGAAAGAAAGATAGAAAATCTTAATTTAAGTCTGTAGGTGAATGCCAGATTGCATTTTGTTTATGAAAACATCAGATCTGTCACTGCGATAGGCAAAAGTTTACACTGCATTAAGTTTACTTGTATCAAGCAAAAAGGAAAATAAGATGCACAACAACGAGTGTATTAATCATAATGGTCAATCAAAATTGTTTTTATTAAGTGTTTTGTATATTTTTAGAAAAATAGTTCAAGATCAAGATGTAATTTAGTTCTCTCTGACTTATAGTAGTTCATTTGCTTCAATAAGTATCTATCAAGTTATGCCAAACTTCAATTTGATCATGGCATCCTGCGAATAAGTTTTTGTAACACCTGATATTATATGAATTTGTAAAGTAGAGAATCATACTGGAAACGATTGTTTACCCTGATGGGTTTCCACATCCCAACAGAAATCCTTCTTTACAATCCGACAGATAATAACAGCTAACTTAAAATGTTTACAACGTGAAAACAAATTCGTTGTTATCAAGACACATTACAAAATTTTATTTAAAAAAATAGATGAGAACGTTTATGTTTCGCCAATTTACAGTTAACTTCTTCAGAACGTTAATTTTTATAAAATAGGACAATTTTTAACAGGATCTCATTCTGAAAAATATTTATTTACAGATTAGTTATGGATATGTGAAATATTTATTAATTCCCTCTTTTTATATTCAAAATACAGCTGTAAATCAAAATTAAAAAAACGCGATATTATATTGTATTATTATTGTAATATTATAAAAAAAAATGCGAGACAGTAACGAACGACTGGTTGATAAAACAATATAGTAACTAATTTCGATTCGCTTTTCAGAACAGCAATTTAAAAACAATTTAAATCGGCAGGGAAGAACGAAATCGTCATTAAAATACGAGAAATCGGCAGTGAAGTACTTAATCCATTGTTTTACGACTTTTTGTAGGTGGCGGGCGACAGGTAAAGGTCAACCGACGTCAACATAACTTACAAACGTTGGTTAAAATGTTGTAATTTCATGATCTCTCGATTTAAAAAAACCTATTGTACCCTTCAGTACTGAAGTTTTTTTTATCACTCATGTAGTCCAGTTACATTAGATAGAGTCCCTGTATATAATAAGTTTAGTATTATACAGGAACTCTAACATTAGATGAAAAAACGCAGCATCTGCCGAAAAAATCCAAGTGAGTTGAAATTTTGCATAGGTACACCTTTATTTTGACGTTACAAATAAAGTGTCAAAAGTACCCATCGATATCGCGCTTGCGTTTTCAGTTATTCAAGGTCAAAGGTCACAAAAATAAGTTTTTAACAAATATCTCGCTTCCTATGGGTCGTATGACTTTTTTAGTTATTACAAAAAATGAAGGCTAGGAGATTTTCTACAAAAAAGGTTTGTATAGGTTTTTACGTATAACGAACCATTCAGTAAATAACACACTGCCAAGTTTTGCAATAAGGGCAAAAGCCCTTATACATATAACGATAATTCCGATCTCAGTACGATGTACGATACCTCGTGTACTATACCCTTAAAATGAACGATAGTTTCGACATTCACTAAAAAGACGTTAGACGATCTTACAATTTGTATATGAACTAAATTTATTGATGCTCAATGTGGAAACAGGCTCTTTTACAACCTGTGTAGTCAAAAATGTCTGCAGACCCTACCCAGCTTATTTCTTGGTAGGGTGTTTATACAAACTTCTCCGTAACACCACATAGCGCCGTTGACATTAGATGTTTTCCGTGATATGTAGCACTATGTCATGTGTTTCAATTAACGAAAATAGTTAAATATGATATTATTTGAATATATGATTCTAAAGCTAATAACTGCTGCTGTAGTTTGCTGTAGTACGATAGTTTGAACAATAATACGATAGTTTTGAGCGGTTGGTACTATAGTCATGTTCAATGGTTTGTGGCCATTGTCACAGTCAGTCTTGTCTCAACGCAAATGGCGATAATGCTATTGAAGACTTAACAGAAGATATTCAAGATGAACAATATAATGAGATTAATCTTGTTGATCTCATCACAGAAAATATTACGGAAGCAGAAGAAATTGATGAGGAAGAAGTTAACGAAGAGAGAAAAGAGAACAAAAAGGAACATGTGGAGGGGAAGGGAGAGGACGAGAACGAGGACTAGCTGTAAAACGTACTCAAAACAAGGAAAAACATAGATTGGGAAACCATTTAAAAAAACGCGCCTTGCACCCTATCTCTAAGGTGATATGGAAACGGATGCACCGCTGCTCATTATTTCTCTGAAGTATAACGTGAAAAAGAGTAATTGTGCGTAAAAACCTACATAACCTTTTTTGTAGAACATTTCCTAGTCTTAATTTTTTGTAAGAACTAAAAAAGTTATACCACCCATACGACCTTTGACCTTGAATAATTAAAAACAGAAACGCGATATCGATGGGGACTATTGACACTTTATTTGTAATGTTAAAATAAAGGTGCATGCAAAATTTCAGTTCACTTGGATTTTTTCGGCAGGCGGATCCTAACGTAACTGGACTAATGTGTCCTACGGGTTTCGGCAACTAAATCCACATTCGTGATAAAAAGTTCAACTTCAGTGCCTTGGTATACAAACTACTATTATCCAAGCCACCATTTCAGTAAGGTTTATTCCTTTATCAAGGCAACTACGATAAGGTTTACTGTATATTATACAATATTTTAGTTAGAATAATTTCTTTCCTATTAAATCGGCAGTGAAGAACGCCGAAATTGTAATTAAAATACGAGAAATTGGTAGTGAAGTAATTCACTGTTTTACGACTTTTTGCAGTTGACTGAGTGAGAAATGGGTAGCAGAAAACATCAACATAACCTATAGAAGTTGGTTAAAAATGGAAATTTCAAGATTTCTTGATTTAAAAAAATATATAATGAGTAGAGTACCTAGGGGGATTCTGGCTCAAAATGTGTCACTGCGCAGGTTTTCTGGGCAGGTGTCTGCGCAGGTTTCTGCGCAGGTCTGCGCGCGCAGGTTTGTCAAGGTCGTTGGTCTAGCCGGGGGTCACGGGTCTAGCCGGGGTCAAGGTCACGGGCCTCACCTAGGTCACGTGCCACTTCCGGGAATTTTTTGGGTTAAAAGTGTAGTTTTTGAAATTTTCCCATGCTCGAGCGTCTGAGTACGCAGACATGTCTATTCTTGCTGGATGTTATCAGTAAATCAGAAGCTATTGTTACGCTTATCAATATTTTCTCAGGCTCGACCGGATGTGAGTCATCGTCTGACAGACATGCCTATTCTTGCAGGATGTTGTTGAACAATGACATCCATTGTTTTAAAATCAGCACGATAATTGGACAATGAAGCTATTGTTGTCTGGAGGAATTTTTGCTGACAGCCACTATAATATAGGTAAGAAAGAGGGGTTGGGCTGCTATTCAACTACCCTGTTTCAACTACCTGTTTGAGAAAATGTGCAAGGTTGCTAAAAAATAAACCGAATTAATTGTGGTCTAATAGTATATATCGAATTATTTCCAGCTAAAAAGATGCAATATAAAAATCCAAACCATTTTAAATAACTTGTTAGGTTTTTGTTTTATTACGCGTTCGACGAGATGTATGTCTGGATATTTAACTCGAATTGGAAGCATCTTTTAGTAGATAGGTAATGTGTTCGATCCCACTGGAGGACTGTTTAAGCGGTAGACAGTATATAACATAATACAAAAGTGTTGCGGTCTTAGAGACATTGGGAAATCTGCAACATTGTTTGTAAGCAAAGTAAATATTAAGTGTTTTTTCCAGTACTTTATTAAATACACAGTCTCGAAAATTGAGCCGATAGTTATATATTTTACTTTTGCTGTTGGATTTATGTACAGCACCCCCTCGCTTTAGAAATAAGCAAGTTCCTAAAGAAATATTATGATGCTGTAGAGATTTACACGTTACAGGTGTGTATAAAAATTACGTATTTATTAAATATTACTGTTAACAAAGCTGTTAAACGTATGATACAGGCAGTTATTAATTAGAGTGGTGGTTTAATTTTATCATTGGAATTTCGGTTTCTTACAACGGTATTTGTAAATCATTCGTAAGTAGTCCACCGATACACATTTATTTACGTTATGCATGTGCAGACTTGCTTGTTATGCAAGGTCGTTGACTTATCGTATGCAGTGTAGGAAATGTTATCATATGACTTTGTCAGCACGCCATAAAAGTTGGTTTTTGTAGTATAAGACATCCGCAAGCTAATTCGGTAAAGAGGTGGAAAAATACTTAAAGAAAATATTAGCAGATAATACATTTGAAAAATCTGCACGACTAATACTCAACATTATTACAATTACATGCTAAAGACTGCAGACAAAAAGTAAGATATCAAAATTTTAAAATAAAACCCAGAGAATAAGAATTAAATAAAGCCAAGTCAAAGCTATTAGATCACGACAATATATTAGTAAAAAACCAAGTTCCTAAAGAAATATTATTATGGTGTAGATATTTACAGGTTACAGTTCGGTGTATAAAAATTACGTATTTATTAAATATTACTGTTAACAAAGCTGTTAAACGTATGATACAGGCAGTTATTAATTACTTAATAAAACAATTGTCCTATATCCGGTATTCATGGTTTATGTCTTAATCTGATTTTAATAGTCGATTAGAGTTGAATAACTAAGGTTATTACAATGCTAAAGACTGTGCGCAAAATGTAAGATATCAAAATTTAAAATAAAACCCAGAGAATAAGAATTAAATAAAATAAAGCCATTAGATCACTGCAATCACTACAATAATAAGGATGCTATACTCAATGGTGAGGGACAGTTTCATTTTTGCTGGAGAAAAACATCTAGATTGGTTAAAAATCAGATGTATAAGAGAAAATCTCAAACTTGTTTAAAAACATTTTGTAACTAAACAATCACATTTAAAATTGTGTAAATAAAGCTAAAATTAGAAGGAGACGCAGACTATAGAAAATACGTGTCAATACTTGTGGATGTGAGCGTCTAGGGAATGTGCAAGGTTGCTAAAAATAAACCGGATGTGAGTCATTGTCTGTAAATGCCAAACTTGTCAGAACCTGCCTGCCTGTCTGCTGCGTAATTAAACAACGAAGCCATTGTTTGAGAAATGTGCAAGGTTGCAAAAATAAACCGGTTGTCTGGAGTTTCTGCACAGGTCAGCGCGGGAGTCTGCGCGATGGTTTGGCGGGAAATTCAAAATTCTGCGTAGGTTTTGGCGGTAAATTTAAATTACACTCAGGTTTTGACGGTAAATTTAAATTATGATCAGGGTTTTGGCGGGAAATTTAAATTCTGCGTGTTGTCTGGGGTTTCTGCACAGGTCAGCGTGAGGGTCTGCGCGAGGGTGTTTGCGCATGCTTGGCGGTAAAATCAAATTCTGTGCAGGTTTGGCGGGAAATTTAAATTCTGCGTAGGTTTTGGCGGGAAATTCAAATTATGCTCAGGTCTTACAGGTAAACAGATAGGTAGACAGGCAAACAGTCAGACAGGCAGTATGGTTTATGTCTTAATCTGATTTTAATAGTCGATTAGCGTCGAATAACTAAGGTTATTACAGTGCTAACGACTGTGCGCAAAAATTTTAAAATAAAACCCAGAGAATAAGAATTAAATTAAATAAATCCGAGTAAAAGCTATTAGATCACTGCAATACTCTAATTAATAAGGATGGTGAGGGACAGTATAATTTTGAACTTATCTAGATTGGTTAAAAATTAGATGTATGTATAAGAGAAAACTTGTTTAAAAACATTTTGTCAGACAAATTCCTGTCTAGACCTGCGCATGTGAGTCATCGTCTGGGAATGTGCAAGGTTGCTAAAAATAAACCGGTTGTCTGAGGTTTCTGCGTAGGTCTGCGCGGGAGTCTGTGCGGAGGTTTGGCGAAAAATTCAAATTCTGCGTAGGTTTTGGCGGTAAATTCAAATTCTGTCTAGGTTTTTGGGTGGGAAATTCAAATTATAGTCAGTGGAAAAATCTGGGAGTGTACAAGGTTGCTAAAATGTATGGGGCCTTTACACCAGATGTAGTTAATGACCTCCATTATCAGTGTCTATAAATTTGGTAGACAGACAGACAGGCAGGCAGACAGACAGATAGACAACCAGACAGACAGACAGACAGACAGACAGACAGACAGGTAGGCAGACAGACAGACAGACAGACAGATAGACAGACAGACAGACAGACAGACAGACAGACAGACAGACAGACAGACAGGCAGACAGACAGGTAGACAGCTAGACAGGTAGACAGCTAGACGGGTAGACAGCCAGACAGGTAGACAGCTAGACAGGTAGACAGCTGTTCCTGTAACGGTTTTATGGGCACGACGGTGTAATAAAACGACAATTGTAAATATAATGTAGTTTATTTGTCTAACGTACATGTATAAAATTATTACAAATATATTATACACTAGTCAATTATTGTGGTAGAGGTGTTGTTGTCATCTCTGTCTGGAGGATCTCCTCGTGCTGTTTCCGAACTGGATTTATTCAATTATCCCTGCCTCTTTTAACTCTTCCATTATACTAACAATTTCATTTCTATGATTTGTATGGCCAGATGCTTGACAGGCATACAGCAACTTTAATCGATCAACTAATTCGTTCGGATCATCCCAGTAAACATAATCCAACGGTTTATTGCTAACTTGCTGCATACCTTTACCAGTAGTCCTTAACGATATCGATGATGGCGAGAGTGATGATGACAGGTTAGATTTTATAAATTTCTTGTATTTCGCTTGGTTGAAACCTACCTTCTGATCATTTTTATCAAAATTTCTATGCGCCGCACCTGTTCTGTTTATGATATCATTATAATTTGCTCTATCTGTCGACGTTGGAGTTATTTGAGGATCGTTTTTAAATAGTAATTCGTACAAACCAGGCGTACCTTCATAGCGAACATTTTTTACAATTATATCAGATCCCTTTATATCTAGCTCATCTCCACCAAAATAAAATTGGTTATTATCAAAATCATATCTAATTCCATACCTCCCTAGATTTGGTCTTTCTATAAGATAATTGCTTACATATTTCCTAGGAAGTTCGTCATACTGTTCTAAGAAAGAACTTATAGCTTGCGGTTGAAATTTGTTTGTTATAGTTGTATTAGGTTCATCTTCGGTGGATTCACACAATACCTACTTCATCAGCCGGTATTGGTGTAAATAATTCTAGTTTTGGAGGATTTGATATATTGATATATTCATCATCGTCATCATCCGCGTCATAATCGTATTTAGTTTTTCTTTTAAGATCATCATCATAATTGTATTTAACTTTCTCTTTCTTTTTCAATTTGAAAGGCTTAAATTGTGATGGAGGATTCTCTTTTGTATTGATTTCTTTTGCAACACTTTGTATTTGTTCGGTAACAGGTTTAAAAAATTTACCGAGGAGCTGTTGTTGCACCAACTTACCCTCCTTAAGAGCTCGAACTTTCTGTCTTATAATATTTTTAGTTTTAATAAGTTCTGTCGCTACATTCGTTTTCATTATTGTCACAAGTATGTAAGCGGTAGACAGCCAGACAGACAGACAGACAGACAGACAGACAGACAGTTAGACAGCTAGACAGATAGACAGATAGACAGGTAGACAGCTAGACAGGTAGACAGCTAGACAGGTAGACAGGTAGATAGCTAGACAGGTAGACAGGTAGACAGGTAGACAGCTAGACAGGTAGACAGCTGACAGGTAGACAGCTAGACAGGTAGACAGCTAGACAGGTAAACAGCCAGTTAGACAGACTGACAGATTCAAACTAGTTCACACGTCAACAGTTTCTTATCAAATGATAGATATCAGAATTGTTAGATGTATATATAAGAATCAAACTCATGACGATAGCGTCCACCAAGCTGAGTTCAGTTATTCGCTAGAATTGTATGAAATATGATTGAGGATAATGTTTACCACCACTGTTTTCTTTCATATGTTCGTGCAATATAAGCAATACATTTTCGTCCTTCTTGATCCGTTTCCCCTTTACATTTTGGACACTTATACTTAACTGGTACAGGTATCTCTCTCACACCTATTTCTATTACTGCTCACAATCTGTACAATAAATGGTGTTAAGAATGCCTGCCTGTCCATCTGCCTGTCTGTCTGTCTGTCTGTCTGCCTGCCTACCTGCCTGTCTGCCTGCCTACCTGCGTGCCTGCTCGCCTGTCCGCCTACCTGCCTGCATGCCTGTCTATCTGTCTGTTTGTCTGCCTGCCTGTCTGTCTGTCTGTCTGTCTGTCTGTCTGTCTGTCTGTCTGTCTGTCTGTCTGCCTACCTGTCTGCCTGTCTGTCTGTCTGTCTGTCTGTCTGTCTGTCTGCCTACCTGCCTGTCTGTCTGTCTGTCTGCCTACCTGTCTGCCTACCTGTCTGTCTGTCTGTCTGTCTGTCTGTCTGTCTGCCTGTCTGTTTGTCTGTCTGTCTGTCTGTCTGTCTGTCTGTCTGTCTGTCTGTCTGTTTGTCAGCCTACCTGTCTGTCTGTCTGTCTGTCTGTCTGCCTACCTGTCTGTCTGTCTGTCTGTCTGTCTGTCTGTCTGTCTGTCTGTCTGTCTGCCTACCTGTCTGTGTGTCTGTCTGTCTGTCTGTCTGTCTGTCTGTCTGTCTGTCTGTCTGTCTGTCTGTCTGTCGGTCTGCCTGCCTGTCGGTCTGCCTGCCTACCTGTCTGTCTGTCTGTCTGTCTGTCTGTCTGTCTGTCTGTCTGTCTGTCTGTCTGTCTGTCTGTCTGTCTATCTGCCTGTCTGTCTGTCTGTCTGCCTACCTGTCTGTCTGTCTGTCTGTCTGTCTGTCTGTCTGTCTGTCTGTCTGTCTGTCTGCCTGTCTGTCTGCCTGTCTGTCTGTCTGTCTGTCTGTCTGTCTGTCTGTCTGTCTGTCTGTCTATTTGTCTGTCTGTCTGTCTGTCTGTCTGCCTACCTGTCTGTCTGTCTGTCTGTCTATCTGTCTGTCTGCCTGCCTGTCTGTCTGTCTACCAAATTTATAGACACTGATAATGGAGATCATTAACTACATCTGGTGTAAAGGCCCCATACATTTTACCAACCTTGTACACTCCCAGATTTTTCCGCCAAAAACCTACGCAGAATTTAAATTTCCCGCCAAACCTGCACAGAATTTGATTTTACCGCCAAGCATGCGCAAACACCCTCGCGCAGACCCTCACGCTGACCTGTGCAGAAACCCCAGACAACACGCAGAATTTAAATTTCTCGCCAAAACCCTGATCATAATTTAAATTTACCGTCAAAACCTGAGTGTAATTTAAATTTACCGCCAAAACCTACGCAGAATTGTGAATTTCCCGCCAAACCATCGCGCAGACTCCCGCGCTGACCTGTGCAGAAACTCCAGACAACCGGTTTATTTTTGCAACCTTGCACATTTCTCAAACAATGGCTTCGTTGTTTAATTACGCAGCAGACAGGCAGGCAGGTTCTGACAAGTTTGGCATTTACAGACAATGACTCACATCCGGTTTATTTTAGCAACCTTGCACATTCCCTAGACGCTCACATCCACAAGTATTGACACGTATTTTCTATAGTCTGCGTCTCCTTCTAATTTTAGCTTTATTTACACAATTTTAAATGTGATTGTTTAGTTACAAAATGTTTTTAAACAAGTTTGAGATTTTCTCTTATACATCTGATTTTTAACCAATCTAGATGTTTTTCTCCAGCAAAAATGAAACTGTCCCTCACCATTGAGTATAGCATCCTTATTATTGTAGTGATTGCAGTGATCTAATGGCTTTATTTTATTTAATTCTTATTCTCTGGGTTTTATTTTAAATTTTGATATCTTACATTTTGCGCACAGTCTTTAGCATTGTAATAACCTTAGTTATTCAACTCTAATCGACTATTAAAATTAGATTAAGACATAAACCATGAATACCGGATATAGGACAATTGTTTTATTAAGTAATTAATAACTGCCTGTATCATACGTTTAACAGCTTTGTTAACAGTAATATTTAATAAATACGTAATTTTTATACACCGAACTGTAACCTGTAAATATCTACACCATAATAATATTTCTTTAGGAACTTGGTTTTTTACTAATATATTGTCGTGATCTAATAGCTTTGACTTGGCTTTATTTAATTCTTATTCTCTGGGTTTTATTTTAAAATTTTGATATCTTACTTTTTGTCTGCAGTCTTTAGCATGTAATTGTAATAATGTTGAGTATTAGTCGTGCAGATTTTTCAAATGTATTATCTGCTAATATTTTCTTTAAGTATTTTTCCACCTCTTTACCGAATTAGCTTGCGGATGTCTTATACTACAAAAACCAACTTTTATGGCGTGCTGACAAAGTCATATGATAACATTTCCTACACTGCATACGATAAGTCAACGACCTTGCATAACAAGCAAGTCTGCACATGCATAACGTAAATAAATGTGTATCGGTGGACTACTTACGAATGATTTACAAATACCGTTGTAAGAAACCGAAATTCCAATGATAAAATTAAACCACCACTCTAATTAATAACTGCCTGTATCATACGTTTAACAGCTTTGTTAACAGTAATATTTAATAAATACGTAATTTTTATACACACCTGTAACGTGTAAATCTCTACAGCATCATAATATTTCTTTAGGAACTTGCTTATTTCTAAAGCGAAGGGGTGCTGTACATAAATCCAACAGCAAAAGTAAAATATATAACTATCGGCTCAATTTTCGAGACTGTGTATTTAATAAAGTACTGGAAAAAACACTTAATATTTACTTTGCTTACAAACAATGTTGCAGATTTCCCAATGTCTCTAAGACCACAACACTTTGTTATATACTGTCTACCGCTTAAACAGTCCTCCAGTGGGATCGAACACATTACCTATCTACTAAAAGATGCTTCCAATCGGCCTATTCGAGTTAAATATCCAGACATACATCTCGTCGAACGCGTAATAAAACAAAAACCTAACAAGTTATTTAAAATGGTTTGGATTTTTATAAGCAACAAATTAAATGCACAGTATTTTATTAAAACATCAAGTACATTTGCTCAGTAGACATAATAAGCGTCAAGTAAAACTAATATATGTTATATAAGATAATAAATGTTCGGTGAAAATAATAAATGCACAGTAAAAATGTTAAATGTTCAGTAACAACTATAAATGTTTAGTAAAATAATAGATGTTTAGTAAAATAATCATCTTTTGGTAAAAATAGTAGACAATCAGTAAGAAAACAATAAGCGCCCAGTAAAATAATAAATCTTCAGTAAAAATTATAGATGTTTAGGAAAAATACAGTGTTTAGTACAAATAATATGTATGTACAGTGTCCGCCAAAAAGTCGGCATAATACGGGAAAAATCTTTATTTTTGATTTTTCAAAGAAACTTTTTATGTCAATAATTTGTGCTTGTCTAAAAACCTATTTAGCGCCTATCATACATACCGAGAGATTTTTACTTATTTAGAAAATGGAGTTTTTCGAAATTGTCAAAATCAGAAAAGAGTTATTTTTCGGAAATTAAGTAAGATTGCAATGTGATTTTTTTAGAGTGTATTATTTTTAGCTAACTGAACAATCTCAAGCCAATGCAACCCCTATTTTTTTCAACTTTAGCTAAAAATAATTTTTTAAATTTTTAAATATTTTTGAAAATTCCACATACCAAGACTTAATATTAAAATTAAATTGTTTTTATTTGAAGACTTTAAAAGCTTATAATTGGAAAAAATAATATAAAATGCTAATTAGTTCTTTAGATTTCTTATTATTTACCGAAAAGTAGTACGTTTGCATAATTTTTACGTTTTTTATGCAAGGCACTTTTTAAGAGAATTTTTTTCAATTCTAATGAATACTTATTTAAATGGCTTCAAGAAACTCCTAATCTAGCCCTGTTAATGAACTACTGTTACAAAAATCCTGTAGATGTTCTTTTACAGTTGTCTAAATGAAGAGATTTTTAAAACATGTAAATTGGATAAAGAAAAATTTCTTCATTTAGACAACTGTAAAAGAACATTTACAGGATTTTTGTAACAGCAATTCATTAACAGGGCTAGATTAGAGTTTCTGGAAGCCATTTAAATAGATGTTAATTAGAATTGAAAAATACTTCTCCTAAAAAGCGCCTTGCATAGAAAAACGTACTACTTTTCGGTAAATAATAAAAAATCTAAAGAAGTAATTAACATTTTATATTATTTTCCCTAATTATAAATCTTTAAAGTGTTCACATAAAAAACTGGAACTTTAATATTAAGTCTTGGGATGTGAAATTTTGAAAAATATTTTAAAAAACTAAAATAGTAATTTATTATACAAGACGATAAAGTTAAATTTTATCCACGAGTGAATCATTAACGTCTCGACTTCGTCTCGACGTTAAACGATTCACTCGTGGATAGAAATAACTTTATCGTCGTGTATAATACAATATTTTTCTATAGCAAGAACTTTAACAATTTCAAAAGAAAATAATGACAGGCAATCACATTTCAAATGTCAGTAGCTAGATTGGGTTGCTATGATAATACGAAGCTGTCATATTTAATTTAAACAAAAGTTAGAAAATTAATTACTTTATCTATCCTAGATGTTAAAGTGCTACTTTATCTACCCTTGCTGTTAAAGTAAAACTTGACCTTTTGTTTTGAGTTGATAAAAGCACTCTTTAACATGTGCTATAGAAAAAAAATTATTTTTAGCTAAAGTTAAAAAAAAGTTAGGGGTTGTCTGGCCTTGAGATTTTGATAATTTCGAAAAACTCCATTTTATAAATAAGTAAAAATGACTCGCTATATATGATAGGGGCTAAATAGGTTTTAGACAAGCACAAATTATTGACGTAAAAAGTTTTTTTGAAAAATCAAAATAATTTTTTCCCATATTATGCCAACTTTTTGGCGGACACTGTATAATTCAAAAAATCAAAGCGACAGTAAGAAGTTTCATTTTCAATAAAGCAAGGCAAACAATTAAATGCGCATTATTATATTAAAACCATAAGTAATTTTGTTCACAAAAAAACCTTATTTCTAGTAAATAAAATAAAGAGACCGCAATAGGTTATTGTCATTATTTGTACCTTCTGTCTCACTTTCCAGAATTATATTTTTCTGCTGTTTAGCCCACTTATCAACACAAAAGCTAATCGCAAATATCCAGCTGGTAAAGGAAGTCGTTGTTACTGAACGTTTATCATTTCTACCGTGCAAATTCAAATAAATTACTGTGCATCTTTCTTTAATATGCGTTTTAAACTGTACAAAATATAATAAAATACCGTGTATATTTTACTGACCATTATTAATTTTTTGTTGTGCAATTTGCAATATATTACTAACCATTCGGGTTTTTATACTTTACAAAAATTAGTTGATTACTGAACATACATATTTGTTTACTGAATAAAACTGGATTAAATACTGAACGTTTTATTACTACCCATTTTTATATTGCATCTTTTTAGCTGGAAATAATTCGATATATACTATTAGACCACAATTAATTCGGTTTATTTTTTAGCAACCTTGCACATTTTCTCAAACAGGTAGTTGAAACAGGGTAGTTGAATAGCAGCCCAACCCCTCTTTCTTACTTATATTATAGTGGCTGTCAGCAAAAATTCCTCCAGACAACAATAGCTTCATTGTCCAATTATCGTGCTGATTTTAAAACAATGGATGTCATTGTTCAACAACATCCTGCAAGAATAGGCATGTCTGTCAGACGATGACTCACATCCGGTCGAGCCTGAGAAAATATTGATAAGCGTAACAATAGCTTCTGATTTACTGATAACATCCAGCAAGAATAGACATGTCTGCGTACTCAGACGCTCGAGCGTGGGAAAATTTCAAAAACTACACTTTTAACCCAAAAAATTCCCGGAAGTGGCACGTGACCTAGGTGAGGCCCGTGACCTTGACCCCGGCTAGACCCGTGACCCCGGCTAGACCAACGACGCAGAAACCTGCGCAGACACCTGCGCAGAAAACCTGCGCAGTGACACATTTGAGCCAGAATCCCCCTAGGTACACTACTATAATGTGTACCTCGGCATTGAAGTTTCTTTTTATCCCTCATGTCGTTTTTTTATTGGGCCCTACGAGTTTCTGAAACTGAATCCACAGTCGTGATAAAAAGTTAAACTGCAGTGCCTTGATATACAAATAAGTATTAATTAAACACCAAAAACAAGTGATTGAAACAGTTTGTTTGTTTCAACACGTACTTAGAAAGAGTTTGAATTGTATAAATGTTTAAATTTGAAGAAACTATTCGACGAAAAACCAATTTTTACAATCCAGTACTAAATTGTCAACTTGTTAGTTGATATTCATGTCAAAATTACACACTTTTTTGCTGTTGTCACTGGTGACGTGAAAATAGTTATTTGTATACCAGGACACTGAAGTTTAACCTTTTATCACTTATGGGAATAAAGCACATGAAAGATAAAAAGGAACTTCAGTGCCGAGGGAAACAGTAATTTTTAAATCGGGAAATCGTGAAATTAATATTTTGAACCTACTCTTGTAGTTATGTTGACGTCTTCTGTCACCCCACCATCTACAAAAAGTTGTAAAATAATGGATTACTTCACTGACGATTTTAGACGTTCTCCACTGCAGATTTAAATAAAATACTCTTTTAAATCGGTAGTGAAAAACATTGAAAAGGTCATTAAAATACGAAAAATCGGCAGTGAAGTAATAAATTGTTTTACGACTTTTTGTAGGCGGCGCCGGCGGGAAATAGGTAAACGTCAACTGACGTCAACATAACTTACAAAATTTGGTTAAAATGTTGTAATTTCGCGATTTCTCGATTTAATGTACCCCTCGGCACTGAAGTTCCTTTTTTATCCCTCATGTGGATATAACATGTGAGCAAACAAAAATGAAATCAAGCTTGGCTTTGAAATATTTGTTACATGAGTAGTATATTGGTGGCACTGTATGTCTATGTCAAATTCGAGGTTAGCAGGTTAGGTTTGGCGTCAGTCTGTGTCAAAACTGACGCAAAATCTAAACTGCAACCTCGAATTTGACATCGACTTACAGTGCCAGTAACATATTATTCATACAATAAATATTTCAAAGCCAAGCTTGATTTCATTTTCGTTTGCTAACATGTTAGTTGCCGAGGCCCGCAGAGCCAAGGCAAATAAACCACATGAAGGATAGAAAGCTAAATTTCAGTGTCTTGGTATACAAACTACTATTTTTTACTCTGCCATAAATTTGTATGTCAATATAACCTAAAATATCTAAAAACTTTGTGTTTATTACAGAATTTCTTTCTTAAATAATTGTTATACGTATATGGGGTTGTAAATGAAGTGCATTAGTAATACGACAATAACCGCAGATGATACCATTCCTAAGTTGTGTAATTTACTGGAACTCAAATGCACTTCCTGTAACTAAGAAACATTCGATTTCAATGTAGCTTGTAATGTTTCTGCTAATATAATTGTAGTGCTGTTTGTATTTTAGGGGCAACATACGCACACGGCTATTTTGGAATAAAGAGGGTTATTTGAGATCAAACAATCGAAAAATTTTAGTATCAACAGCACTCGATGTACAGATGTGACGTACATCCGTTTTGCGGTGTAGATATTTAGGTAATTTAATCATACCTCATGATCGCTGCTTCCGGTAATTACTTCACGGTAAACATGCCATTACTCGCACACATTAAATATTAAATGGAAATCATGACAAATACGTTATAAATGACACAATGCACTGCCAACGGACCGTGTATAAGTGAAACATTTCATGCGATTACCGTTCGTTTGCGGCCGTTGCAGTTTGCAGATGCTCTTTCTGAATGCAATTGCTAGTTGCGCTGGTTATTACTATATTTTTTTACTGTTTCCAATGCCAACCTATGCGCCAACATTAAATTGTATCGGGCTGTAATTTGCATAAATGTACAGCAGCTTGAATATTTTAAAATTTGAATACATTGGTGTTACTTACAAACTTCTTTGAAGGAAAATTTTTGAAGGAATGCTAATATCATAGATAGACTAACATTTAAAATTAAATAAAGATTTTAGCGTTAGTCCTGCAGTGTAGGTATATGAATATGATATTCACCATTTTCAGATAATTCTTGAGATGAAAAAAGCAATATCTAACTCAAGACTAAGTAAAAACCAAAACAACATATCGAAGATTATCAGATTTCATACAGAATTTTTATTAGAATTATTTACTTTAAAGTTTGCTTAAGATTCTTAGTAGTTTTTCTGTACGCGTTGGATTTCATTAAAAATATTGAAATGTACTGTATAATTTGCACATTTGCAGTAAAACATTTTTAGATCAGAACTACAAGGTCCGGCAAAATAAAGTACCCATTTTAAATTAAGTTGTTTTTGTTAACGGCTAAATTTTTATTCAAAAATCAAACAAAAGGTTCTTCAGGAAACACGGAACTTTTATTTTTTTAAGCATTACATCAATCAAGTGACCGCCTTCTCGCTGCTGGCACTCTTGAAGCTGCTCTTACCCTTTCAGCATTTTCAAGTATGCGTACAGAACGAGTTTGTTCCTTTTGCTTTTTCTTTGGCACATGAGGCAGTAGTGCGAAACTTGTGTACCCACTTTTTAATTGTTATTCGACTAGGAACTGCATCTCGTAGATTTAAATGAAAGTAAAGACGAAATACACGCTGGGTGGTTACAACAGAATTGTTATTTTTAAAATAAGCTTCAACCGCAAAAGAACGTTGAATATTTGACCAATGCTCTATATTCACAGCTAAACTGACATTTCTCGCAAACACTTTGACAACTTTCTTAAATTTCCATTTATCGCGAAAGCATGGAGACTTGATTTGAATTTATATCGCATTATATTATTAAATGAATTAACTTTGAAAATGGATACGTCATTTTGCCGGACCCTGTACAGGATAAACATAGGAACAAAATAACTGTACCAACAACAAAATACCTTCATGGAATTGTAGGAGGCGAAAATAGATACGATAAGAAACATGAATGAGTTAGGCTTGAAGCAACTGATAGGAATGGACAAAAGACACAGTTGAACTGGTATCGTTATGTAGTGTGCATATGAGAAGAAAGAATACTGAAAAGAGTAATGGAAACAAGAAGAAAAATCAACGAAGAAAGTCAAGTCTTGCATGAGTAGACACCATCAAGAATGAGGTGAAGACGGGAGGTAAGTGTATCGCAGTTGTTAAGTCATTTTGCTGTTGTAGATGCTTAATTGCATTTCACGCCTTTAGGGCAACTTGTTGCTATGTTAAAACCATTTTCAATCTTTGCGCACAAGTACAATCTCATCTTCCGCACATTTGATTCAGGTCATTTTGGTATTTTAAATAGCCACCTAGGCTTTAGGACAGCGTGCCCGTATGCTAAACCCTTTTAGTTGCTTATTTGGCTCCATCGCCTAATTCCAGAATCATGATTTTGCACATATTTGGCCCAAACGCAGTATTTCTCGTCGGTTGGAGCGCCCCTCTGATGGCGCTTTGGCAGCCGAGCGTTATCGCTCGCAAGAATCCGAATCTTCTAAAAAACACGCCGTTGTGGCGTGCTACCATCGTCGCCGGCATTAATTTGTTTTATGGATCGCATCACCATTGGCTGTCGAGAGTCACGTGGCAACGCCGTTTGGCTCACGCCACTTCAAGCGTCCTAACGCTTTTTGCTGGGGATTCAGCCGAGAGCCGTCGATCGAATAAGAGGTCGGATAGTGTGTGCGTTCGTGCGGCGCTATCGCCCTTGGCGGGGGCGTCAGTCTTTTTCCCGTCGAGTGCTGCTTCAGCAAGTATGTGACAAACGGTTTTCGCCTTAAGTGGCAGTTGATCGCAGCCCGTGCAGAGATCGTTCGTGTGGTGGTTGTGTGTGAGTTCCGATTTGTTTTCGGCGTAGCGTGGGTGCTTCTTGAGCCCAGTTCCTGCTCCCGTAAGTAAGGGATCGTGCCCCTTCATCTCGACCTTCGAGGATCTGTCCCGCAGAACGAAAGTGGCCCATTTTTCGTCGTCCAGTTGTACGCGTCCTGACGCGTCTCACGTCGCCAGTATGGCGGATGTCCACTCATCCCTATAGCCGTCGAACATCGAATGTACCTGCCACCTAAGACTGCAGCCTGTCGCAACTCAACTGTACCAGGCTCCCCAACCGCCTACATATTAAGGTATGTGTCTTTGAACTGATTACCGCTGTGAACGCGAGTGTACCTGTCCCGCGGAGAGCATTAAGCCCCGCGTACGAGCTGTATTGGGACGCCGCACAGTGGGAGGAAATAAAATTCTAACTGGCCAAAAATGATATGACATTGTTATTTGCATTTTTTAATCTGTAGAATTCGATTGTGAGATTTATTTAGCTCCAAAATTTGACAGTTTTAAAATTAAAATGACCAAATCTTCAATATTCTAAATTATGATATTAAGTATTTTGTTATAAAATATTCTAGTTAAAGTAATGTCAATTTTGGTTATTTCGGATGATAATTGACTAAGAAACAGTGTCACATCTGTATATGGTGGTAAAGATTTAGATATCGATTTCTTAACATGTTGAACAGCTTTTTTTATTTTTTATTTTTTAATATCCCCTGAAAAATAAAAATTCGCAACTGTAGTTTTTGCAAGTTTTTGCAGATAAAGTATACGCCATTTTATAAAAAAGATGTGAATGCATAATATGAAAACAACAATAAAGATCTAATAGCCTCTAATAATTTTTTCGACGCTAATAAATTTAGTAAAAGTTTGAGATAACCTACTAGTTTTAAAATAAGGTGTTTTTGTTTTTGAAACAAAAGAATTAAGGATAATTATTATGTACCATCTGTAGCTTCATTCATTTTCATAGAAACATGTTTAAAAGTATAACTTGTATTTCATTAATAAATGTTAAATACGCTCAACACACCTATAAACATAAATCAGGGTTCCCACTTTGACAGTTACCTAGCGTTTGACGTATGCACAAATCATTTAGCTAACTTGATAACATCCTTCAGTAAGTCATACAAAACGCATATAAATAGATTTTATTAAAAATGTATCTTGAGAATTTTTATATTTTTGGCCACTTGGAATCCTAATTCCTCCCACTGTGCGCCGCGAGCGAGCCCGTCACATCTCTTGTGCCTACAGGCACTGTCGTCATATTTGTGCGTTCATTCCGAATTACAGACTGTCTATTTTACAAGGGCTTGCATTACTGTTTGCTGCATAAGGCGTCGCGCCCGCATATTTGTACATTCATTCCAAATTACAGACTGTCTATGTTACAAGTGCTACTTTGTTCATTACTGTTCAACATCTGTCGCTAGGTTTAGAGCGCGCGCCAGCTGGTGTTTTCTTAGATATAATCTATTTATAGGGCGACGCACTCCGCTGCTCCATTGTAACCCGTGATTCAATACATGATTTGTTAGTTAAGGGAACTATTGTTTTGTTTCAACTTGTGCATGTTCTGTTTCAGATAAGCGCCCCCTTCAGTGTACTGATTATTGTGCGACGGGACGAGGGAGCTTTGAGCGTACAGGTGGGTGAGACAGCTGCGTAGTCGCGGTCAGATTGGCACCTAATTACAATCCTTGCATAAGGCAATCTCGAAATTGTTATTTGACCTTGCAACTCTTGAGTAATCCTATCGTCGGAGTATTTTGCGTGCTTCGCTCCCGTCTAACCGTCCAGGCCCGGTTAGTCGGGTTAAGACAGGCTTGGTGGCGCCCTCATAATTCTGACTTACCCTATATATATATATGCCGCAACACGCTTGCCCAGAACGTATCGTGTGACTCACGCCCGACTCCCTGAGCGTTCCAGCCGTGGCCTTTAGCCTATTTTTAGCCGATCTCAGGGCAAGTGTGCCAGTTTTTCCGGACTGATTCCGTGGTGCGATGCTCACCTTGGGTGGGTGTCGTAAAGTTCTTTTAATACCGTAACACAGTAACTCACCACTTGGTACGGGACACGATAGAATTCAGAAAATAGATAGAGGACCCGCTACCGTATGCGGGATTGATAAATAGGAATAAGTGTTATGTGAAAAAATATCTTTATTCAAATATTTACTCAAAGAGAGTTGTTATTAGTTTTTGCATTTTTCTTTTGCTTTTTTCTGATTTGAGTTGGTCTCGCAAGACAAGACAAGACCAAGACAAGACCTGCTGATTCCAACTGCAAGACAAGACAAGCCATTTTTAACAAAAATCTGGCGAGAAAAGACAATAATCTTGTAAGAGCACAAATCTTGCGAAAGTAAGAAGTGATAATGTCTAAGTGTACATAAGCTAAAAGTCATAAATTTTGTATAACTTTCAAAGATACTTTATTTATTAAGGGGAATTAAAAATAGGAAATCATTTGGAAAATCAAAATTTATTGATTATTAATAACCGTATAAAACGATTGAAATCAATAATATTTTTAAGCTTCAGGTAACCCAAGCCAGGAGTTAAGACATACCAAACTTTTCAGCGATGCGGCGTTCAGGGCAATGCTACGCTTTTACAAAATAAGAGCTGCCCTGGAAATGTCCTTTCGAAGGGAACTGATGTCATGATAGGTAAACAAATCTAGTGCCTTTATAGACAGATTAGAACATGTATCTCGTGAATCTTCTACCAAGATAAAAGTAGATATATAAATGGTAAGGTAGTTCAGTATTTCTCATATGTTTACAAAAGTATTGCAAGACTCTTGTAAAAATGAAATAAAATAATAGCATTTCAGAGAAATGTGACATCATTTTTCAAGACAAGGAATTTGCAAGACTTTCGCAAGATAAGACAATACACGACCATGCAAGGGTTGAGCAAAACAAGACTTCTAAATTGTGCAAAATTTCTTGTCTCAGCCATCACCACTTGTTATCGTTGAGCTATGATTATACAATATTATTGTTATATCACTGTGATGCAAGTGGAAGTAGTGATGTATCGGTGCTGTACGACGAAGTATTATGCTGCATCAGAATGACTGCAAACTTTGTTCAGTGTAATCGTGTTTGTGAAAGTATATTAATTTACGTTTTCGCTTTAGTAAGAGGTGCCGTCAGAAGTGAGAATTTTTCCAAAAAAATAACGCACCATTTGCTGTAAGTAAAGTGAAATCAATTGCGTCATTTATGTGGTTTAAAGGTTTGAATATGCTTTAATTATTTATCTAGAGTTCAGTACTTTTGCTTGAGCACTTGTGTTTTCTTGCGGGTATCACAGTAGATTATTTCAGTAGAATTGATTTAACCTGAATGATCATGGCCACTGTGCCTAAACCATTTTCTGGTTGGTTTAACTTGAATGATCATGGCCTTTTTGTCTACAACATTTTCTCGCTAGTTTCACCTGGATAGTCACTGGAACGATTTTCTGGTGGTTGTAAGACATTTTAAATATGTGAAATGATTAAGTGTTGTCTTATTTTTCTTTGAAGTTTGAAATACCCTTTGATGCTGTTCAGGAACATTCTATAATAGTCAGGAATAACCCAGCTCAATATCCGTGAACGTTCTAACGTCAGGCTGCCGTCGAGCTATGATTATCCAATATTCTTGTTATATTACTGTGATGCAAATCAAAGTAGTGATTCATCGGTGATGTGCGACGAAGTATTATGCATCAGAATGACTGCGATCCTTATTCAGTATAGTCGTGTTTCTGAACGTGTCTTAATTACTTTTAGTAAAAACAAGAGTCTATCAATATAAACTATCGGTCGCTAAAAATTAACGGAATAAATTGAATATCATTAATTCCTGACATTTTCATATTTTATCACTGTGTAAATTCCAAAGACTTTAAATAAACATTTAATATGCTTACATTGAACATATACTCACAGCAATTGTCTTATTTAATCAAAAGAAATCCTGTCTTAAATTTGTTCCTTCAGTTTTTATTAAAGCTTTACCATGTTTTTGAAAACTAGATTTATGAGTATAGTCAGGTTTTGTAATAATAATAATTTATTGCAGTTTAGTTCATGAAACTATTGTACAAGAGTAAAGAGATGCAACTACAGAGACTCTCTAACAATAGTATCTAGAGACAGATTTGATAAGCAGGCATAAGACAAAAAACATTTACAATTTCAGAAAGAAGCGTTTTCCGCCAATCGTACTGGAATTGACACTTTTGTTGAGCGAAGTCAAACATTCTATTACATCAGCCGTTGCTAGGTAATTTACAACTAAACTGTACAGGAATAATATTCCCGTCTTAGGCAAGGAATATTCGAGTACTATTTCCTAATTCTTTTTAATTACTCGTATCGATTGGCGGAAAAATAGTATGTGTATCTTGAATAAAAAGCAACATTCACAGACTCATGTGTTGTTGGGCTTGGCATTCGGCACTCCCAACCATATTCACAGTTGTCCGGGAATGTTACGCTTTTCGTCTTAGATACACAATGTACTATTACATCATGCTATGTATAGGAAATTCGTTTATTTCCTAATACAATGTGTACCAAATGCGGATTGAGCATTGTTTGTTGCACGCGGGAAGATAATTGTCGATCGACAACTTGTCAAGTGCAACAGACAGTTGACGAGGTTCGCACACGTTTCGACAACCAACGAAATTATCTGTAAAATAAAAATTTTACTTTAGAATACATTTTATTATTTTGACAGATTAGTGCGGTAAACGTACTTTGTCGCACTAGTGCGACAACATGTGCTATATCCCAACTGTAATGACAACGACAAAGTTGACATTGTTTACCAATTGTCGAAAAATTTATTCGTTGCACTATTTGAAAATTTCAAATGGGTTATAAGAGGATCTCTTTCGCATTAGCGTCGAAGTTTGATACCCTATATATTATTTTTTTTCTTAAAAGAACAATTTCTGATGTGAGACATAAATAACTCAAATTGTTTTGACTATTTTTAGAAGTCTTCTGTTTTTCTATTTTTGTATTAGAAATGACTGAAGATTGTCTTGTTTATACATTGCTCCAAGATTTAATTTCGTTTGCATTGGGTATTGAGGAAAAAGTAAAAAATATTCAGAGTCATTTCAATTCCCTCAACTGGAGGCGGGCTGCTATAGGGACCCTGCGCCCCTCTACAGCCAATAACCGGAATTTCAAGATGAGTGAGAGAAAGGAGGGTTGGAAAATGGAAGAGAGGCTAGAAAAGGTGGAGAAGTACTTCCCCGGGATTCGCTTCAGAGAAGGTACTCTGTTGACTCAGGAAAACCACCTACAAACCTGAATCGGAGCAGATGGCCACGGGAATCGAACCCGCGATCTCCTGAATGCTAAACAGACGTGCGATATTGAGACTTGTGAACTGTGTTAATATTATCTATAGAATGGCTCCCATCTACTCCCTCCCGATTATTAATACTCATCCAAAAACTAATAGACTACTTCTTTGATTTCATCAAATTGTCTAAGTAAAGGAGAGATACTAAGACTGGCTGGACTGGTAAACTGGTGAATTGTTTATGTTTTCTAAAACTTAACTGGAATTCAGTGGATTACAATATTGAAAACGGTTCAAGTTTGAAGGAGCCTGCTTTATTTAAGGAAATCAAAGCAGTTTTAACTTAAGACCATTGCAAACCTATCTACGAAGCTTATTTAACAGAAACCCACCTCTGATAAAATTAGGCCTGGAAACAGAAGGTATAATCCTACTGATGTAGTTTAATATTAGTATAGTGTTTGTAGAGAATACATTAATAAATTCTAGGCGTCTAATAGTAGTTTATTTATCTAGAACGAAAACTGGCATTTTAAAGACGAGAAAGTTGTGAATTACTTGCGAGGACCTTTAAAAACACTTTTCGTTCGTGGTGAATACAACGGTTTATTTCATACTGCAAGTTTAATGAATTTTAAATAAAAAGTTGTAAATCATTTCAAATTTCATGTCAACAACTGACGTATAATTTTAAAGTACTTGAACTTTAAAATTTTACTTTAAAGTACTAGGACTTTAATGTTCCATTTTTTGTACATTAAATAAGTTTTAAAGTACTTGAACTTTAAAATTTTACTTTAAAGTACTAGGATTTTAATGTTCCATTTTTTGTACCATTAATAATCCGAAAAATGTCATTTTTGACATCAGTATGAAATAAACATTTTATCTTTAAAATGTCGGCTATATAAATATCATCTGTAATTGAACACCCATCTAAACGCGTCGCAATTTAATATTTTGTGATGAAGTTGTTCAAATGCTGTTTATGGAAACACCTTGGTTGAATATCCAACTGTAAAGAAATAATGCAGAAAATTTGAAAATGAGAGGCAGAGGACGATGAATAAACTATTAGGTACTATTTGCAGCACTTACTGCATCAACTGAACCCTGAACATATAATATGTGTGCAAGGTCTGATTACAGAGGATCGTCGTGTATCCACATGAGACATTTAAAAAAATGTTCTATTTCATTGTTCTAGTAAGCCTTAACACGCCTCGGTTTATAGGTCAGCGGTAGGGTTACTTCAATGGCGTCGGTTTCGGAAGAGGCGGGTGGGCGTTACTCTCAGCTAGACACTGGATTTGATTGGAACAAAGTTTATTATATTTACACTACTAACTAACATACAGATACGCTTATAACTCGGTAACATATATGTACAGAAAAAGAAAATGGCGGATTGGCATCCGCAGTTGGAAGCTGGTGTGGTCCTTCGGAGGCGGTGCCGGCGGCTAAAGTGGCTCCGTGTCCAAATCCCACGAAGACGGCAGGCTCTCTGTCCAGCGAAGGCGATTGGCTCTAAGTCCAACGAAGGCCGTTGGCTCTAAGTCCAGCGGAGGCGATTGGCTCTAAGTCCAACGAAGGCGATTGGCTCTAAGTCCAACGAATGCGGTTGGCTCTGAGTCCAGTAGATGCGGCAGACAGCTAAGTCCAGTGGATGCGGCAGACAGCTAAGTCCAGTAGATGCGGCAGGCTCTATGTCCATTAGATGCGGTAGACAGCTAAGTCCAGTGGATGCGGCAGGCTCTATGTCCAGTAGCTGCGGTAGACAGCTAAGTCCAGTGGATGCGACAGGCTCTATGTCCAGTAGATGCGGTAGACAGCTAAGTCCAGTAGATGCGGCAAGCTCTATGTCCAGTAGATGCGGTAGACAGCTAAGTCCAGTGGATGCGGCAGGCTCTATGTCCAGTAGATGCGGTAGACAGCTAAGTCCAGTGGATGCGGCAGGCTCTATGTCCAGTAGATGCGGTAGACAGCTAAGTCCAGTAGATGCGGCAAACAGCTATGTCCAACGAAGGTGATAGGCTCTGGAGAGGGCTGGGGCTGGTAGGTCCTTGGAAGGCTGGAGCTGCTAGCTGGTCCTGGAAGGCTGGATGCTGTTGGCTGACTCTCCTGGGTTGAGTGAGTTCCTACTGCCAGCGTCCGACTATTTAAAGGGGCCAGTCCTTTGTCAGACGCGATCTCGCAGCCCATTGGTCGAGGTAGAAGGGATGTTTTGGCCCGTTTTTGATGCATTTCGAATTATCGCGTTTAATTGCGCGGCGCGATTAATTATAGACCTGATTTGTGTCGCATGGCATAGCTCGCGAAACGGCGGTCCTTTTGATACCTGATATGATGGTGTTTGTCGCTAAACTCGCCGAATGAATTAATTTTCCCAACGCCCGTGCATATATCGCGCACGTTATTTTTGCGTGCGCGCTCGTTGACCGTTTGAGGCTCAAATTTCATACTTGCTTAAAAAAATCGTCTAATTTTTCCCCGTATTTTGATACTAGACAACCCTGTCTTAGTATATTGCTTTTGTGAAAATTTCTTAATTTAAGTAAATTCAATCTGCAATGCTGATACATTCGTTGGTATTAATTTCCCTTGCCGGACGGTGGGTGATCTGCATGCTTACCCCGGCGATTTTAATAATTCGGGCTTGTACTCGGGCTAAAATTGGTGCTTCTGCTTCCAGGAAAATGTGGCGCGCTCGGCGTGTGTTGCTGCTGTCGATTCGCGGATTTTTTTAATAATTAGCGGTGGTTTTCCCTTTCGTTTGCTACCAAACACGGGGTATTCCGGGGCCGCGGTGTATTTTGTTATGTGCCCTTTTAAGTATAAGCGCTCTTGCTCATACGTGAAGCGTATTTCGCTTGCTGTCGCCTTTCTTGGCCGGCCGGTTCCAATAAAGTTTATGAGCGCCACTTTGCTGCACTTTAAAATTTCGCTGGGGTTGCCATTAGTTTTATTGTTTTATGTTTCTACGAGGGTTTTTGAAAATAAAAATATTTTCTCTTTGTTTGTGCAAGATCGCGACGGCTTGGTAAACAGATGTTTTTAGGGCCCTTTTTACTGTCGCCGCTTTATGTGGCGACGTACATTTTCTTTGTTGATCTGATCTGTTTATCGGTTCGTATCAATTCCCTTCTCCTTTGGCGTCCGCGATCCGGGCACCAAACAAAAAGGTTAGGGAGAGAAGAGGCGGAGTTCGTCTGCGTGGATTTTGAGAGCCTGCTGCCCTCGTTGGACCCTATAGACGCTTGGACCAAGTTTTTCCAGGATTTGGTGGGGTCCACTCCATTTTGGTTGGAATCCTGCATGAATCCCAGCGGTGGCGTCCGAGAGAGGGTGATTTTTCACCATTACCAGCTGATGACGTTGAAAAGTGGGGCTGCTGGTGTCTGGTGTTTCAGGGTGCTGGGCGATGGCTCGGTTTCGGATGCCCGCGTCTCGTTCGGCGCGGTTTTGTATCCGCGGTTCGTGGGGCCTTTCTGGCGGCTGCGTAGGTTGCCGGAATCTCTACTCCCCAGGGCGGTCCAACTCCTTTCCGTACATTGCGTAGGCCGGAGAACACCGTAAGGCAGTGTGATGGCGATTCCGCAGGCTGAATAGGGTCGCAGGCAGGTGCTTGTCCCACTCGCGGTGGTTCCTTCCTTGCAGGTGCAGGCGGAGCCCCTTTTTGGCGGGTTGTCTATGGCTGGATATCCCACTGCTGGCAAGCTCGCATCCATTGTTCGCTAATGAACTGGCGTCCGTTATCGGTCAGCATGGCGCTCGGGTATCCCAGGCGGGGAAAAACCTCATTTTTCAAGGTGCGGATGATGATGGGGGCGGTGGCTTTGGCTAGAGCGAAGGCTTCTGTCCACCGAGTAAAGAGGTCGGTTATTACCAGGATGAACTTCTTCCCGGTGGCTGACGAGGGGTAGGGCCCCATGAGGTCGAGCGCAATCGTGTTCCACGCTCGGTTGGGTTGGTGAGGCCTCAGGGTGGCTTTGGCTTGGTGGCGGCCCTTCTTGCATCTCAAGCAGAGCAGGCATTGGCAGACGTAGTTCCGGACATCTTCTCGTAAGTGCGTCCAATGGAAATGCGTAAGAATGGCCCGCGTCGTTTCGGTGATGCCGGGGTGTCCTGCTAGGTCTCGGTCATGGTATTGGTAGATAACCTTTAACCGGCTTTCTTCCGGAACAAACAGGCGCGGACCCTGATCTGTTCGGCGGTAGAGCAACCCATCCTCTATATGGTATTGTTCTTGTACTGCTAAGAGATCCGGGGTTGGGTCCTCGGCGAAGTAGCTTTGGTGCCATGAGTTGACTAAATCTTGACAGTAATTATCCTGTCTTTGATCCTGTGCAATGGTCTCCCATAAAGTTTCTTCGACTGCGTCCAGCAGGCTTAGGGATGGCTTGTTTGGTGGCTCCGTGACGGTAGCATGGCTGCTTGCCCGTTGATACCTCGGTGAGTCCTCACCGTGTGGTGTTTGGCTGCTGGCCGTACGACTTCCTGTAGCGGGTTCCTGGAACCTGGGAAATCCTTTCTTTGCGGGTTGGCTGACCGTTACACGTTTTTGGGCGAAGCGCTTGTTGTGAATGAGAGGCAGCAGTACTGTCGGGTCATCCCACACTGCTTCGGCCGGCTGTCCAGTCGGCTGTCGAGATAGCGCGTCCGGCAACTCGTTGTGCTTTCCGGGGCAATGCTCGATTGTGAAGTGGAACTCCTGTAGCAGGAGAGCCCAACGGGTGAGTTTAGCTCGCTGGTCCTTCAAGGTGTTGAGCCAGGTGAGGGCGCGGTTATCGGTCCGGAGGGTGAACTGCCTGCCTTCTAAGTAGGGTCGATATTTTTTATCGCCCATACGGCGGCTAGGCACTCTTGTTCGTTGGAGTGATAACGCTGTTCGGCTGGCAGAAACCGGGTGCTGGCGTAGGAGATGACGTCTCGACCTCCATCGGGACGTTCCTGGTAGAGCACGGCGGCGATGCCGAATTTGCTGGCGTCTGTTTGTAAAATGAAGGGGCGAGAAGCATCGGGTCGGGCTAACTTCAGCGGTGTCTGAAACAATTGTTTCACTTGTTGAAATGCTTGCTGAACGTCTGGGGTCCAAGTCCAGCGCTTTTTAGTGCTTAGTAGGTCGGTGAGAGGGGCCGCAACGTCGGCGAATCGGGGAATGTACTCGCGTAGCCAATTGCATATGCCTAGGAATTGTCGTAACCCCTTTCGGTTAGTAGGGGGCGGGGCGTTGGTGACCTGCTGCACGTGACCTGGTTGAGGTTCGTTTCCCTCTGGGCCAACGATATGCCCTAGGTAGTGCAGTGTGGATTTCCCGAAGTGGCATTTTTCTGGCAAGCATATGAGCCCATGTTCCTGTAGTCGTTCGAAGACCTTGCGGAGGTGTTGAAGGTGCTGCTCCCATGATTCGGAGTAAATGATGATGTCATCTAAATACACGAGGCAGAATTTATGGAGGTACCCCACCAGTACTTCCCGGGCCATCAGCCTTTGAAAGGTCATTGGTGCCGTTTTGAGCCCGAATGGCATGACTCGAAATTGATAGGCTGCGCCATCCGGAGTTGTGAACGCGGTGTAGGGTTTGGCTTGAGGATGTAAACTTATCTGCCAGTACCCCGACTTTAAGTCAAGTGAGGAGAAGATGCTTGCTGAACCTAGATCTTTGATGGTTTCGTGGATCAAGGGTAGTACCGCCGGCTCATTGATGGTGGCTTCGTTTAGCCTGCGAAAGTCTAAACAGAACCGGGGCGTAGAATCCTTTTTCTCCACGATGACGATTGGCGAGTTATGTGGTGACTGGCTAGCCTCGATGAAACCGCGCAGGGTGCGCGTAGGTGGCGCCGAGGGCCTCCAAATTTCGGGGAAGTCTTCTAGTAGCTGATAGAGGTTGTGTTCCTGCTCGCGAGGGAAGTCATGCTTCAAATGTGGAAGTTCCCTCGGGTCATTTGCTGGACGCGGGTCGTGTTGCTCGACCAGGCAATGAGTGGTTTCTCGGGTCCTCACGCCGTGGTGGATGCAACGCCGTGCGAAATCAAAGGTAGCCTCGTGTTCCGTAAGCCATGGTAGACCGAGAATGATGTCCTCCCTTAAATCCTCTGCTATGATACACTGTATGACGTAGTTATTTCTACCGATCTGCATTTCCAAGCTTGTTTCTCCTCGTAGGGTCAGGGTTGCCTGTTCTTTGGCCATTTTGGCCGTTCTTTGTGACTAGCTATCCGTCCCGAGGTGTTGCACTAGCTTGGCGCTAAGGAAGTTATGCGTTGCCGCTGAGTCAATTAGGGCACGCATCTCCCGCTGTGGTGACCCTAGGTTCACCATGATATACGGGAGGTTGTGGCAGTTGGCCGTACTTATTGTGGAGCATTGGGTTGGGCCCTGGGCGGTGCTTCGGCCTCGACGCGCCCGGGCCTCCGCCAGTTTTCCGGCTGTGGTAGTTGTCTAGCTTCGGGGGCGTTCATGGGGGCTTCTCCTGTTGCCTGTGGTGCTGGCCGGTGGCGTCGTGGGCAATCCTTATTGAAGTGGCGTCCCGGGCAAAAATAGCAGCGGGGTAGATTGGGCTCGGCTGGCTCTCGTGGGCGTGTCTCGCGGCTTGGCGTTGGTGCGCGGTCGTCCATGTCTTTCTCAATTGCAGCCACCTTGACCAACAGTTCCTCAATGGTTTCTGGCACAGCGACACGTAGATAAGGCCGAAGGGCCGGTTTTAATAGCTTTATCATTACGGGAATGCTGGCTCCCACTGACTGTTCGGTGTCCAGTCGGCGTATCAGTTGTATTTTGCGAAGAAGGAAGAGTTCGCCATTTTCCTTTTGTCCCTGTTTTTGTCCGTAGAGCTGTGTCTTCAAGGAGGCTCGTACATCTGCGCTGTCGAATTTCTTTAAGAGCCTTTCTTCAAATTCATTCCAGGAGAGTGGAAATGAAGCGTATGGTTTCCACCATTGGCTAGCCTTCCCCTGGAGACAGTTTGTGGCCACTTTCATTAGTTCCGTTGTAGTACATCCGCTTTGCGCATGGTAGCGGGCGCACTCTGCGATGAACTCTTGGGAGTGATCTAACTCCTCGCCCTTAAAGGTTGGTGGAAGATCGACTTTCTTGGGGACAGCCATTCGTCCCAAAAGTGCCTGGAATTGGTCGTCGGTTAATTTGATTGTTGGTGCTGCTGGAGCTTGTTCTGGGCGCCACTGGGTGTTTTCTACCACTCCCAGAAGTGGTGCTGGTTGGTTAGTTCCTGCTGCTGCAGCTGCTAGGTTCGCAAGGTGGTGTGCCATTTGCTGTGGGTTGTCTTCGTTGACTTCCTGTCGCACTGGGCTGGGACTTGGAGGCGGTGTCCTTTGTCCACACGGGAATGAGGGTGCGCTGTCTTCTATTATTTCCGAACTGTTCAGACTTCCTCCTTGTCGCGGTGTCCGCTGAGGTTCCTCCATGATCCTTGGCGCAGTTGTCTCCATGTTTCCCTTCCTTCTTGACTTCACCATTGTAGTGGGCGTGACTTCCCTCTGGTGTCCAACAAAGGCTGGCCCCACGTTCCGGGCGACAATTAACACGCCTCGGTTTATAGCTCAGCGGTAGGGTTACTTCAATGGCGTCGGTTTCGGAAGAGGAGGGTAGGCGTTACCCTCAGCTAGACACTGGATTTGATTGGAACAAAGTTTATTATATTTACACTACTAACTAACATACAGATAAGCTTATAACTAGGTAACATATATGTACAGAAAAAGAAAATGGCGGATTGGCATCCGCAGTTGGAAGCTGGTGTGGTCCTTCGGAGGCGGTGCCGGCGGCTAAAGTGGCTCCTTGTCCAAATCCCACGAAGACGGCAGGCTCTATGTCCAGCGAAGGCGATTGGCTCTAAGTCTAACGAAGGCGGTTGGTTCTAAGTCCAGCGGAGGCGATTGGCTCTAAGTCCAACGAATGCGGTTGGCTTTGAGTCCAGTAGTTGCGGCAGACAGCTAAGTCCAGTGGATGCGGCAGGCAGCTAAGTCCAGTAGATGCGGCAGGCTCTATGTCCAGTAGATGCGGTAGACAGCTAAGTCCAGTGGATGCGGCAGGCTCTATGTCCAGTAGATGCGGTAGACAGCTAAGTCCAGTAGATGCGGCAAGCTCTATGTCCAGTAGATGCGGTAGACAGCTCAGTCCAGTGGATGCGGCAGGCTCTATGTCCAGTAGATGCGGTAGACAGCTAAGTCTAGTGGATGCGGCAGGCTCTATGTCCAGTAGATGCGGTAGACAGCTATGTCCAACGAAGGTGATAGGCTCTGGAGAGGGCTGGGGCTGGTAGGTCCTTGGAAGGCTGGAGCTGCTAGCTGGTCCTGGAAGGCTGGATGCTGTTGGCTGACTCTCCTGGGTTGCTTGTAAGTCGGGTAGGTGGTTAGCCTTGTCCTTCGAAGGTGAAGAAGAGATCCCTTGTAGGGACTAACGGCAACCACAAGTATTAGCGTGGTAGCCGAAGAGCGCACGATATTTAAAAATTCCTATCTAGTAAACTCTGGATCGACGCGGCTCTGACTCGCTGCGTTTCACGCCATAGTCCAACATCTTCTTCTTTCTCTTAATATAAGCTGAGAGCCCATTACTTCCGCACAGTTTGGTTTTATAACCATATTAAGCCGCGGCCGGAGTAGGTGGCTAGCCAACCCCTCGAATTAAGGACGAATGCTCTCACAGGAGTCACGACCACCAAAGGTGTTTGTATGATGGCCGGAGAGCGTTCGATATTATCAATCTCCGGGTGTAGGGCTTGAACCCACTATCTGCCGACTGCTCCGCTAGCACTTTACCAGCCGGCCACACGCTCTCTCTCTCGCTGAAGCGTGAAGATCTGAATAAATCTCGGAAGATGATTTTTTCACGACTTTTCTCGTCCTTGTAAATCCTACAAACTGCATATTGTAGTCTACGAGTCTACAAACATGTAGCAACAAGCCAGGCACTTATAACATTTTGTCTGCTCCTTGCATTTCCTGAATTTCTGTTTTTCAAGCGTTTCTTCATGCTGCTCTACCTCCTTTGATTCTGATTCAGATTAATTTTTTGACATATTGATTTATTCATCAGTGTCCTCAATAGACGAGACATTCAAGGCGTCACTTTTTGAGGTCAAATTGTTTGACAAGGTATTTAAGAAACAATTTACCAAAGTGCAGTAATTAGTTTCGTGGGAGGGCACTGTTACTTTAGCAAAAGTTGCCATTTTTGTGAGTGGTTTTTCTGTGTAGTGTCTTACTTCATCAAATTTCGAAAAATGTTGTGGATCAAAGTATTGAAAAAATGCAATAAATTCTTTATTTTTGCAAAATCTTTCATTTAGATCTAGACCACTATTCTAGAGCAAACCGGATAGCACCTTTGACAACAGTAAAAACTTCAACTTGGAACACATTCATTGGGTTCTTAGGTCTTCCAAGCTATAAAGCTGTGTACCCCAATCACAGCGCTTTCCATGATCATTTTTCAACTTCTTTTTACTTGCTCCACCATAAATCAAGCCGAAATCAAATCTAAATTTTCTGTTTGCAAATACTTTGGTCTAGGACCAACTTCTTTCAAAACTACCTGATCTGTTAAAATGGTTTCCTATTTTAGCATTTTTCCGCTTAGGGATCAGCTTTAGAACTTGCTTTTTCATCAAATATATTTTCCATTATTTTGTCTAATGCAAACAACACTACAGAATATAGACAATTATCAGCTGCAAATGTCCATTTGAAGAATTTTTCTCGAGCCCACCACCTAGTTTGTCCAATTTTTTGAAGTATTTTTAATTTTGACATGGGACCTTGAGCTACTGTACCACACCACACATATAATTAGCCGAAAAATGCCACTAGGCGATTTAGTAATCTAAATAAAATTTTGGCTTGTGAATTATCACAGCTGGCTGGTATACATGTCCTGAATTTGTTTTTAGATTCCACAAACCATACATCTCGCGTTAGAGGCTCTCTCAAACAACTCGCCAGCAATGATTTCCTACTTTACCCCTTGTTTCTTAAAGCACTGTTTTAATAGCTGATTTAGACCTCTACCAGTCGACTCTTGCACTGCACTTACAACAAACAGTCTCTCAAAGGTTTTTCCATTGGAAACATAACTTAACATGATATTAGTCTGGTCTCTAACGTTTATATCCTGTGTGCTATGCATTTGGAGGGTAAAAGATCTATAGCCCAGTTTGCTCACAAGAGTTACTAGACTACCCCTAAGTCCCCTACTATGAAAGTTTTTTGGTTTTTTGTTTCTTGTGGATGGTGGCGTTTTCTACTTTTCCCATGCAGTTGGGTCCCTTGTTGCAAGCTACTTTATTATTTCCAAAAAGTTCTTATGATTGGTATCTGTCCTATTGATTTTCACACTTCAAATACTTGACAAAATACATGGATATTTTCTTCACAACATTTTTTCTTAAGCATGTAGGTATTGATATTTTTAAACTGGCTGGCAGAGACCTTCATTCGTAGGGTATGCGACCTCGGGAGGACTTTGCCTCTCTGCCTCCCAGCCAGTCCACCCCTGGTGTTATTATTACTAACTTTCTAGTAATTTGTTATTCCCCAGTAGCAAAGCAGTTTAAAGCACCTTCCTCCATAGGCAAGGTAATGTTAACTTGTTTTCCACCTGTAAGTATTAGTAGAATTTAAAGTTTTGCGTAACTGTTACGAAAACTTGTATAAACAAACATTAGAAAAATGTCATGAAGATGTCAGAAAAACGCTCAAGTTATCAAATACTGCGAATGTTATTATTGAAAAAGATGTCGCTGGTAAGACGGTTCACAAGCACTTAAAAAATGAATATTCTACAAACAGTGTTCGATTGAGTTTGTATTGTAAAATTATGTCCCATTTTAAAAATATTATATGCAGTTACTGCCACAATTGTATTAACGAGTATAGAATTAATGTTTAATTATCGGCATTTCTCTAGGAAGTTTAAGTATTTTAAGCCACAAAAGCTAAACGAAGAGAAGAAAAATCAAAATCATCTATACGTTTTGAAGACGTAAATAATAGGATGCAGTTTGTTTTCGAAGTTGAAAGCTAATAAAATACAGTTGTGTACTTTATTTACATACCGTTTGATGCTCACTAGGCTACTTGCTCTGCATTTGGTTGACAAATTAAAAGGGTGCTCAATATAAAGGTTAGGGTTGGCAGTACCAGGAACATTAGCTGCGCTCTGGCGCCTACTCCATTCTACGCTGCATGTTTTATTCATTACTCGTCCACCAAATTATCAAGTTAGTTTGCTTAATGCTGCTAAAATCTCAATTTACTATTTTTTATTTTTATGTTGAAGTTGCTCTCATTTTCAATTAGACTACATCATAGGCATCTCAGGTGTATTTCAAAATTTAACGTTCTGCCTTTTAAAACAGCAGGACCACGAGTTTATTAATCTGTATTGGTGCAGAACTTCTGTAAAATAAAATAGTTTCCAGAAAATACACAAAATAACCAAAATGTGAAACAATGGCTATGAAGGGTTTTCATTATTTCTGTGTTTAAATAGTAGTAGCAAAATTCTAAAAACCTGTAAAAATTTACTCAATACTGAGATAAACAAAAAAAAAACAGTGACATGCCAGAATACCCTAGGTGAAAATCAATCTGAATAACCGAATAAAGTCTTTTATGATAAATATTACTACGTTAAAGTTGTCTATCTTTAAGCATAGTTTGGAAAAATTTTATGAAATAGTACATTGTGTGTTAAGAGCGGAAAGAAATACTTTTACGCTGACGAGCGGCAGATAAAGTTATTATCTGCCGCTGACGAGATCAAGTGATTTTCTTCTAATTTTGTTCACAAAGTTGTAAATAATTTGTTATAAAACGTTTGAAGAAAAAATACTATATGTTATTCGGAGCAAAAGTATCTTTATGTGGCTCGGCTGTACTTATCTGCCTCGCTAGCTCGGCAGATAACTCGTCCAGCCTCGCCACATAAAATATAACTTTTGCTCCTAATAACATAATATACTATTAGTGCCATCATGCAGAAAGTGCAAATATTCAAGAAAAAAGGATACGAAAAAATCGTGAGGTTTTCAATAAAGATGACAAATTTTCGTTTTGGCACCAATAGAAAACTAGTTTTTTTCACGACAGGGATAGACATCAGTTCGTAGGTTAGAAAACTTGTGACAGAAAGAATTAAAAATTTTCTGCCTAGGGTTTTTTATTATATCCCTAGCAATATAAGCACAACGTAAAACATATCTGTTGCCAAGGCACTCGTAACGGTGTCAGGGCAGAATTACACTGAAAAAAATTACAAGGGATAAAATTACACATGGAAGAATTTACACGTAGAAAGAATTTCACGGAGAAGAAATAACACTTGCATAACGAAAAGTAGTTGCAAAACTAAATTAGGGAAATTAGTATTCCGATTTTCTACATCCATACTAATTACTGTCCTTAAAAGGGTCAGGTAGCCAGACATGTCCCAAGATTAAGTACCCTTGCAATTTTTGGAAATTTCGATTTGTTGGTGACGTGTTGGATATATCCCTTATTCTCTAGTATCTGAGTATACATAAAGTAAATTTATGTCTTATTTTTTCAGTTCTTGTTTAGTTACAGTTAATACAGACAAGTGTAATGTTAAGAAGTGACATCTTTAGAACTTTTATATTTTATTTTATAAATTTTAACTATTTTAATTGTTTTCCTGTTTAATTTCAAGTTTATATATTTTTTTTGCTAAATGCTTTAAGCTTGACAATTTTGTTATTTTTTCGAGAGAGTTCGGGTGTATTATAATAGTTTTTTATTTTACCATGGATAATTTTGAATATGGTATTAGTAATAAGGAGGGTCAAACTCTTGTTTACAAAGGATGTGAGTATGTTTGTCGTTGTGAAAGTGCTACAGGGATTGTTCATAATGTTCATTGGCGTTGTCCGAAATTCAGAACTTTACGCTGTCGATCGCTGCCCCACACCAGAGACAACAACATCATCCGTGAGCCTTCGAAACACTGTCATGCAAATAGGATTTTTGAAGACTCAGATCATAAAGTTGTAAATTAAATTGAAATGGGGCAACAGCTTGTTCAGTTATAGTTGACAATTTAATGAATGTATCAGATGGGATAAAAATTTGTCTACAAAAGAAAAATACATTGACAATGCGAGTAAATGGATCGAAAGCTAAGACACTGGAACGTTACGGCAAATCCAAATAACAAAAATTTCAAAATTCCAGAAAAGTATGCGAATTGGATTATTCATGATTTTGGCGCAGATGACCCAGAGCGCATAATAGTTATTGGTCACAAAACACTTTTAGATCTTCTGGTAATTAATGATTTTTGCCTAGCAGATGGTACATTTAAAGTTGTTCCAGAAATATATTACCAGTTATGGAATATCCATGTCCAATACGAATCAGGCATCGCTTTTCCTTGTCTGCTCTTCTACCAGGGAAAGAAGAAAGAATATACGTGAAGATGTTAAATACGTTGACTGATTTTGAAACTGCAGCAATGAAAGCTTCCCGTAAAGTATTTGAAAATATCAAAATTGGAAGATATTTTTTTTCATTCATCACAATCTATTCTGAGCAAAGTAAATGAATGTGGTTAAAATATTTAAATGAATTTAATCAGTCGTTTGCGATACACATTAAAATGTTGTTATCACTAGATTTGATACCAGAATTTGATGATTTGTTCTCTGATTTAGACGAATGCAATGAACAAATTGAGAAAATTCTCTTTTATTTCGAACGTACATATGTTCGGTCTCGTCAACTCGGAAACGGCACTTACAAACCACCACTATTTAATGTTTCTATTTGGAACCATAGTTAATCTGCAGCCAACTGTTTAGCACGAACTACAAATTGTATCGAAGGATGCCACTACGGACTTCAGTCACTTTCAATGTTCCCATCCAACTGTTTGGAAATTTTTGAATAACATCGTGACAAATTATCACATATAATCTCATAAGAGCATTAATTATTTCCGGAAATTTTTTGAGTGCGTTCCAACAACGTCGTATTAATTTGCCCGAGCGGGACGCGAGGGCAAATTAGGACGTTGTTGGAATGCACGAAAAATAATTTCCAGATATGAATTAATGCTCGAATGCAGATTCGGTAAGAAAATCGTAACGACACAAACCCTAAAAAGAAGTAATGTCTACCTAGAAAAAATTTCCAAGAAATTTTGTTGTTGTCTTGGTTATGGCTAGTGAACTAATTTTTCTATTGGTCATTAATGAGTGTCGTACGATTTTCCTTACAATATACAAACTATTTACAATAACTGGTCAACGAAACCCCGGACGTGTTAGTCTTTCAAACAACTTATTTCAAATATTGTATAGAATTATGACTCGAATAGACGATTACATTTCTTGCGTTGTATAGCTCATATGACTTAGTGTTGTCTGCTTAATGTTTTATAATTAATTATCAATTTAAGGTATGCTACCGTTTCAACTTAACTCAAAGTAATTTTGTAAAGAAAATTAAAATTGAATTATGACAATTTTTCTTAGTGTATGTACTTTTTTCATGTGTAATTTACTCCCTGTGTAATTCTGTCCAGGTGTAATTTTTGCAGTGTAATTTTATCATGTGTAATTTTTCCTGTGTTAGTTAATTATGTAACCGTTAGCTCTAAACAATAAAACAAAAAATTAGGTGTTCAACACGGCAGATAAGCAAAGTTACTGGATTATAAATAAAATGACAGCCAAGGCAAGTATCTGATACTTTTCTACCTATTTACTTAAAAACAAATATTATAAAACTTAAGGGTCAATTTTTTCAATTTCATTAGTTTTTAAATCTAATGTTAGAAGAAATTACGTTACTAAAACATATATATTCTTTTATAGCGTGAGCGCTTCCTCTTGCTTGATAGGTGATTACCTATACTTATTTTTTCTAGGTATACTGTGAAACGGCGTACATGCGTACAATAATTAATGTCGAAATACGATACACAAGCGACCAAGGTATGTTATTATTAAATCGACTACTTAGGAATATGTAAATTGAAAAGAACACCTTATATGATTGTTATTGAAATTATTGGCATGTCATTGCATTGTAGGCATGTGGATAAAAAATAACAGGGATTCAAAATAGTCTGCTGTTGTCATAGCAAGAGCGGCATACAAGTTGTATTTATGAAATATTCTGCACTTTTACAATATGTACGCTCTAAATATAGTATTAGATAAGGTGAATGATGAGCTCACAGCAACAATAAATAATTGCATTGAAAGGGAGAAGAAACGCTTATAAAAGCAAAAACGAGCTTCAATAATCTGGAAAAACAATTTTAATAGAGAAATAGAGACTGTCGAGTACGTAGAAACTAATAAATTAATGCGGAAAAAGATGAAGTTTTACAGGGCAACGAAAAACGACAAAGTAATTATTACTCAAATAATTGAGAAAAATAAAAATATGCAATTCTTAAAACCAAACCTTGGGAAAAAACATTAGTAATTTATTATACAAGACGATAAAGTTAAATTTTATCCACGAGTGAATCGTTTAACGTCGAGACGCAGTCGAGACGTTAATGATTCAAGAGTGGATAGAAATAACTTTATCGTCGTGTATAATACAATATTTTTTTCTATAGCAAGAACTTTAACAATTCCAAAGAAAATAATGACAGTTAATCACATTTCAAAATGTCAGTAGCTAGATTGGGTTGCTACGATAATACGAAGCTGTCATATTTAATTTAAACAAAAGTTAGAAAATTAAATTACTTTATCTATCCTTGATGTTAAAGTGCTACTTTATCTACCCTTGCTGTTAAAGTAAAACTTGACCTTTTGTTTTCAGTTGATAAAAGCACACTTTAACATGTGCTATAGAAAAAAATATATTTATTCATATATCGTCACGGACACTAAATAAACGAATATCAACAATGAGCAAAGATAGCCGAAGAACATTTCAATTATTTTTATAAATCTATCAATTAAGAACCAGAACGATGAACTATTTACAAAATATTGAACATGGGATTAATGGGCAAAATTAGATTAGTCATCAGAGAAACAAAATCAAATAAAGCACCTTAGGAAGGCGCAATTACAACTGATATGATAAACGAAGATGAAGAAAAACTAATTAAACTCATAACTCTCTTACTGTGAATGTCTGTAGAGAAGGATATACCAAATAAATTGTATAATATCAAAGTGATTCTCTTGCATACGAAAGGAGACAGCAGAAAGCTAGATAGTTACCATCCCAGACGTCTGTTATAACTCCTGGCTAAACTGCTAACAAAACACCTATTCGTCATCTACTTAGCGTTATTCAACTAATTATAACACACATTCAAAGATTTTAAATTCATATACAGGCTGTCACTAAAAGATCCGTATAAAACTCTAGCACATATCCCTTAGGCTAAATTATGACGAACTAGCACAACTTACCTTAGTCCAAAAGTTAATGGTTTTCGAAATAGCCAAAGTTATTATGTTTTTGTTTTACTTTGTTTTGAATATTTATCTTAATAATCGCAGAATCTGCACGAAATTTGGCATTAAAGTTTTTGGGATCACAGTTTTGATGTACATTGCTCCACCAGCAGCATTTCGCATACATCGAAAGCTACATAACTTTTTTGTGACTCGGTGTATTAAATTTCTAACAAAAAATTCTTATTTCCTGGCATTTTTTTTATAAAAAAATGCAGCAGGTGTTATCTTAAAGTCCTATTTACTCTAACTTTAGGAACCCCAACTTCCAAATCTAGGAATCTGCTGCTCAGACTCTGATCTTCTTCACATCAGTCTCAAGTGTCATAATTGTACGATCCCGTCCATAATCAAAAGTTGAAGGATCAAAACCACCGGTTTCTCGAAGACGTTTTTCAACAGCAAATGTAGCAAATGTTTGGTAGTTGTGTACCCGCCTATTTAGAAATCTTTTTCTGTATACTCTCACCGACTCCCAACCATTTCCTAGACAATAACCATAAACTAATACTATGTCGGTTATTTCTGCGTAAGTGTAAAGTATAGCAATAGCGAAAAATATAAAAATTAAATGTTAAATTTTGAAATGAAACGATAAAGGTTTGTCAAATTGAATTAGTTGACAATATTCTTTTGTAACTAATGACGATTGCTATGATTATTAACTAGTTGTTATCAAAATGTTTGTTGTTGTTGGTCCGTTGGCCCTTAACTACACAATTTATTTTTACCATTCCTAAGCCTGTGTAAAGTATGAAGGAACGCAACGACGAGTTCCAGTACGTAAAGAAACATCAATTACCTCAGAAACGACACCTATCAAGTATACATTTTTTTGGACAAGAAATACCAGGAAATAATATTTTATTTGTTAGAAAATTAAAATATCGATGCACAAAAAAGCTATGTAGCTTTAAATGTATACGAAATTCTACTGGTAGCGTCCTCTGCTATTATTAAATTAATATTAAAAAAAGTAAAACAACGTAATAGCTTTGACGCTCAGTATTTCAAAAACAATTAACTTTTGGACTAAGGTACGTTGGGCTAGATCGTCATAATTTAGCCTCAGGAATTTTTGCTAGCGTTTTGTACGAACCGTTTAGCTTTGAGAGGGATACGGATGGATCCAAATCGAACAACCATGTAGGAGCTGCAGTAGTGCTCAAAGAAGTTACCAATTCCATGTATCATCAACCTGCAGCGTAATACCGATGTGGCCATAATTATAGTACCGATGGGGCCACAATTATATATGACAGCAATGAGATAATATGAACAAGAAAATGACAGGTATTGCTTGAGTAAGAAAGAGATAAATATAGTAGCAAATATTCGAGAAGGCTTGGCGATTAATTTAATTATGACGTATGTCAACTAAACATGCCTACTAAAATATTTTATTCGCAACCGTATACAGTGTGTCCCCGGATAGGTGAAACGACTCTTGTGAAAGGTAACAAATTCTCGATTGAAATTTTTATTTTTTGGGTTCAGCCCTGCTTGTTTAAAGGCGAATTTATAACAGCATTTCAGTTTTGAAAAATCAAGTATGCCTTGGAAATTTTCAAAAAATCTATTTTTCTGTAAGGTAAAGTACCCTTTATGTGGCAAATACGACAAAAAGTTATAAAGAAAAGTTGTTTAGAATCAACATCTAGACCCCTATACCAAATTTAAAAATCCGCGGCCAACTTTGATTTCTCACATTTTCTTTCAAGTTTATTTCCCAAATCAAAGAATTTTTTACGGTTTTTTTATTATGAAATAAAAAACTTTGTTAAAAGTAATTGTTTTTCCCATAAAAATCTTTGTTAAAAGTAAAATTCTTTGATTTGGCACTTAAACATGAAAAGAAATTGTGAGATATCAAAGTTGGCTGAGGATTTTGAAATTTGGTATAGGGGCCTTATGTGTTGATTCTAAACAACTTTTCTTAATAACTTTTTGTCGTATTTGCCACAGAAAAAGTACTTTACCTCACAGAAAAATAAGTTTTTTTTTAAATCTCCAAGGTATACTTGATTTCTCAGAACTGAAATTATGTTGGAAATTTCCCTTTAACCGAGCAGGGCTGAACCCCAAAAAATAAAAATTTAAATCGAGAAATTTTCACAAGAGTCCTTTCACCTATCCGGGGACACACTGTATGTAATAAGATCATTACTGACTTTTAAAAAGTTGGAAAATGAGCTATTCCCAACTTGTAACTTTCCAACCGGTCGGAAAAGTGATTGCCGTAGCAGCGGTTGGAAATGAATCCATTCCCGACCGCTGTGTAGGTAGGTACACTGGGAATCTCGTTCATCCATTCATGCGCGTCACAACCTGTCGTATCATAATATAATAATTTTTCCAATTATTGTTTAGAATAAAGTGGTTGCGAATAAAATAGTATACATACCACGGTGAAAAGTTTTATTCCTGTCTCGAGATAAAGTTGCCCTCGACGCTACGCGTCTCGGTTAACTACTTAATCTCTCGACAGGAATGAAACACTTTCCACCTCGGTATGTAATATACTATTTTTGTATGGTCATCTCTTTCTTACTCAAGCATTCTATTTTGTTATTCATGTTATCTCATTGATGTTATATATAATTATGGCCCCATCCATATATAACAGCAATGAGATAATATGAACAAGAAAATGACAGGTACTGCTTGAGTAAGAAAGAGATGAATATAGTAGCAAATATTCGAGAGGGCTTGACGCTCATTTTAATTATGACGTATGTCAACTAAACATGCCTACTGAAATATTTTATTCGCAACCATATATGTACGTAATAAGATCATTACCGACTTTTAAAAAGTTGGAAAATGAGCTATTCCCAATGTAACTTTCCAACCGGTCGGAAAAGTGATTGCCGTCGCAGCGGTTGGAAATGAATCCATTTCCGACCGCTGTGTAGGTAGATACACTGGGAATCTCGTTCATCCATTCATGCGCGTCACAACCTGTCGTATCATAATATAATAATTTTTCCAATTATTGTTTAGAATAAAGTGGTTGCGAATAAAATAGAATACATACCACGGTGAAAAGTTTCATTCCTGTCTCGAGATAAAGTTGACCTCGACGCTATGCGTCTCTGTTAACTACTTAATCTCTCGACAGGAATGAAACACTTTCCACAGCGGTATGTAATCTACTATTTTTGTATGGTCATCTCTTTCTTACTCAAGAATTCTATTTTGTTATTCATGTTATCTCATTGCTGTTAAATAGTGAATTTATTATAACGGGCAATGTGGCATACCCGTTTCCATAAGGACTTGATTGTTACTAGTGGTTTCTAAGGGTACGCCACGCCATGTGTAAATGCGTTTATTTTAAAATGCAATACATGAACCGTAATTTTATTGAAAAAGAAGCATCGGAAAGTACAACAGGGCATGTAATAACCCACATACTTGCTGCAAACTGAAGTCTTTATACTATTTGATCAACAGAATTCCTTCCCCCGTACAATATATTATGTTTTTACATACACGGTAACGTTTCCATATTGCATTTTAAAATAAACGCATTTACACATATTGCGCGTTATAATAAACTCCTTGTATAATTATGACCCCATCCGTATATTGCCGTGAATATCCCTCTAGTACTTTTTACTAATCACCCAATAACTAACGATACTCTTATCTACTGATAGTGACCGCACAAAAAAATAAATGCTGTACAGCTTGCTGCTATAGGTAAAATATGGACTATACTTGCCTTATTTAACTGTAAATGCTCTAAAAGAATGTTGCACGACCTTCTTTATTCTAGATTTTAGCATAACAGTCAATATGTTAAACTTTTTCTCTCACGGCTTGTAAATAACAAATTTAATAAAAATTTTGAATTTTTTAATCGCAAACAACAGCTTTGTGTTCATTTCATGGATTAATAGAGGTTTATAAGATAAGATCAAAGGACTGATTTCTTAAGTGAATTACTAAGAATTTTTCGTCTTAAACGGGGCCATTAACAATTTTTGTCAGCAAACGCTTGGCAACTCCGCGAGCTATTTTGAATGATCTAAAGGAAATATGTTTTTCTTACCGTGTGCTAAGCCAATGCCCAAGCGCACTCCACAGCTGTAAGATGGTAAACCCGTTATTCGGCCTAGAATCTGTATTTGAAATGGCCGGCACCGGTGAATGTGGTTCGTGGTAATTGGTCCATATCCCTGCTGTTATAATCTCTACGGTATCCAGCAATCACAAGGAATCGCTTACAATTCGTATCAGGTATCTAACTTTCGTTGTTTTTTACTTGTATCTGCGTACATTTTTGAAATAAAGATATTGTTAACTGGTATAACTAACAAATCAAAATTTTGCTGCATTGGTAAGTACACTGTTACATACAAGGGTTAATTCTACTTATATTCACTTTTTAAAACTAATGACTGAGTGACCGACATAATTTCTGCACTAATATATTCCAAGCGAAGCCGACGCTAAAATAACCGCAATTCGTTTTGATACCAAAATTTAGCCGGCCCCAAAAATGTCATTCAATTTTTTTCTAAACTGAATGTAAAATTCTGTAAATTGGTCACATTGACATAATCACGGTTATGAACAATTTCACACCGTTCACGCCACATGGTTCGACGGAAAAATCATTACCTACATTTACGAAAAAAATTATATTTAAGAGGCGGGAAACCTACACCTTACATAATTATTACACTAATTGTCCATGTAATCTTAAATTTTATGTACGTTTTAGCTGAGTCGCCAAACGATGAAGCAGCAATCCAATTTTCAGCAAAATCAGAAATTGATTTAATATCAGAGATGCAAGGTGAAATTTAGTTATTCCAGCATTTTCTCGCTTCTCATGGGCTTATTTTTTTACAGGGTTACTTCCACACCTTCACCATAGCTTTGTCTGGTTGCTTCCTTTACCACTTTGGAAATTACTAGAAAGCTAGCCCGAAGCGGTCGACCAACTCGTTTGAGCTTGGCAGTTCCCTTCGTAACGATGCCATCGTGATCTCCAGGTATTCAGTGATCTGTTCGTGCTCCACCAATTGTTCCTGTTACTTAACAACATATGCGCGTCACTACACTATTGTTTATTTACTCACTATTCTTTATGGTCGTACATAATGTAATCTCATGCCATTCGAATGCATATAAAACTTCCTACTACGAGTGTTTGTTGCATGTCTTCTCATTTAAATCTACAGCTTACATTGCTGCTTTGTTCCAAATATTTCTGTATTGCTGTTAACCAAGTTGCAAATTTCTGTGTAAGTACACAATTGTTGTAATTTGTTTAATAAGAAAATATTTTATTTTATATACACATTTTTAATATCAAATTTTTTGCTAGTTTCTTAAAAATCATTTATCAATTGTTATTAAAAATTGCGAGACTAGCATTTTCAGCACAAAAATGAACTTATTTAACTTCAAATGCTTTCTTATTAGTTGTTCCCTATTTATAAATATAGCAATATATAGAGCAGAAGCAAATAGCCAGAGCATTTTTTAAGGAATTGCTACTAGGTGCCTAACCTGTAAAAAGTTATTTTTGTGAGCTACTAGCATTAAACGAACGGATTCTAATAGTCATAACTATAACGTTATGAGCCTGGGCTGCGTAGTACGTGTCCACGTCACGGAAGCCAAGAATTTATTCACTTTTTATAGTTCGATTAGTACAGTGATTACAGTGTACTAACTGTACAGTTTATATATTCAATGAAACGTGAAACTGTAATATTTTTAGTGAGCTGTAATATCATAAATTAAAATAATTTTTTCTACAGGCGTCAAAAAAAAACGTGACATTTATGCATCGCTATAGATACGCGAAGTTTAACTTTTTTTAACACTTGAAAAATAGTATATTAGACATCAAGGTAGCGAAGCGCAGTATTATAACTTGAGCGCATATTAGATACTGAGAGCGCAGCGCGAAGTATCTGAAGCGCGAAGGTTATAAGACGATTCGCTACCGTGGTGTATATACTATTTTTTTGCACTACCAAACGGCTTAGTACCTAAATTCCCAACAAATTTCGAAAATATTTTAACTGCCAACCTGACACTACAGCTCTTTAAAAGGTCAAACTTAAAATAGTCATATTTGGTAACTTAGCAATTTATTAGTTACCACGGTGAAAATTGTTTATTTTACTTTCTTTCCCTTGGTGTACAAAATCAACTTCACGACCTAAATATAGGCCAATAACGGTGCGTTATGATACTAGTAGTGCAAAATAGTTATTTTCATGACAAGCGTCGAAAGTAGCAAGTATCGTGCGAGTGTTGATTAGACAAACGAGGGCGTAGCGAAGCGAAGCCCGAGTGGATCTAAAACACGAGCACAGATATTTGCACTTTCGAGCGAGTTATGAACATTATTTTTTAGACGACCACTCAAAGTAAATTCTATTTTTAAGAATTGTTTTTATTTTGTTTGCAAAATTGATCGTTATATTATTATTGGTACAATTATAAAAAATTAGAGCTTGTTGGAAGCAGAGCAACGAATAAAGCAAAAGCGTCTGGATTATTTGAATCACGGTCTGCTTAATTGTGTGACAAACGTCACTTTGACGTTTGTCACACAATTAAGCAGGCCGTGATGTGCCGTTACGATATGACTAGCACGATATAATATCGTGCTAGTGTACGAAATTGTCAACTTTCTGTAGTAGGCTGCTGTCGCGATAATGTTACTTTCATACGTGGTCGTCTAAAATAGTAGATTATGCAATGAGGGAGAGAAATGCGTTATTTTGCTGAGGTACAATTTCTGACTCGAGGGCGAAGCCCGAGAGTCAGAAATTGCACTGAAGCAAAATAGCATTCTCTCCGAGTTGCATATACTATTTTTTTTCAGGTTGCAGGAAGATTTAAAACGAAAACCCGTTTTTTAAACGTCATTTATTGACATTTTAGTTACAATTATTTTAAAATTAGTAGCCTTTGCTAAATTTTAAAGTTGGTGGCACTGTAAGTCATTATGACAAGAGCTCACAATTATGTCAAATTCGAGATTAATAGATGAGTTTTGCGTCAGTTTATGTCAAAACTGACGCGAAACCTAACCTGTTAACCCCGAATTTACCATAGATTACCATAGATACGGTAACATTTTTTACTTTAGTCCCTAGGGGCTAAAGTAATTACTTCTGTCCCTAGAGATAAAATGAGCTACTTTAATCCCTGAAATAAGTGACTAAAGTGCCAACTTTAGTCCCGCAAGTGCAAAAATAATATTTCTTCACGGCTAGCAGTGAAAAAACGGTTTTGAAACACCATTTCCTTAGTTACAACACATATATAACATTACGTACATATTAATATTACTCTACTTATTTGCTATATACGTATGATTTTGTTGCAGAGAATCTTTGATTCTTTTTTTGATGGTTGTAGAAAAATAGCTATTTAAGTAACAAGGAATGTAAGGCCTTATTAACATTTGAGGTAGGCAAGTACAAGCCAAGACGAAGTCGCGGCTTGTTGCCTGCCGAAAATGTTAATAGGCGATACATTCCGAGTTATCTTATTATATTTTTCCCGCTGCTTATCGAAATTTTCCTAGATTTTTGAAAAAATCGTTTGGTTTATCACCTGTCACCAGGATTAGTTTTCGTGAGTCGTGCTACCTGTGAGTGTCACATGTCACATAAACACTTGCAATTTATAAACAAAATGTCTAAATCTGCAGCCTGGTTTGCTAATTTTATTATCCTAGGAACTTAATAATAATATTAAGTTCCGTTGTCAAGAAAAAGCAGCAAACAAATATAATCACCGACTTACACGTTTTGTTACTAAGGCTGTATCACTGACTTACATGATCAGCAGCGGGAAAACGTTGTTTGTATTTCGTGGCAAAATTCGTGTTTTTATGGGGCGTTTAAATGACTTTTCTGCCTCGACCTAAAACGGTTTCGGCAAAAATTGACATTCTCACGCGCCATAAAAAAACACTCATTTCGCGCACTTAATACAAAAATTACTAATTTGCTGTTGCTGTATAACATTCATGAAATGTTTAATGTATTTCTTTAATATTAGTTAGGTTACACCACACCATTCATCGTAAGACTTCAGTCAGTCCAGCCAGTCTTGTATACGCGTTTGAAATCACAGAAGCGGTCATATCGCATTACAATCAAATAAAATCAAAACAGAGAACTTCTCTAATGGAAGAACCTATGAACTACAAATTGTTTATTTCACTGAATGGAATTGGCACTGCACATTACAATTCTCGTCAGGCTGTGGCCGAATTTTGAAAAAAAAAGATGCAATGCAACATACCGTATGAATTATGAATTTAATTTAATAATAATATCCAGATATCCAATGGGTATCATGTGATGTAACAGTTGTATGTTTTAACTGGTGGGGTTGTAATGAGCAACAAGAGTGGTTGTTTACATATGAAGTAGAAAAAATAACTTGAATTTATAATCGGCGATAAATAATCACGTTAAGAGTTAAATTCCCATTGATTGTGAAGAATAATAATTGAATTTTTGATACGTAACAGCAATGTAGTATTCTTTACGATCAAATTTAACTGTGTGTCACAAGTATTATTCAAAATAGAATTCAAGATCGTTTGAAGCCATTTAAAGTGGTATTTTACTTCGAAACCAGTAAAAAAGTACAAGTGAGTGTTTATGGTATGCTGTTGAACTGTGTATCCACATAATAAGGGGGTCAAAGAGTTGCAACGTGTTTTTATTTGGTCATGAACAACCAAGGAGATGTTTGCTGACTAGCATCCAGTTAGGAGCTGGGATAACACTCAGGTACAAGAGATACTATCGGAAGGTTAGTGTCCATATCTTCAGTAACATTTAGAAGTATATAGCAAGTTTGATGCGGCAAATCATTTAAATAATTGTAATTATATATTTAGGAGGTATATTATAAAGATCGTAGATTTAGAGAACCAGATTTGGAACTTTACACCCAGCGGGATTTCGCCAAAAACATTTTTAGAACAGCTGGAGGCATTTAATAATATTTTTGGTTATCTTTTTTAAACTGATATTTCTTAATATTTATGTTTAATATTTTATTTGTTCTTTGTTCAAAGCTCAGAATGTAAATGTTGTTTATTTTCTAAATTATAAATTAATGTTTTGTGCATTTTAGTATGCATTTTTTATTTTTACCTTGTCCAATTCAAGACTTAGGTACTGGGTGTCCAAATTTAATCATTGGGTGTCCATTTGGATACACAATTGTATCTTAAAAAATGCCTTGATATGGCATTCTAATTGCATCACAACCAATTAATTATTTGTACAGACTCTTAATCTTAATCTGAATCTTAATTCTGTATGATGAACTGCTCAAGAAATATTCATTATTTAGCCATTGGTAACTGTTCAATTTCAGTTTAAAAGTGCAAAACGTTTTTTTTCCGTTTCCAGCACTAAGTATCAACATTCTGAAGTAAAGTTAACAAAAAGACAGGCTACAATAGCATCAACAATTAAGATGGTCTGTGGTTTTTTATCAATCCTCCGCAATACTAAAAAATATTCAAACAGGTAGAATTCTTTACAAATTGCTGACTGTAAATATAGGAAATAACGCAATTATATGGTGAGACAGGGGTTTCGTGACATCTGCAATAGTAGCTGTTTTCTTTGCTGGAGGCACTATGTAAATTACTGTTTTGACATCAGCACTTGTCGAATAAAGCATTTCAAAAGCCCCAGCTATTTATATTTTAGCCACTTTCAACATTCATCAGTATGCTCGCGAAGTAATACTTTTGTACGTACGCGTCAACGAAAAAAGTCTTCATAAATATGCATGTGTATTAAATATTAAAACAGCTTACTTAGCAAGCGCAACTTCAAACGCTACTAAGTGAAGCTACTGGGAGCGCATACTTTCCGTCGCTCAAATTGGATCGCGATAAAATTTGCACTTTATACAAATTAGCGACACCTCGGTTGACAGCCTGGAAATGGGGGAAGTCGTAGGCAGACCGAGGCTTTTTATTAACTTACGTAACTACTTGCTATCCCAGTGCTCTTGGTAATTTCCCGAATCTGCCATAAATAACGAAAAAGAAGAGAATATAAAATATTCTGCTGACATGTAGTTTTTGAGAACTTAGATATAGTTATTATTTATTCGGGCCATTAAGCCGATATATAGCAAATAATGGACGCGGTTGAATTTTGTAATCCAAGGCAACAGCCGAGGTTGTATAATCAACCACGGCCGTTATTTGCGTATCGGCCGTGTGTCGTTCAAGATTTTTTATAATAAACATTTGCAGATTTTAAGAATAATTTATTAAATATAACTTAAGATCACGTGATCCTTAACGGCCGCCGGCCTTTATAATCCTTAACGGCCGGCAGCTACTATGAATTACTTTTCATGTGTGTTTAGTTCCGTTAAAATACAATAACGGTATTGTGTTATGGAAAAAATATCACATATTTAACCTTAAATAATTAAGTTGAAATATCACAGCAATGAGTTTTACTACTGTCATATAATTGTTGTAGTTACAAACTTTGAGACGTAGTAGTACTCAACAAAATAAGAAAAGCGTTATTGGATATGAAATTGTAGTTACAAGTTATAGCAATGAGAACGGTAATAGAAAAACACGGTTATTTAATTAAAATATAAAATCATTAAATGTCGAGCAATTCGGCATAAATATAAACGTGACGTTGAAAGAAATTGGGATAGATTCAAAATGCGTAGTTTTTATAGGCAAAATATTCTCATTTATAGTTGGATATTCAAAAAAACTTAAATTTTACAGAAAAAATTGTACTCTTGTGCGGAATCGCTGATAGCAGTAATTCGTTTTCCGGAAAATCGAACCTCAAAATTTAAGTAGACAACATTATCTTATATCAAAAGACTTACATTTTTCGAATCACCATCGTCAACAGGCTTGTTAATATTCACATTGCTGGAGCATCGGTTTCTTATCTTTTTCAGAAAGCTTAGGTATTAAGACCCCACAGTTGCCAAACCTGGGTTGAGGAATCGCAGTGAGCTCGGTGCAATTTCTGTGGCCTTGGAATAGAACCCACATTTTCTGGTCTAGAACCGGAGGCTTGACCACTGAGCCACCTCTATTGCTTTCAAGTGTGCAACTAGAATTGACTAATGTTTCGATTACTGCAGAAATTACTGCTTCTCAACCTGATACCAGTTTTTTCCAAACTCATGTAATTCAGCATAAAATTATATACTTAAGTGATATATGCCAAGGTAGGCCGAAATGAAATTTTTAATACTATTTTAATATTACACAAAAACTGGTTATTGCCCTCCCTCAAGACGGAATTTCAGATTCATGTACATTCCAATGTTTGCTTGTTTTATTGAGTGCCATCACGCCTTTACACCTTGTATTTGACGTTATTTAATACACATTGATCCAACAATACTTTTAAAATTAAAAACTAGTGCTGAGCCCATCAATAACAAAAAAAAAGGTTAGAGTGTCGTCGACATGATGTTCACACGTTATTAATATGAAACTGTCGTTATTACAAGAAAAATGTGTGTTATCAAAATTTGTAAAATAGCTGGAAATAAGGTGTAAGAAACAAGGCCAAATGTAAAGTTATACTTAACTGGCGATAATAACGTAATACAATAATTGATCAATCTCATTAGTATACATTTAGCTTTGTCAACTTAAATAGATAAAAAATTAAATAAATATTAATTTATTTTACATACCGGTCTTTTGAATATTCACGATCAGTGTAGTACATTTTCTTATTAATAAGGATTTTACAGAATTTTTGTACTAATTATAATTTAAATTACATACTCGTATAAATATATGTGCAACGTTATCGCTTTAAATAATTTTTTGTGTGCAGCAAGGTGATTTTGCTAATCTTTTTAGATTATGATTGTATTTTTATAGGTAAAAGCCATCTATAAGTGTGTATACAAAGTAAAGTTAATATATATATATAATTGTAAATAAAAGTAGTTCGACACGTGTTCATACAGTTGACATTGAAAATTAATCGACTGACGCATTTTTAACATAAAATAGTCTTTTATTGTTGGTAGCATTATTGCACAAATTAACATTGTAATATACAGGGTGATCGTGAAAATTGGGGATATTGACGAGCATCAACTGCATACAATATAGTGAAGATATTTCAAATATAAATTTGCCCTAAAGGGCGAAATTAAAAAGTTATCAAGTGTCCTCGACTGTTTACATAAAGCTTCTGGCATAATGATGGCAACAATACGAGTGCATGCCACCACTATAACTAGTTCTCAAAATAATTGTTTTTCTAGTGATTATTAAGAAGAATAAACACAATTCCACTTCCAACACGAACACGTTAAAAGTGAGGTTATAATACTACGAACAAATAATTCAATTTCAGTGTTCCAGCATTGAAATCTTTAATCAGCTCATTTATTTTTTGCAAATGAGTTGGTCACGGAAAATCTCCCTATTTATATATAACTATACTTAGTGTGATTAGTAAACTGATCTTATATATTCTATTCAACAATTTGAAAACCACCATCTGTTAAATTAGGTTAGTAAAATTGGTAACACTGCAAATGATGGCATTTCTCTGATATGACATTTATTTCATTCAAAATAAAATTTCAAATGTTTTGTTTTTTAATTAGTATTAGCACATTTTAAACCTTAATTTTTATTATTTGCACTTAAAAATGCACAGAAAGACTAGAAATTGGGTGTACATTACAATAACAGAATTCACACGAACTAACAAACTTTACACTTATTGAGGAGAATGCAGCGTTAGTGATTTTTAAATACTTCCTTTTACAATAAAGGAAGTATTAGATTCACCCAAAAAATTCGAAATTGAGGTTTCAACAGATCTTTACGTTTTAGAGTATCGTGAACCCAAAAAACATTTTTTGTTCATTGGCCTGTCTGTCTGTGTGTCCGGCGTTGAAACTTTATATATAAGTTTTCTGAACAGCAAGCTTTTGAAGACAATCGCTTAACCGGAAGTATGGTGTTTACTCTTGTAATTCTTCAGCTTTTTTCGATTTTATCAAAAACGGCTCTAATGAGTGATTTTCAAATTGAATACCTCTAAAATGGGTTTCTTTTGTTTTTTATATATTCTTTAATTGAATTAGATTTTAAATAGAACACCCGGTATATTATTACAGTTTTTGAATTTGGCTTAAAATTTTATAGAAAATGTGTCTTTTCAACTAACGCTCTATTTTGTACGGTTTCTGTAGAATTTGTAATTTTTGAAAAGTTTGACAAATGCTTAAAAATTAAAATCAATTTTTTGGCTAATTATAAGATCACTGTAAAAAGAAGTTGTGTGAGTGTGTCACACTAGATTATTTAATTTATGAACACAGTATAAGTAAGGTTACTTTGTCGAAACCCTTTTAGATGCTTGACAGATATAATCTCCAAAGACTAAAAATTGAATTTGTAAATTGAGTATTTCTTTGGCATTTTAATGTTTGTTTGTAAAACATTCCCTGCTATAGAATCTCCTAATTTAAAATGTGCAGCCAATATAAATTCTACATTATGTATTTCCGTTGGTGCTTCTTTCTGTCTACTCTAGAATGTCCAATCTAACCAAATATGATAACTATGGATTATATGTTTAGAGCTGATTAGTACCATTCTAATGTGAGATATTATTACAAGAAATTGGAATTTCTTCCAGACCAATGCATAAAACTTATTTTGTGACGCACAACGGAACTTAACGATAATCCACATTTATTCGTAATTTTATTACAGAAGCAGATTGTATGATAAAACAAAAACAACAGTTCATCGCATAATCGTACGTGATGCATGTTGTAACTACATCCTTCCAAATTATTGGTTGCATGTACTTACATTTTTTTTTTAAATAATTAATTGGGGTCGTATTCTTATGCTGTTGAAATTCTTTAGTAGTGCAATAACCGTAGCCAATTCAGATTTCTTGCCTATTGATCTGGAGGACTTGTATTTAGTGTTATACTGTTTTGTCCAGCTTAATTAGGGTAGTCAATAAATTTAAAATTTTGTATTATTAAATCAGAAAAGAGCTATCTAATGTCGTAAAAATTGATTTTTATAGAAAAAACGTTTCTGATTTACATCTTTTCTGCAAATAACGATTCAGATAGAGTAAACATAAGAACACGTTCACATATACAGCTAATAACGATTTTGGGACATATTTAAATGGCATTGTTTTTTTCTCGTGGACATTTAGCAAGGTATTTTAGACGCGAAAATGAGCGGTTCCTCCAATAAGCCTATATTATTCCACAAAGTAAATAAACAGGCATTCGCCTTGCAGCCATTGGATGTGCAATATCTGAGCATCCCGCCCGCAACGACCTATTGGTTGCTAGACACGGTTTTATGAACCTCGACCTGCTGGAAGCTGCTGCATCACATCCTGTAGATTAGAAGTTGTGATTGTCTTACGGTTCTGTTCTACAGAAATAGAAACAGCTGCTTGAAACAATCGCTAGATGGCACTGTTTACAGGTTTAACAATACTTGTGGTCGCTGTTGATGCTGCAACAGCTTTGTTGGGATTAAGAGAAAGCAGTTTAAAATAATCCTGTTTCAAATCTACACTTAATGGCGTTTGACAGTTCAATAAAATAAAATGACAAACAACAATATTTGTAAATTTAAACTTGAAATGTTCTACTTTAACTAATTTTATGTTTTTAAGAAACTTTTTCTATTAATAGTAAACTCTAAAATGCAATAAATGGTTCTTCTTTCTTGAAGCATTTTCATGTTATTTTAATTTATGGACATTCTGTACATTTAATTTTAGATTTTCTGATGGTAAACTTATTTATTCAACAAGCAGAACTTTTTATAAAGAATGACCTTGTCGTAAAATCAATAATAATTTTTTTCCGCTTGCCAACTTCATCCGGGGACACACTGTATATTCATAAATATTTCGTGATAAATGTCATTATTATATTTTTATTCTAAAAATATAAGGTTGTATATTTTTAAAATGTTATCTAAACGTTTTAAAAATGCGGGATTTTCAGCTCTGCATATACCTTATTTATTTATGAAATATATAAAATCAGTTAATTCGTCGTACAGGAAGTATGTCCAAAAAACTGTAAGTAACATTTCACCCATCATTTGTGCGAGTGATATTATTTGAGAAACGGCGGAGTAAAGAAGTAAACCGTTAAGCACACGGTTTATCCGTATAAAAACGCAAGCAGTTCATAATGTGAAATAACCCACTCCAGTTGTTTCCATTTGAGGCGCTAAAATCCGGGCCAGCATAAAGTATGAATATATAAAGCGTCTCTCGGAAACGCTTTTAGAATTAGAGCTAAATATTCATGGAGCGCTGCAAATCGCGAGCTTTTATATTACTTATACAGTAAAACTGAGCTATAAAAGCTCTCAAAAGCTCCTCTGAGCGGAAGCTGTGCTATACTTTATACTCCTCGGTTCTCTGTGAAAGTAGATAATGTTTATAAATATGTATGTGTAAATGTAAGCTATTAAAGTGTTCTCAGATTATTCATGATACAGTCTTTGCCAAAAGTCACACATGCATTGCATAAAGCTTCGTATTAAAAAGTTATCGTTTCATCTCGCTGCTTTATTTTACAGAGTTTACAGCATGAAATATTGCACGTATTGATCTGTGTTTCTTTATTGCTTTGTAGACACCTTGGAAATGGCGTTGTAAAAGCTAAAATGTGACCTTAGCTACGCTATGGTGTAATGCTTTTATGTACAGAACTAAATTTAAGATTACTCATTAAACTGGCAGTTTTAACTCAACAGGTTGGAATTACTTTCCTTAAGTGTGTAATAAATTTCTTATATTTTGTTTTTTATATTTTTGCATAAAGTACATGTTATTTCCATTATAATTATTGTCAAATATAAATAAATAAATAATAAATAAACATAAATCCCAATAAAATTAAAAGTGTCAATAGTTTATAATCTGATATGTGTTTAATGTAATTTAACAATTGTTTATAGCAAAGTAACCTATTATTATGTACACACTAGGCTTTCATTGCTCCGGTATAACAGAGAATTACTTTAACATTTATTTTTCATGGAAATATTCCTAGAAGTATATAAAGTAAAGAATATTTATAAAAGTCAGAATCATACATTAATTACCAGTAGGTTACGTCCATGCCTGTTACAACTTTATTTATTTTTAAAACAGTTAATGATAAGATAAAAAATATTCTTAGCGATACACTGTTGAAATTAAAACTTTGGTACTTTTACTTTCTTTGCGGCATCAGTATTACTTCTCTCGCGTAAAAGACGAAGAAAGTACTGTAATCGCGAAAAAATTACATTGCGAAATTTCTTCAGATCGTCAGGTTTCAAAGTTCCTAGATGACGAAAAACAGGTTGTCTCAATCCGTCTGTCTGTCTGTCTGTTGGCGTTATAACTGAATAACTATTTATTTGTTTGAGGAAGGCGGTATCTGTATACATACCTTTCATGGAACCGAGAAAATTTCAGACAAATATACACAGGATGAGCACTTTAAAAAATAAAAATGTTGTTTAGTTTTGCTTTAACCGAGAAACAGATAAACGTGTCAATTTGCACATAGGTAGGAGTTATCTTTCACGAAAATAGAATCCAAGAGATACAGCGTAAATGCTGTAAAGCAGAAAAAGGGGCCAACAAAAAATGCGTTTTATTTAAGGCAGCCTCGACGCATGCTAGCGAGGGGTGCTTCGTGGCGCATGTAGGAAACGGGCGATGTGCTTGCAATATCCCGCGAAACGTTGCAATCGTATTCGCTGCTGCTTGCCATTCGAATTCGACCCACGCGCCGCTAATGTTTTTTTATTTGAAAATTGATGTAATTTGCATTACTAAGTGTTTTCTTCTATTGTTTCAGTATTAATCGTGAAGTTATTTTTACTATAAATACCTTACCTATATTTTTAAGATTATTTAGTGTCATAATGTCCGCTTGCGAGGAAAGTTCTGAGTGAAGCCCTACACAGATTTTTTGGTTTTTAATTGCGATATACCAACTTTTTATTGTTTTGTATTGCTTGCTCATATAGTAGTACGTTTATACATTTTTTTTATAATAAAATCACAAATATTTGGTACCAGTTGTCTGCTCTTTTGCTACTTAAATTGTCTTCACACTAAGCTTTCGCGAAATAAACAGTAAGAAATATAGGAAGTATCAGTCAATAATGTATGTTTACATTGATGGTTATAAACAAGGACGACAGGGCGAGATAACAAATCGCGTAACTGTTACAAAAGTGTCCATGAATTCAACCTAACATTTTCATCAAGTTATTTTTTTACTAGCTTTTGAGCCTACTTCATAAGCACGTTAATTTAAATAACTTCTGTATTTTTTTAAATTGAATTGTAAATAAAAGATTCCAGAGGAAAATTTTTTTAACGTCCGTAATACAAAAAGCCTACTTATAACAAGAGTGTTCAAGATTATCTACAAAATTGGTAATAATAATACTGAATCAAGAAAAGAAATAAAACAATGCATCCGGTGGGATTCGAACTTCGAACCCGCGCTCCCAGGTGGAATCCAAGTGATATTGAGACGCTTTAACCGCTTGCACAAAAACCCGTGCCTATCCTACGTATGGCTTATGGCTACATTATAAAGCAGGCGATGACGATATCACTGATCTCGGACGATCTTCGCCCGATAAAAACGTGTTCCACGCAGAGACGTAGGTACCACATACGTTTACACAGAGAGTAAATGAAAATGTCGTACATAGAACAAAAGCAATGATAAAAATTACGAAAGATTAATGTTAGTTCTGTCCAGAATAACCCATTACTATGAGTGTGTTATATAATATGACAGTACAAATATACTGTTTGTTTTGACGTTTAGCCGAATTTATATTTAAAATATTATTAGTTTTGAGGGAATCTGTTTCATAAAATGAATAACTGTTTATAAAAGTTTGGCTTTCTTCAAATTTATTGTATGTAACAATGCCCAATTAACCGTTGGCATAGTAAAATAAGCAAAATTGCTATGTTATACGAGCCCAAACACATATGTATTTGTACTGCGTATAATGTTATTCCTACTCAAGTGTTCGTTATCCGAACTTCCATTCTATTGTCAAAAAATTATAGCCTCTACTTGCAGTACGTTGTATTTATGCGAAGATTTCGTAACTGAACCTTTATTTATCACGCCGAAACGAACTGAAGCTATTATTGCCGCTACAGGGGACGTAACACAGTTTTAAGCTATAATTTTATACATACATTTTTACTTCCCTTGTCTCAAAGATGCAGGAAGATTGTAATGACGAAAAAATCACCTTCCGAGATTTCTTCGGTTATTCACGTTTCAGGGTCCCTAGATGACGAAAACAGGTTTTCTCAATTCCGTCTATCTGTCTGTCTGTTGGCGGTATAACTCAAAAACTATTTGTCGGAGGAAGATGATATTTTGCATACGCATTATATATATACCTGGAATGAAACCAGACAAATATATACAGGGTAAGCACCCTAAAAAAATAAAATTTTGTTTATTTTTGGGTTAATATTGAAATAGAAGGAAGTAAGAATTTTCACATAGGCCAGCCTTTACACTTGCCGAAAAGAGGACTCAACGGATACAGGATAATATCACAAAAGAGTAAAAACGTTTCAACAATAAGACCGTTTCCTTAAATAGAGGCACGCGTCGCACTCATTATAAATAGCCTCGATGGCGCAGTTTGAGTTGTGGATGCAGTTACGATTTCTACGTAGGTGCGGTTACGATCGCTATGCAGATGCGGCGGGTTCAAACCCCTGCGAAATACATTTTTTTAATTTGAAAATGTATTTCATTTATTAGAAACGTGAAGATATTTTTACTCCTAACTTAATCTGATTTTTTAAATAATTTTTTAGTGTCACAATGTCGACGAGGAAAGTTCTGGGTAAAGCCTTTTACGGATTTTTTATTTTTTATTTTATTCTATTTTTTTGTATAAATATTTACATTATTAAAACATACGAGTACTACTAGTTTCTGATACTATACTGGTCCTATATGTAATAGTTTATGTTTTACGTCGATATAGTAAATAATCTGTTTTCCTAAGGATTCACTTTTCTACTTTTTAAAATCGTACCGGAGTACGAATACATATATGTTTTGGGCTCGTATGACCACAGATACAGACGATCTTTCGTAATCTTTAACACTTCATTTAATCTATGTAGGTACGACATTTTCGTTTATACCCTGTTTAAAGGGATACATTTATTGAGAATTATTTACTTGGGATTATGTTTTCTCTCAATCTGGATTTTACATTTTTTTCGTATTTATATTTCCCTAGTCTAAAACACGAAGGAATTACTGTAAGCACCTTCTGAGACTTTTTCGGTTGTTCGCGTTGCAGGGTCGCTAGATAACTAAAAACAAGAAAGCGACAAGAGAAGAAACACGCCTTTGAAATGTTTTGTTGGCGGAGAATGTTGCGCATCCCATGGACTGTTCATAAAACTAACACGTCGATTTTAGAAGAAATACGGCCAGAAGATCGCCTATCAAACATCGTATACAAAATGATTCTCCAGTTTTTGGGTCATATAGCTAGAAGAACCGTTAACTTAGAAAAAACCATTGTCCAAGATAAACCACTTGGCAAAAGACGAAGAAGCAGATTCCCTAAACGGTGGCTCGACGTCACATGGACAGTATTAGACGAATCACCTTCAGTTGTCATGGAGAAAGCTCAAAACAGACTACAATGGAAAACCATCATTAACGAAAGGGTTGAAGTAATGAACCACTACACATCAATAATGATTTAATGATGAGAGAGAGAGAGAGAGAGAGAGAGAGAGAGAGAGAGAGAGAGAGAGAACTAAAAACAGGTTTTCCCAATTCCGTCTGTCTCTGTCTGTTTGTCCGTTTGTCTGTCTGTCTGCCTGCCTGTATGTCTGTCTGATTTTCCGGTTCTTTTTTTTTTGATATTCTCAAAATTTCCACTTTCCAAAGAAAATTTACTTCTAATTGATGGCTTCTTAGGCAATATTTCAAATAATTAACTAAATGCTACTATTCGCTATTATTTCCAATATCCAATACATCTTGCCTGACTGGGTAGGCAACCCTATGTTCTTCTGCTGTTAATAAATGCCTAGTTTAAAATTACAGTAATGTTATCAGATGAGAACACTCCATATTTCAGTGATTTTTTGTGGGTCCTCTTGCCAAAATTTTGGGTTTTTGATAACTTGAAGTGAATGGCATGCGTCTGGTCTTCTTGTTATTTTCACTGCAAAATTCGTGCAAATAAGTTGTGTGCCTCCTCGGCCTAGTGCTTCGAAAAGCCAATTGGTTTGGCTCGCTTCATTGTATGGTAAAGGATCTGGAAGCATACATGCCTTTTTGACGTTCGAATTATTGGGTTGATATTAGTATTCTTACTTCTAACTTTTGCCACATGCACGACCACTCTTGGCTGTATTTTATCTCCAGGTTAGTTTACGATAGCTCCTACCTCCTTCTCGGGGCTTACCTAGAATTTATACGCTTTTAGCCAACTTTTCCCTGGGCTACGCAAGTATATTGGAAGTAACTTTGCGCTGAATTCCCTGGAAGTGCTTGGGAGCGTCGTCTACCTGCATTTTTTTCTCTCGTCCCCTGGCTTTGAGACAAGGCATCTGCGATAGCCGCCCCCGCAGACGGAAGCTGGCAATTTGTTCTCCTCGTGCCCTCGATGTCACTCCTCCAGGTGCGAAACGTGATCGCCCGCAGCCTCTAGCCTCCGGCACGTGCAATCCGAGCCTACGAGGATTTTAAGAATTTGTTATTGGGTGTGTAAATGTATTTGCACTTAGTTGTATAGATGAAAGTAGAGCATTTCGTGCGAATCGTCTCGTTTTGTGAATATTAATATAAATTTATTGATAGCTGCATTTTTAGCGCTAGCTGTTTAATAGTATGATGGATTAGAGCCTGGCCTCTTTAGCTGTGTTGATAGCTAAGTTTAATTCACTTACCCTAGAGATGTGTTTCTTTATACAACCCCGTCGAATGGGTCGAATGTAGCTTGCGGTTTTTGTGCCCTGCAATGTATTATGGGCTTTGGTTAGTCCATTAAGCTGTAATAGGACGCTTGAACTTACCTGAGATACGGCTTAGATGTGTTTCGCGGCGTGGACTGCCGCGATATTTTGGCTCTCGGAAACGAGCTCAGCTTTTGAGATTATAGGCTAAATCCTCTCGTATTTGAAAGGTTGTTGTTATTGAACCGCCCGCAATCGCGCAACTACCAAAATTTAAGTAATTGAAAAGTAATTGAAATCCGGGATTATTAGTTTTTGCTGTTAGGGGCGCATTCAAGCCTTTTACTTGAAATTTCATAACGTGCCTAATGAGTTTCTTTTAGAGATCTCTTTTACCCTAGTATGGCCATACAATTTGAAGATATTTCGCCCATTCTAAATTTTGGGTACAGTCATAGAGTCAGATAAAGCTAACGATCGGGGTTAAGGTTAGCCTATTGCTTGCATCGCTCTATTCCGTGGCACCTTGCTTAACAGGGTGCGTGCTAATTTGTACTTGCGATTCGGTAGTTAATTGCTTGTCTGAATTATTCTGACGCGGTCGGCTTTGTATGAACCTCCGCCTCACGGCGATTCTTTTTACTTGATTTTATCCCTTAGTGGGCAACCTTAACATCAGGAATTTACCTGTTAACCACTGTTTTTAACAAACAATTTTATTTATGCAGCTCGCCCTTTTATAATTGCTTATGCAGCGCCTTTTTAATGTGTCTATGCTATTTGTTTGATTGTTTGTGTTCATTTATTAATGCCTATTTATATCGATATATTTGTCTGCTGTTCTTCATGTTTGCACTATAAAACCTGTTGTTTAAATAAATACTGTTACTAGTTCGTTTTGCTATTATTTGGTTTGCTGGGTTTATATCTTACCTTGGGGAGGTCCGACCCAAGGAATTGTCGACGTCAAAGACCTGCCTCCCTCTTCCATAGATTTTTTGCAGCTTTGCTGGAACTCCGACCCTTCCCGACGAGTTAGTCAACTTAGGCCGATAATTACCAGCCGGCAAAATACCAAATATAACTAGCGCCACCAGGTAAGGCCGACTCTTAATCCTTTGTCACACGTGTTCAGGAGCAAGGCGAAATTCATTCCTGAAATGTCTAAAAATTAATAAATAAATTTTGAACACAAGAATGAGGTTTATGAATATCTCAGATGGTTGTGATCCCTGAAAGAATATTCTGTTTAAATCCAAGGGCTTGGACTAAGTACCTGCTTGTGGTGCGTCCTTGTGCGTATACTACGTATTATATTAGACACGTTTACTATCGGTACTATAAGTATGTATAGTTAAATATTTCGTTAAATATACATTTGCCAACATTTTTAGTTCCTGAAAGCGAGAAACTATTATACACAAATCGGTTTTCACACATTTTCAGCCGCCTCACTGATTGAGGACTGGGGAGGAAAAATCATGAAAGTACGAGTAGGTATACATATACATACAGTTTTTGCGAGGAATGTATACAAGTTGTACTACTAAAATGCTTCTGGCAGTGTGCAAATATTTCTTGAAATATTACTTTGGAATTTTAATAACAAAATATACGGTACTCCCCACCCAATAAAAGCGCCCTTTTGTGCTTTTAAAGAATACTTCGACACTCAGCATCACTCCGTTTCGCGAATACAATGAAATATTATGACCAAGTTTTTTATAAAAAAAACCCAAAACAATTTTTTTGCCGACGACCGTACCTCAAAAATTGATGTTGCCTTCATTTTCGGAGGACCTATCGTATGAAAACGATCCAAGACTTCAGGAAGGTTCCAGGCGACCGAAATCGTGTACACATACGAACATACATACCCCGCACAGCACATTTAGGCACCCCCCAATACGAGGGAGGCATCTAGTGGTCTGGGGTCTTCACCAAATGATCCGCACAGCCGAGACGGCGATTTGGTAAAGTGGGTTCATTAGTCGGTTGGCACGAATTTTAGAGATATTTGACTCAGAGTGGTATTCGATATGAAGGAATTTCAATACTTCGTACACTTCGTGTAGAAGTAACATGGCTTGATATAGTAATTTGCTATTTGAGTAAAATCTGAGACCAACCAAACCCTTCAACTGCAAGTATCTTTCAGGTTAATTTATAATTTTGCTACTGGCATGTGTTTTAGAAACTGTTATAACAATTTTAGGATTTCTATTAAGTTAAGCTAGTTTTTACTTACAATTCGTAATAAAAATGTCATAATTGTTGGCAGTATGTCTGGGCTGAAAGTGAATACAATATAATAAACTATTTTCACATTTAGATAATTAACTTTGGAAAGTTTCGCATAGAGCCCTTTGAAGGAAAAGACGCTGCTTCATATACGCCATTTATCATTGTTAAGTGTGTGACAAGGCAGGATACTAAAAACAGTAACCCTAAACAAAAGATTTTGTCATTGAATACAAATAAAGCGGCGTCTTTGAGTGTACGGCTCGTTCAAAAATTTATTACCTCTTTTGTGCGCTTTATGTAGTTCTCATCTCCTCTATCAAATTTTGAAAACAACACAATTCAGTAAGCGCCGGGCCCTTTGTGTGGCTTGAAGCCAATAACACATTATCTCACTTTTGTGCGAGGATAAAAGCCGAGATTGAGGATGTGCCTCCCCTGCGGATTCTCGGCGATCGCGAGCTCTAAGCGGCTTACGACGCCACAATGGAACCTCATGCGCTCACTTAACGCCTCACATATACCGGATTATATCTTTCATACATTTAAGGGCAGTTTACTACTAGACCTCGCGGGTTTCGTGACCGGAGAATAGAAACAAGTTACGAAATTCCTACTCTAGAGTTTGGTTACACCTTTAAATAAATAATTAAACATTAAATGTGACCCAGGCATACATGAAGGTTTCCACAATAATTTTATTATTATAACTGAAATGATGGATAAGCCGGCGCTCACACCTTGCTTCAGTAGAAGTTTATGAATAATATTGGGGTGTGCGTATTTTATATTATTATATTGTGTATCTGACTATATTACGAAATATATCAATATTTTCCACAGTCTTAAGAAGAGACATAAGGGATGGATATGGGCAATAAAAAGCTTCCACCATCAAAAGTCAACGTCACCTTGCCGTGGCGTGTCCTGTTTTCACAAACGAGGCTCTAAAGACCTAAGGCGTTAACCCAATGCAAGACGAGTGAAAGAGGAAATGCCATCACTCGTATACCCTCTAATTATAAACACTGGACATCATGCGGAAGGCAAAGAAAAGCCATCGTATATAATTTTTTTCTCAAGAAAGTAGTTAAGCGAATTAGTTTTAAAATACTTAAGAACCACTCTTCAATAGTTAACAATTATTATCTTTGGAAAGGAGAACTACTGAAGAAGTACCTACCTAACTGACGAAGCTATTTAAACAGTAATAAAATAAAAACATGGAATACCAGGTCATTACTAAAGTGTGGAAAACCAGAGAATACTCGTATTAAATTAGAAATGAAGAGCCTCACAATCAACATCATAGGTCTCAGCGAAATACGATGGCTACAAGTAGGGGATGGATATACTGAGTGAAAAGTACATAACAGTGCACACAGGAGCTACTAGATAAAAGCAAGTGTGTAAAGAGTAAAACAGTAATAGGATATTCGCAACAAAACGAAAGGGTAATTGTAAAGATAGGTGTAAAACTAATGGGCACAATAATTGCTCGAATATACATTGTACAGAAAAACCATTAACTTTGAATTCTAGATCATGACTACTTTAATAGTATATTATGATACGAGGGTATAAGTACGCCTTTATTAAAGCACGTGCGACGAGTTTAAGAGCACGATGCGCTAACAGAGTGCTTTTAACGTCGCTAGTGCTTTAATGGCACTTATACAAGTGTATCATACGCTATTTTTTCTACGATCGTAACAGAAATATAAAAACTTAGTTCGGTGACGCTTTGTCCGTCATATTGTGTTAGATATTCTAGGTTATGTTGACAGTCAAACTTACGGCAAAAGGTGTTTTAATTTAGTATTAAAAAACGTCTCCAATGGCAACGTGCGAATAAGACGTATTTCGGGCGCTAATATTAAGAGTGCTACCAAGGTCGCTTTTGACACTAGAAACAGTGCAAAAGTTGTCATTTTGACACGATCGTTTTTTAATTGATGTTTTACAGACAGAAATCGCTTTGCACTAATTTGTTTTCTTGTAGTTTAACAATCAATGCATTTATGGGTCCTTTCTGTCACCACTGCATATTTTGCGTCTCCATTACACATAATTTTGCTTAATTATTCGAAGAAACGTTTTGTCAATGTTTAATATGCGACAACTAATTTCAGGCGACTTGCCGTTGTTATCAATGATATAGCCCCTCTATTTACAAATAGTAGCGACAACCTTTGATGTTGATGCTGGAGCAAAATCACGTTGGTATCCCCTAAAGTCTCTAGCATATTTAAAAATTGCCAAGAAAGTTGGCATAATTAATTAACCTGTGACATTGACATTTGTCGTGTTTTTATTCATTTTTCTTTTCGGCGGCTAATTCGAAGTCGAAGACGTGGAAATGCCAGTGTGTTGTGTCGACAAGTGTAAAAATAGTGACTGAAAAGGATTTCAGTTATTCCAATTTGTTATTATTCGCTGTTTACACTTAAACTTTAAATATGTCGCAGTTGCTCGTACCGTTTAGTAACTTTCTGTATTTTCATGTTTGCATGAGGTTTGCGTTACTATTTATAAATAGAGGGATTATAATCAAAGCTAGAGACCCTAGAAATGAGACACTGGCCTGATTGGTTGAGGCGAACTTTGTCCCCAAAATGGCGGCGCCAATGTGTGCCCTCAAATATAGCGCGAATTTCAAACTTAAAGTATAAAGGAAATGACTGGTAAAAACACAATTTATTAGTAATTCTTTTTTTTATATTTATAACTTTAATATCGCAATTATTAAACGGAAAAGGGAATTTTGATATGCATATTATCAAATTTTCGAAATTTGGCAAACATCCTTTGGTAGATTTGAAACCATTTTCGGCTTCGCTCGAAGGTATCTCCATATACCTATTACTTCAGGACTAACCTGTATATCGTTTTCGTATAATAATCAAATTGTATGTCGAATTATTTTAATTTATTAGTTCGCTCATTTCGTACCGATTCTGGAAAGCCCCACAAACATTCGCTGGCTTATCTCTAAGGCCCAGTTTGCAGCGGTCCTCGCTTCGATTGTCCGCACGCGGAGGCATTATATTTTCGTACCTCAAACAAGCCACTTGCTTGCGAGGATTTTTCTTCGTGCTAATTACGCCACGACGATTGTGTTTGAAAGCTGATAATTTGATTCAGGTACGCGAGTTTTTCTTTCTGTTATCCTCGTATTAATTGCATGTCTTTAGCTTTCACCTGGAATTCACAAATTGCACTTGGGATTAACAATTTTCACCGGATGATTCTAAACTTGGAGTCCAGTTTTCTGTCCTAATTGGAAACGAACACCTGCTATTTTATGCATCGCTCCTGCTTCTGCACCGAGGGCCAACACACCCATGTTGCGTAAGGCTGAGTCCTTGCTGTATGCGAGTTACCAGTAATAGCAGTTCCCGGCTAGCCTTTATACCCTAAACTTGTCGACCTAGGTCAGTTGGTTCGTTTACTATTACAACGCCGATCGAAGACGGGTTATGTACCTACCAAGTCAATCTTGTGCTGGTGATACCTGATACTAAATTTATTACTAACTTGATAGTTCATTCACTCAACAAATTTAATTAAAGATAGAATTTAAAACTATTGAATTTTTATGTGTACTCTATATTTTTTTTTTGTAAAAGGAGCACCCACGTTTTTTTCTCATCAACCTAGAGAGAAAGGTTTTTATGAATGACAGCGATATGCATATCTCTAGACTTACTTTGCAATTTCAAGTAATTTAACGACCTAAAAAGGGGTTATTTGTGGTAATGCGTGTGGCCACCTTCAATTAGTTTTGGCTGCATAGTGTAGCAAAAATTTTCAAATATTTTATGAATTAGATAAATTGCATTTGATGATTACCAGATTAGGGTATACCCTAAACTTGTGGGCCTTGAAGGTCAGTTGGTTCGTTATAGTTTCGTATTTCAAACAAGCCACTTGCTTGCGAGGATTTTTCTTCGTGGTAATTACGCCACGAAGATTGTGTTTGAAAAAAATAAAATCGTTTTTAAAACATTCCTCGCGTTTTTGTATGCTGACACGTTTCAAATGATATTTGTTCTGCCAGAATTTAATGCTGCTGTACTTTTTAGAACAAAATGCACTTTTTAGACAAATACTTCCGACGTAAGCCCTGTAACGTTCGTTCTAATAAATACTTCAAATGTGCGTTAAGTCGACAGAATCTAATCCTCATCATCGACTCTAATGTGAGCACAATATTCGTACTCTTCATGCTTGCACGCCTAATTAGCATAACAACCCTAATACATATATAGGTTTAACTTAATACAGCAGGGCACTCCCCTACAATAAACACATTAATCCATGCGGCTAGCGATTGTATTACAAGGGATGCTACTAAGACTGCGATGTTAAATTCATGGGCGCACGTAGTACACGAAAGGAAAACAATAAATGGAAATATATAATAATTAATTGAAAATCTAAACGTCATTTTAATAAATTGCAATAATTTGTGTTTTAGTTTGTAGTTATATTTTCCTTGTAGGTTAGCAAACTTTCAAAAATGTGACAGGTGCTTAGTTTAAAATTATTTTTCATGTATATGAGTGTGGGTGGAAACGAATTACTTATAATTAAGAGTCAGCGTGAGTAAAACATATATTAGGAGTTATTTTTTTACAGTTATAAAATTAGACGGAAGTGCAACGAATTTGCTCGATAACGTAATTTGGAAAGTCCATGCTAAATAAGGGTAAATAAGTTATAAACTTATGTATTTAAAAATACATAACGTGGTTATACTAATTTATAACAAAAAATAAATAAATATGCATATAAGAAGTTATCCAATTGAGCACACTAAAAAATAGCGGCAATATTAGAAAATATCATAAACTATGCAATAAGTAGCTTGAGAAGTCAATGTTTATTACCACATATATACTGCTCAACAAATGAACTGGACCACCCACAAAAATTGTGTTTGTTACATTACGTCATAAAATATATCTATAAAAGCTTTTGTTTTATAGTCATATTAAGCAAATTTAATTGCACTGTCCTTATGGAAAATATTTTTAAAAATTGCGCCAATATATGCAAATGGTACAGTTTATTTCTTGAGCAGTATATTTATTTGCAAAAGTATAAAAATAATTATGCTATTTATCCCACGTGAGAAAATCTATGTTTTATCTCGGCTCATAATGCTGTAACAACGTCGAACTTGTGCAATAATAATAATACCAAATAGTTTTTTGTATATTTCTGAATATTTCAAATAAGTAACCCATACCTTTTGTTTTTACTAATTGTTTCTTAACAAACTTAAATATTTTTTTGCGATATGTATTTGTATTACTCTTATGTCAGAGAGAATAGTATTTGAAAACAATTGTATGTTGCAATAATTCATGCATAATTCATATAACATTTATTTACATTTAAAATTGAAACTGATCCATTAGTTTAACTTAGTTTCACCTGAAATAAACATTTTAAAAATATTATTTATTAGTAATTGTGAAATAAACTACGCCAATACATTTATCCAACAGCGTAGAGCCGAACTGCTAGTTTTGTCCAATAGGTAGTTTCTAATTGGTTTAAATCAATTTAGTATTTTTTTCTCCTTCTTGCCGCTACATAGTTCTGGGAAGCTATAGCTTTAATCTTGTGTTTTCGGTTTCTAGGTCTCTCATTAGTATTAACTCGAAAACTGTAGCCCAAGTATTATTACCTTCATTAAAATATTATATTCTTGAATTGCCACTAATGTGGAAAAGTGATATTTTCTGTAATGCGGTTATTATCAACCATAGAGCAAAAATAGTTTGACACTGTTAAGGTGCTTTTTGTGCAGATTTAGAATCTGAGTAAGAATATTATATAGATCTTTTCAGTTTGAAGGTATTATTATCATCTTCGTTTTTTCTTGCATTGCATAAGGCGAAGAAAGTAACTATTGTAGTGGTGAAAAAATCAACAAGGTTCCAAATGACGAAAAGAATGTTTTCTCAATTCCGTTTATTTGTCTGTCTGCCTAGCTGTTTGTTGTTGGCGGTATAGCTCAAAGAGTACTTGTTGGAGGAAAACGATATTTTGCATGCGAATTAGTTGTCTACCTAGCACGAAACCGAATAAACTGCTAAGGTCCACGTTGTGGCGCCTCATATATGCTATGTACCTTCAGGTATAGTGATATTAATATGTCTTAGAATTATATTTAATTTTGTCAAATTAAAATTTCCCTATTTATGTTCAGAATATCAACACTTATTAGTTGTGCTAGCTTCTGAAAAATCAGGGGTGGATTCCTTTATCTAGATTGCTCATTTCTGAAAGTTGATGTTCTAAATATTTAAATATCATTCCCATAAGTCAAAATAACTTATGTCAACTATATGTCAAACAGATTTGAAATTCAAATGACAAATACCAGATTGTTTCCCTAGTATACAACAATATTAAAACAGTAAGTAATTCTTTAATAACTAATTCACTTTTATAGTCTTTATTTCCTTTTCTAGTAATTACCTTGCTATTCAATCACTCACCTTTCAACCCAACAATGTTCAGGATGTCAACTAACCTGCTCCTCTCCTCCTACTGATCCAACCTCTCACACACCTTCCTGCAATGAAAGGCCCCACTGACAGACAAGACGTCCCAACTGTCCAGAATCAGCAACTCAGACCTTCCCTACAGCATGCAGCCAACAGACCAAATCTGCAGACACCTACTTCCAATACTGCCTCTGTCAACTTCCTGGAACGTGCCTTCTTAACTTCTGGTCATCCTCTGAAACTCTCCCTTATCACCACACAGCTTGACGTAATCCAATTCGATTAATGTATTATGTCAAATGTACTTTTCCAATAAACTTGAGTTATTATTCTTCTCCAGTTATTCACATTTGAAGATTAATTGTACTGGCCATTAGTTTTACCACATACTTCCTTAGTTTTATGTATTTAATTATTCTTCTTGGTTTATATTTCCTTCTAACTTCACCACGGAAATTTTATTATTAGCTTTTTATTGTCCAAACAGTTTCCCAATCAAATAGGGTTTACTTTTAATATTTTAATCACACCAAATTATTTCTGCTACATTTTTCAAAATTTGTTATTTCTTAATAATCGAAACAAAGTTCTTAACGATCTCAATTTTTCTACTTTTACACTGTATCTCATAAAAATATTTCATTTACACCTAATAATTTTATAATTTTACTACAATTTAGTATTTGTCACTCCCCTCAAACTTTAATTTTTAAAATATATTATTTTCGAATCCATCTGTTTTTCAAATAGCCATTTTCCACTCAATTACAATTTCCTCTTTTACTTTTTAATTGCATAATAATTATTCACATTTCCAATTTATATTTAAATAGATCTAGTTTATTTTCAACCATTGTACTCCCTTAATCCTTTCTAAAATTGATTCTAACACTTCTGTGTATATCATTACAATACTTTCGGTCAAATATATGCAAGGTAAGCACTTTAAAAAATATTCTATCTTTTTTTGTTTTAACTCAAGAACTATTAGTTAAACAAAAGTAATACTTTTGACGTAAATAGGCTTATCTTTGTTCCAAAATATGTACGTGGTGGACACCTTTACAAATCTGTTCCTTTGATATTTTTAAAATTTTTAGTTTCGAGTAAAGCCGTTTATCGGTCTTTATAACTTAGTGTCCAAAGAAGGGATGTCCTTATTAGATAGAACTATTTTTTTGCTCACAATGCCAATACGTTTGATTTTTTTACATGCAGCTTGTTCCAGTATTAAAGATCTTCATTTATGGAGCGTATGGACCTCAAAATGTGAATACACAAAGATACAGGGACCGGCAGAAAAACCGGACGGTTTTGAAATGGTTTTTACGTTTTTCCTATTTGAGGTTGGCGGCGTAGAAAAAGACAATTGGTTGCTTCAATCTACGCCATTTAATTTAGTGTCAGCTAAAATGCAGCAGTGGAACCCAAGCCACCGTGCTTTCGCAGTAGAAGCCTACTTTAAAACTGGTGATTCTGTAGTCAATACTCAGCGATTGTTCCGAAGAGAGTTCAATATTGGTCTTCATGGTGCTATACCCAGCCGAAATGCAATAATGCGCTGGGTCAGAAATTTTAGGCAAACATCTTTGGCTGCGAAGAAGAAACCTCCTGGCCGCCCACGATCTGTTCGTACTCCGGAAAATGTTCAGGCTTTGCGACAGGCAGTTGAAGGGAGTCCACGTCGGTCGGCCAGCCAACACGCTGCTGCTCTGAACATTAGTAAATGGCAATTCTTCTTCTCTCATTTTTCGTAATATAAATGTATGTTGTAATTTTGTAATTTTTGCAACCATTTCAAAACCTTCTGGTTTTTCTGCCGGTCCCTGTATAAACATATGCCGAATGGGGCTTCTTTTACCAATTATCAATGTCTGATATAGAAAGTAGTTTAAATATTAAGCTTGAATTATATTAAAATTATATTTTTCAATAACCAGTAAATCAAAATGTATAAATTCGTAACTAAGTACCTTGCTAAATGTGGTTAAAGCTGATACTCTAGCTACAAAGCAGCTGTATATCGTTAGTTGCTTATGGTCTTCGATCCGGGGACCGCAGATTTCGAACAACCTTTAAAGTAGAATTTTGGATTTTCTGTTTTTGGGTGGAAGAATCAAGAATCAAATTCACGTTGTGTTAACTGTAAGTCACGTGTGTGTGTATATATAAAGTGACGTTAATTGTATGCAAATGTCGAATGGTCACCCCGCTTAGTACCGATCCAGTACGCTGCGGGAAATGTTACGATTATCCACGAATTCAACCGAGGACTTGCTTAGTGAAATTAAAAATTTAAAAATGCTTAGTTTTTTCAGTATTGAAATACAATTAAATAATAATTATCATGATTAGATGCCGATTATTCCGTTCAAACTTAAAGAAGCATTCCTAAAAGTGGAACACTTTGTAGGTATATATAAGTAAAAAATTACTTTACACAGTAGGCTATGGAAAAGTATTTAATGAAACAAACCAATGGGCTTAAACACTTTTTTATATTTAGTTCTGATAGTTATATGGTTTTCACTATTTAATATTAGTGTTAATTATTCATTTCTTTATAGTTTTTATCTTTTATTTCTATGTTGAAGAATAATGCAAAGAATTTTATTTTTTGAATATATTTCCGGGAAAATCGATTCGAGTAGAATAAAATTAACTTCGATACGAGACGCCTCGGCGAACAATACAAAACGCGGTAGTTTTAAAGACTGCCTTAAGTAATGCAATGTGTAAACAGTTTCATTAAATTTAGAAACACTGAAAGTTCTTCAGTAATTCCCGTTAAACTACCAATACATGTGTAAGCAGACATTTAGAAGTAATATTTAGTATCTGTTTTAGCTTACTTGATTGATACCTAATTTTCCTTGGCATTTGTTATCTATTGAAAACGAGAAAAATAGCTCCATTTAATGACGATATGGCTACCTTTGAGGGCTATTAAGAAACGTAAGTTAATGTAAGTAATTTGAAATTTAAAGACCTATAAAACGTCTTGAGATACTAAATCCACATAAAAAAGGTCTTCTGTAGTTGGGAATAACGAAATTATGTACCTATAAACAACAAGAAAACTAATATTTGCTAAAAAATGGTCGATTACCGGATAGCAAACCTCGAATTTCCGATTATTGAATGTCAGAAAATATAACTTAAAGACTTACAAATGCAGTGAAAAAACATGTAATAATAATAATAATAATAAGGTTTATTCCCAGAAAAAAAATACATAAAAATAAATACTACATTAGAAAAACATTATTAAGGGAATGCGATGGTAATCAGATGATTCCTAGAAAAATCTAGGAATCCCTGCTCTACCCCACCACCGCTAGATTCTTGAAATTGAACTTTTTAAATAAAGATGCCAAAATAAAAACAATTTGTTATTAAATGAAAAGAAATAAAATAAAATAAAATCAAATTAAATGAAGCTAATAGAAATTAAACGAATCATTTGACCACTCCACATATATACTTTGTAATCTGACAACTAATTATAACAGTAATAACAAAAATACAAGAAGACAAATGTATATAACATAATCAAGACTTCAACCAATTTAAAACTTCCTTATAAAAGGATCGTAAAGACAAAGTTTTCCATTTATAAGGCAATTCATTATATAAACTTGAAATGTTATAAGTGAAAGGCCATTTGAATAATTCAGTGCGATGTAAAGGTATACCTAGTTAATAGGCCTCTGTGTCGTAGGTTCAAATTATGCACATCGGTTCGAAATCTAATTTTATTATATAAGTATGGTGGAGACTTCAATATCATAACTTTATGAAAAAAAAACTATAGAATGCAAATAACGTCGTTTCTCCATGTTCAACCAGTTTGTTTCTGCTATTTTGTAAGTAATATGATTTCGTCGCCGAATGCTATGTATTAATCGTAGACACGAATTTTGAACCAACTGTATTTTCCTAGCAGTTGCTTTATCAATACAAGGTCCGTACAATATATCACAATAATTAAAGTTGACAACACTAATGAATCACATAATAACTTCTTAACCTCTTTGCTGAGCGAATGCATATTGCTGTAAAGAAGTTTTAAATTACAATAGGCTCTTCGAATACAGCAGTTCACGTATTCACGAAATCTAAGGTCCGAATCCAATACAATACCTAAATTTTTTGCCATGCCAGTACAGGGAATAGGCAAAAGTTTTATGTTTATATTAATTAGTTGTAAATTTTCCTTTTTATAATTTGAGCTTCCAAATACAACCATGGCAGATTTTAATGGATTAATTTTAAGAGAATGCAGCTTAGACAATTCAACCAACTGATTTAGCTCTTCATTAATAGTAGTACAGGCTATTAGAGTATCACTCGGTTTAAATGACATGTAGACCTGAGTGTCATCTGCATATTGGTGGTATTTACAATTATTTAAAGCGGTACTACATAAGTAAGTGGTATAAATTAAGAACAATAAAGGATCTAAGATGGAACCTTGAGGAACACCGTATTTTATCTCACATAGATTAGACCGTCTGTTATTTAATACAACACACTGCTGTCTTCCGGTTAAATAAGATTTCAACAACTGTAAAAAAGATTGCTCAAAACCCACGTGAGATAAAATTGCATATAATATTTGATGATGTAAAGTATCGAAGGCCCTGGAAAAGTCGAGTAATATCAATACTGTAAGATTACCATCATCACTGGCTCTCAATATGTCGTCAGTTATATTAAGTAAAGCTGAGCAGCAGCTGTAGTTACGGCGAAAGCCAGATTGATAATTCGGCAACAGCGAATTACTTTCTAAGTAGCCTCTTATTTGCTCAACCATGATTTTTTCCAAAACCTTCGATAGTACTGGTAATATGCTCGCCGGTCGTAGATAGTAGATGCAAAGAGACCAAATCTCAAAAAGTGCATAAATGGCAGCTAGAGATGCAATACAAAGATGTGTTGTGTGGTAAACATCATTGGCGATATGAAAACACAACATGGAGTGTAAATATTTTCTAATAAATCAATTTTGTGTAAGATTGATTCGGTCTATTTTATCTGCGTGTCCGGTTGATGAGCTCTATGGTCCTATTGGTTTCATCTGTGAGTGGGCACGCTTGCCCAGAACACGGACCAAAATCAGCCGGATTAAAAGTTTTCAGTTTTTACTTCTCTCGTCTAAAAAAAACGGAGAAAGTATTGTAATTGTGAAAAAATCACCCTTTTTCACGATTCAGGGCCCCTAGATGACAAAAAAAACACGTTTTCTCAATTCCGTCTGTCTGGCTGTCTGTTCGTCTGACCGTCTGTAGTTCTGTTAGCGGCATAGCTCAAAAATATTTGTTGGGAAAGACGATACTTTTCATGCGGATTATATGTCTACCTGGCTCGAAACCGAATATACGTTCGGTCAAATATATATAGGGTGAGCACGTAAAAACAATAATGTTGTATACTTTTGATTTAACTGAGGAAAAGATAAAAGCAGTAACATAGCTCAGGTTTTACCCTGACAAAAATGGGATCCAACGGATACAGGGTAAACATCACAAATGGGACAGAAATCTATAGCGTATTTATAAGACATCCAGAAGCGGATATAATAAGCACTCGGTAGTGACGTAGCGGAGGTAGAATTCGCATGCCGAACGTTCCTATGCTCTCGAAGCGAGGTCAAATCCCATCGGTTACGTCTGTTTTAATTGAAAATTGATGTAATTTGCATTGCCAGCTGTTCCCTGTTATTGTTTCGGTATCACTGTGAACGTTGAGAAAGTTTTACTCCTATGTGGTGCGCTGCAAGAAAAAGTTCGTCTAAATGCCTTTACAGATCTTTTTGGTCCGTTCGCAATTTTTCCAAAGTTAGTCGGTAATTCGGTAAAAAAGTCGGTAAAACCATAACCTACTAAACCCCATTACGTTGCCTACGCCACTGCAGATCGCGAACGAGGACAATCAATGCTAATAAATACTCGCTTAAAAGGGTGGTTGGCTGAAGTTCCTGCTGACAGCGGCGTAAGGCGGCAATTCGCTCAACTCAGTCCATAAAACGGCAATGCCGATGCGATGCCGTTGCCGCTGCCGTAGCATTCACTTTACGGCGTAATTGCTCTTCCGAACTCCCGTATCCGAGTTATAAAGGCGCGCTTTGATAAGCACACACCACTGAACCGAACTATTTGAGGCTATGAATACATTGTCAATTTACGGACAAAGACACGAGCTCGGGTTATAAAGAGCCGAGTTAGTGGCTGTTTTATGTCTTAATTTGTGTATAAAGTGTAATTTAATACGTTCCGTATACACATTTTGTAACGCAATTAGAGGGATTTCGCATAAAGCTTTTAAATGAAGCTTTAGCTTTCGAATAAATATTTATTTCGCTCGGAAAGTTAGCTTAGCGCATTTCTAGTTTTCACAGGTTAACGTAGCTCGTTTTAGCGTTAAAATAAAATTGGCGACTGTATTATTTGAAATATGGACCTAGCAAATACAAGTTTTGTGATTGAAAATGCAGTATGAAAGCATTTGAGACCATGAAAATACTAACTTGCCGAACGTAGTGCGTACGGGCTGCAAGGGATGATCAGATAATACGGTGCATTGAGTCCCAGCAATATTGTATTTCCTTTACCAAACAAGCAAAAATATCAAAACGTTGCTTAGCTTTGAAAATGTGAAAAAACCCCATAGTAAACTTAAAAAATGTAGATTTTTGTTATAAATTTTAAGAATCCTAAAACCTCCAATAATAATTTGAAAAACTAAAAAAGAATAAAGCACAATTTAAAAAATAAAATAAAATAAGAAGCTTTGTAAGAGAGGGAAAAGAAAGTATAGATAAATGAGCGAAATATGTTAAAAAAAAGTTAAATGACCAAAACTGAGAAAAAGAAAATATCAAACAGAATGTATTTATACAATCCTCCTTATATTCTTAAGGGTGTCGGATTAAATTTCTTATGGTTTGTTAACCCATTTTTTCCATCCCGTCCAGTCCAGTGCTAGTATTTTCATTTCTGCTTTCGTCTTCTCTCTTCTTTTTCCTATCTTCCATTCTTTGCATGCAGCTCTTTCTAGGTCTTCCCACTCTTCTTTTACTTACTCTGTCCATTTCTACTATCTTCTTCACCAATCTATTCTGATTCATCCGTATTATGTGGCCATACCATTTCAGTTGCTTTGTTTCTATTTTCGTTGTTATTTTTTTTTTAATTTTGGTACTCAGCCAATAGCCGTTAGGCCAATTATAGGCGTCGCTGTACATTTTATGGAGACTTCCAACCCCACTAACGACTGTCACGATGTTATTATGATATCCGGGACCAACTATTTCCGTGACAGCCGTATCACGAGGCGCCGAGAGATGCAGCCGTGGAACTCCCATCCAAGTTCTGACCAGAAAGAGCATTGCTTAACTCTACTGATCATACGTGGACCCTTGTTCAAGCTACACCTCCCGGGATCTATTGTTTCTTGTTGAGTCATTTGTCCTATTTCTTCGTTTTGTTTTCTATCCATCTTTGTTTTTCCCGCTATCCTTCTGAGAAATTTCATTTCTGCGGCATTAATTTTCACTTTTTGTTTATCTTGTAATAACCACGCTTCACTCGCGTATGTAAGAACTGGTATTACCACTGCGTTGTACACTCTTATTTTAGTTTATTTTTCCATGTAGTTCTATTTTTAGTACCATAATTCTCGGACTTATTCCAGCGTACATAAATCAAACAAGTAGAGACACTCATTGTCGGTTCCTTTGATGTCAAAATTCCGATTTGGATGACCTTGAACGGCTCCTGGGGGGTACTTTCCGATAGTACTAACAGATGGCGCCACTACTTTGTCACATATGATTGGTAGCAGATCTAGTAACTGTCTCTGATTGGTACAATTGTGTGCTGCCATCTGATAGTCAAGCTTAGAAATACCCCCCGAGTTACTGTCCCAGGCACTCTAGACAGGTTTCAACATTTGGCATGAGTGTCTCTGCTTGTTTGATGTATGTACGCTGCTTATTCCTTAAAATTTATTTATAGTATTATCTACCTCCTCAGATACAATTATACTTACTCCCTTTTTTGCGGTTTGTTTTTCATGTCTTCCTGAGTAGTATCAGTTATATTTATCCATTACTAATTTACCTCCTGATTCTTTTTTCTTTGTTTCACTTATTCCCATAATTTTTATATCATAGTGCTTCATTTCTTCCACTCCTTCACATTCTTTTCCTGTTAAAGCTGTAACGATTCGCCCAGTCGAAACGCGTTTTTGTGAATTAAAATCAATTCGCGCGTTCCAGCCTAGCGATTTCTACGTCACAAGTTTGAATTTTTCGCACGCGCGGCCGGCTACGTCATCAAGAGATCCCTGCTCCACGTATTGCGCTGCTCCCCCACTTAGAAGGCCCGAGGTGGTGGTTTGATGCACGAAACACGAAGAGGAGCTATAAAAGCCGCTTCTCGTCCGCACTTCCGGGTAGAGATGGGCGCGTGAGTGAGTTTTCACTCACGTCACGCACGTTTCACGCTTGCTTTAAACACTCACGTTCACGCACGTTCACGCTCATGTTCACTCACGTTCACGGCGTGACACGCCACTCACGGCGTGACACGCAGCTTTTATTTCAAAATTTAAATTCAGATAGAAAAGAATGTTCAAATTTAAAACCAATGAAAAAACCCTAAACAGAACTAAAAATATGTTTTGCACGTGACATAATTTACGTGATATGTTGCAATCAGAATACTTGACACAAAAATAAAAAATGAAAGGTGACTACAATAACTTACGACAAGGGATAAATACTGATTTCTAGTAAATACATTTCTTGCAGCTGTCTTCAAAGACATTACTTTCAATACCAAAAGCTGTCATTGGAATTGACGTTTCCCTTATTGGTATGAGTATAGAAGGTATATGTTGCTAGGCAACACTTTTAATTCGTAGGTTTAAAAGTACTTTTACGTACAAGGATCAACATTTTCAGCGTTAAGGCGAGTATACAAAACAAAACATTACTTTTATTAGAATAATAACAGCGTACATATATCAAACAAGTAGACTCTACTTAGTAGAGACACTCATACCAAATGTTGAAACCCGTCTAGAGTGCCTGGGACAGTGCCTTGGGGGGTATTTCTAAGCTTGACTATCAGATGGCAGCACAAAGTTCTACCAATCAGAAGCAGTTACTGGCTCTGCTACCAATCATGATGTGATCAAGTAGTGGCGCCATCTGTTAGTACGATCGGAAAGTACTCCCCAGGACCCGTTCAAGGTCATCTCTACTTGTTTGATTTATGTACGCTGATAATAAGTTTATCTACACATCTACACAATAAATTGGTTTAAAAATAAAACGTAATCGACATTTTCAGTGTTAAGTCGAGTATACAAAACGAAACATTACTTTTCTAAAAACAGGTTCACCCGGGGCACCCTGCAGTTTTTTATTCGTTACTAAATATTTAACGTGAAATTAACGTGAAACGTGAATCACGCTTTGGAAATTTTCACTCACGTTCACTCACGTTCACGTCACGATTTTCAAATATTATCCACGTTCACGACGTGACACGCCGTGACACGACGTGACACGACTGTTTTCACGTCACGCGCCCATCCCTACTTCCGGGGCAGACTTCATTCATACATTCATCCGCATACATTCCAGTATCCTTCCAGCCCCAAATCATCCCCAATCCTGATCCTATCCGACCGTTTAAAGAGAATTTTACCTGTCCTGTCATTAGTATTTTCCCGTAGCTACGTTCGAACCCGAAGCCTCCAGTCTTGGAGACCGTGTTCCTAGCTAAGCTTTAATTGAACCCGGTCCCCAAATAAACAGCTTTAAGAAACGACGCCCACGAATGGGAAACCGTTTCGCTGTTTAATTTAACATTTGTGAATATCCCGAACTAATAATTGTTGAAACATCTGGATGACGCTAGTAAATAATTATACTAAAATTTCCTGGAAGACGTATTCGAAACGAGGGTTAAACAACCAGGCCGTTTCATACGTCAATTTGGTATCACTAAATAAATCCAGCGTCTAACACATTATTTGCTCGGCCTAGAAGGCCCCCTGTAAGATTGCACTTAATTTCTGTTTGACTACAGGTTTGTACTTACCGTTTCAAACATCTTCCTATCGTAACACCGGAGAGCGACCGCGCCGCAACGATTTTAACCTATCTTGGGCCGAAGACACGAAGCGGTCCCCCAGGTGGAAGACGCCGCCGATGACTTCTCCTCTGGCCGCAATTCGCACTGCCACTTCACAGTATCCCCGAGATTCACAACGCTAGCCCGGTGTCGTAAGGCGAAAAACGTAATATATTAGAAATAACCTAAACTTGCAGCTGCACGCGGTTTTCAACGGCGGACGTGACATTCGAGCGCGAAGGTTGGCACCCCTGCAAATCACTTTGGGCAAAACGTCTCCCTGGCCAGTGGCGTCTCGTCGATTCCTGCAGAAGGCGGCCATTCGGACCTTCCACACACAGATGCAAAACGGGTTGCCGGCACGCAAGGAACTGGCAACTGAGTGCCCACCATAATTAATTAAACACATTGTAAAATACATTTTATTTGATTTCTTAAGAACAATACCTATGTTTGTAAATACTGAACCTTATAATTAAACTGTCTAAAGTTATCCTAGTGTTTGCTTGCTAATATTAAAGTGTATATCTGGCTGAACTAAATTATCTCCGACTGAGAAAGATACCCGAAGGAAATTTATTAAGTTCATTAGCCCTAATTAGCAGAGGGCTAGTACCGTTACAAAGCTGTTACATTCCACGTCCTTATTCTCAATTGTTTATTTGTTTCTGCTTTTTTCTACCCCTTACATCTACTTCTCCTTGTTTTTCTTTCATTTCCAATATCTCTTCGTTAATTCGTAGATCGTAGCAGTTGTTTCCATTAGTAGCGGTCCTGATTGGTTCACTGTTTAGTTTTTTGACCTCAGTATTAGTTATTGTTCGTAATTGTTTTCTTAACTCTTCGTCATCTTTTTTTAGGGTGATCTTTCGCTGATTGTTCTAGTTTTCTGACTTTTTTCCTTGGGGTTATTTTCTATTTCCTTGTTTATCTCTGGTTCAATTTTTTCTGTTGTGTTTGTATTTCCCGTGTTTTTAATTTCTAATTGTTGTACTGCAGAATTATCAAAGTGAATCCGGATTTTTTTACAATAATGAAAATATAACAGCGCTTTTATTTAATTTGTTATAATTAAACAGATTGATACATTGCATTAAAAAAAATAAAACCCCATGTGAGAAGGGCTAATTGCTCACAATCCCATACTGTGAAGACAGTCAGCGTAGTTTCTGAGGAGAGGGGGAGGCAAGGATTCGGTTAGAAAGAAAGATACCGTAGAAGCATACAATTTGGGACAGTGTATATAATTTCGGACAAACGTTAAATTTCCCGCTAATGTGGGTATGGCCATCTCTGTGTACAGTTTAGAAGTGTAATAAAAATAAATGTTGTTGCGACAGAGTGCAAGGTCAATGATAATTGCCAACCAAAATTTGACAGCTGCGTATTTTGATTTAAAAAAAATTTAAATACTGTGGTTCTTTTTATGAAATTTTATTGGCCTATCATAGTACATACCAATCAACCAAATTTTTTTAATTAAATAATTATTTTCTGGTGTCCCAAGCTACATGCTATGATTTCATGTGTCCCAAAATGTGTGTTGTACTTAAAATACAATTAAAACACAAGTGTCCCAAGTTTCAAACCTAAGTAGGTAACTTGGGACAGTCAAATTTTTTTTTGTTCCTAAAACTCGACCGATTCTTAAATGGCAGAGGGAAAATTGTCATCCATACAGTACTTTTTATTTGGCTCTGTTTCGTCTAGAGAAATTTCTCTCATTAAAAATATGTAAAAAGTGTCCCAAGTTGTATGCTTCTACGGTATTATAACTAGAAAACCCTCCAAAAACTTAAATATCATATTGTAACGAACTTGGGCCGAGCCGCTGCGGACATATGAGTCACAGCGTTCCAGACTTCGAGAAACGGCCTTGGAGCCAGGGGCAACGAATGAAGTCAGCGGCCTTGGTAACTAATACGCGTGCAGCCTTCCGGATCGATCTAGAACGACCTTAGAACCAGGTGCAACGAATGACTCACGCTTTCGAGAACGCGCTAAAGGTCAATGCGTCATGCATTTTCCGGAAAAGCGAGTAAAGCCTCCATTGTTCTAGAATGACTCGTTCGTGATATATAAATACGTGTCAGCAGGAATAGACCGTTCAGTTCGAATTCGGCTCGAAGCGAGTAGAGCTCCAATATAAATGAACCCGTGTGTACATCACTCTAGTGAAATAAACATCAAATAAATATAACCGTATAAATTATTAATGCTAAGTCGTATATAAATAAATAGTGTATCGTTGTTAGAAATAGTTCGTTAGTTTAAGTAATTTGTGTTCTGCCTTGATAATTCTTGTGTTTGTAAATAATCGTAATTAATCGCTGTAAACAAATGTTTAATGCAAGAAGCGTCGTATAATTTTTAAATAGCCCAAAGTAAAAACGTAACAGTGTATATGTAATTTGACCAGAAAATCGCGCTCCCAGAATACAGATTAACACAGTTAGAAGAGCAAATAAACCACGTAAAATAGGATATTGTCAAATTGAGCGAGGTAAGAAAAAATGGAAAAGAGCTGATGGTACTCAGGACAGGAAATGTGCTGTACTACAAGGGAGAAAATGATAACAGCTGGAATGTAGTCAGGTTTTTAATACATAAGAAATTATTCTTATTCTAATATATTAACTTCACTGTAGCAATATCTATTGCTATTGAAAAAACTCTAATAATTTATTTTTAATTTATAAAAACACGAGCACTTAAAAATCTCCGTTTACTGCAAACAATTTACTCCGGAGAAACGTACACTTTTTTCTTAGTATATTTGAATTTAAAAGAGATGGTGAAGCAATCATTTCCAGAGCTAATCGCTCTTTTCTCAGGGTTGTCAAAAATTTAAAATATTTTGTGGCTTCGTTTAAGTTTTATCAGGTCACAATGTATAAATAAATATGATACTTTACACAACACAAACCAAGTTGAACCTGAAATAAAAAAAATCACTAACCTCGGAACTCACTTTCCAACGTTCAATACCACAGAGATTCCTTGTCGTTAGCGGAGCCACTATTTGTCTGTCTTTCGTGCCTCAGTAATCAAGGCCTCTCCATTGGGGACACCAACCCAAGCCTGGGTGGCTTGCACGAAGCGAAGCCATCCAGGAAAATGTTTCCAAGGAGACCTTGCCCGTTGCTTTCCACGTCCAAAACCCAGGAGACAGCTGATTTGTAATTATCCAATTCTAACGTAGATTGTAAATTCTCTCGTATTTCGTTCCAGGTTAATAATTGGTAAAAAAACCAGAAAAATATCGGGAATAAGAATGCCATGCGTAATTGAAAACACTTGGTACGACAATCAATTAATTTCACAGTTGAGTATTTACACATTAACATTATTACTATAACCTCAGTTCAGTCTGAATTCAAAAACAATTTGGACGTCGTAAACAATTAACCTAACCTCAAATCGGGTTAACAAGAAACATGGTTTCGCGTTAATAAAAAAAGTCAGAATTTTCTTCTCAGGCCGACTTTTTGCTTATTGTATAAATAGGCTATTAGAAATTAGGTACAACAAAAGATAACGCATTCTCAGATTGGTCGATTTGACATTGAACATAGTTATTCAATTGTTTTGATGCCCCAAAATTAAATTGTGTACAAGGTGAGCAAATTTCGATATTTTCATAGGGAACCTCGATAACTTTAGCAGACATGAAAACTGGACCCCCCCCCCCTTTCTCGATCTCTTTCATCGAGAAGAGCTTAATTGTAAAAACCAAAATAAAGTAACGTCTTTGGTTTTCGAGTTATAAACAAAAGTTCGAATTTTCGGCTTTTCGGTTTGTGGCTATATCTCACTTATTTATGAAAATAGAAAAAAAAAAACAATTTTTACGTTCTTCAGGAAATTTTTCATGAAAATGCAGTGGCGTAGTCAGTTTTTCAAAAAAAGTTTTGACTTTGGAGTTCTACCATAAAGTTGTATTTTTTATATAGAAAAAATAGTTGGTGGCATCCCATTCCGATGCAGTTTGGGCAAATTCTGAATAATGGTAGAAAAAGTTGAAAGATCGGGTGTGAAATGTAGTTATGATTACTATTTAACTGGGTAAATATGGCAATATCCCTACTAAAAATAATCTATGGTAACGTCTTATACTAATTATGTACAAAACTTGTTAAACTATTATAATAAAATACTCAAATTGTTATAGGTTTGATTCCGCTAACTTCAGTTTTTACTCTTTCATTTAACTCGCGGTGAAATCTTTTGTATTACGAATTTTGGCTTGTTGGCATGTTAAGTCGTTTAAAACCCGACTGAAAATTATTAGAAAAACAAGCCAGACCAAACAGAAAATAGTAAATTTGACAAACATAAGCCTCCGATCATATCAATTACGATCGTAAATAGAAATCAAGTAAAAATCGACCATATATGAATAAATTTAAGAGTGAGTAGCCGAATAAACCCAATCACCATTGTTCGACCGCTGGCCATTTTTAAAATATGACTACTATAAGTGTTTTGTTTTTCTAATAATATTTTGAAGTATTTTTTTTGTGCAAATTATACAATACAAAACACCCAAGTGACAAAGCACACGGAAGAACTGCCATTATCATACGAGATAGTATAAAACATTATGACAGAGAAAAAATTATTAAAGATTATCTACAAGCCACCAGCGTAACTATTGAAGGAGAGCTCGGACCAACAACCATGTCTGCCATCTACTGCCCACCTAAACACCTCAACAAAAATAACCACTTTGAAGGATTCTTCAAAACATTAGGCAACAAATTCTTCGCAGGGAGAGACTATAACGCTAAATATCCAACATGGGGTTCAAGGTTGCCTACCCCAAAAGGCAGACAACTCCTCAAAGCAATGAAAGCAAATAACTTGCAACATTTATCTACTGGCGAGCCAACGTACTGACCGACAGATAGAAACAAAATTCCTGATCCCATAGACTTCTGTATTACAAAAGGAATTGACACTAAGAAACGTAAAGCAGAAACATGCGTCGATCTGTCATCACACCACTCTATAGTAATACTAACCGTATATTCACAGATCCTGAATAAAGAAAAGCAACCCTCCTTGGGGTGCATTTAGGGAAAAATTAGACTATCTAATCTCTCCGGATCAACCATTAAAGACCGAAGTAGACATAGAAACAGCGGTGGAATATATAACAAAGAATATGCAAGAGGTCGCATGGTCTGCTACACCTACCTGCGTAACACCAAAGTGAAATATCTCCGGCTATTAAAGACAAAATCTCAGCAAAAAGACACTTGCGGAAACAATGGCAGCAAGTCAGAACTGAAGTAAAAAAAAGAAAGTTAAATAAAGCCACCAAAGAACTGAAAGACTTGATTCAAAAACAACAGAACCAAGGCATTCAAGAATACTTAGAAAGTCTTACGGCAACAGAAGCCACGGAGTATTTTCTCTGGAAAGCCACAAGAAGGCTAAAAAGACCTCAACAACACAATCCTCCAATCAAAAAGGAGGACAACACCTGGGTCAGAAACGACAAAGAAAAAGCTGAAGCATTCTCGAAACATTTAGAAAACGTATTCAAACTCTTCCCTTCAGTGATGTCTACCTAAGAGGAAAACGAGATAACAGGTTTCTTAGATGTCCCATTCCAAATGGAATTGCCACACTGCAAATTCAAAACCAAAGAAATAAAACAGGTTATAATGAAAAAAATAAAAATGAAAAAGTCACCTGGATTCGATCTCATTTCTGGAAAAATATTGCAAGAACTGTCTGAAATATGCTACAAACTAATAACCTCCATATTTAATGCAATTATGGGATTAAACTACTTCCCCAGCAGCTAGAAAACTGGTAAAATCATTATGATCCTCAAACCAGGGAAAAAGCCAGAAAATGCCTGCTCCTACAGGCCCATAAGCTTATTACCAATGCTCTCCAAAGTCTTTGAGAAGTTATACGTTAAAAAACTCAACATAATAATAGCAGAAACGAAAATAATCCCGAACCATCAGTTTGGCTTCCGCAATAAACATGGAACAATAGAGCAAGTTCATGGACTAGTCAACCAAATTAATAAAGATCTAAATTAGTGATGGGCATAACCGGACAATTTTCATAACCGAATTATTTGCATTCGAATCATATTAATAACCGATTGATTATTTGAATAATCATTCGAATCAATTTTGGCTCTCGATTCGTTTCGATTAAGTCAGCCGGTTTGCCGGTTGGCGGTTCACCGTCATCTGCATCGGCATCGTAACTTGCAGATAGCAGAGGAACTCAGTTAATTGTTAATTATAATAATTGTATTTGATTTCTAAGGAGTTTAAACCATTGAGAATAGCTATATCAATACTAATCATAAAGAAATTATAAATGTGCGAATACAAAGTATCTATTGAATCTATTTTCAGTTCCTAAAATTCTCTAGTAGCCACCCTTCTCTTTTCGCTTGCACATCATACCGGTATATTTTAGAATCCATAATTTATCTACGTTTAGCCTACCGCGGTTCTAAGGACGCACACTTAAAATTTTCAACATCGAATTCCACTTCTTGTCCCGACTGCTCCGTTATTAAAAATTAAATATAAATCTGTTACGATATTGGAAAATCTTATTTCGCTTTCTGTTTATCCCTTATTAGGCATAATCAACCGCGTTTCGAAGCAAAAATTTAGGTCGTTATAAATTAATACCAACACAGCTTCGGCAAATCTCATACTCAGCAGAGCGTTATCTTTAATAGGAACGGCCCCATAAATTTAACTCGTCCACTGGGAGTCTCAAATGTCTTAATAACATCAACAAGCACCCGCGAGCCTCACTTGGGTCAATCAAGTACATACGTAGAAAAGGTTATATGAGTTATGAATGACGTATTATTTACAGAATTTCGATCACTCTCAGGTCGCTGAGACGCGGCGCGTAGTACGTATCAGGATGAGGTTATTTTTCATCCGAATACTTGGAACGAAAACCGAGTTACACAGGTTATTTCAATAACCGGATAACCGGTTATTTTTGATTCGAATAAGCCCATCACTAATCTAAATACCAAAAGATACTATTCTGCAGCTTTCCTTGATATATCTCAAGCTTTTGACAAGGTATGGCACAGCGGCTTACAAGTCAAACTAAAGAAGCTCTTTCCTCATCCCCACTATCAATTGCTTGCATCATACTTAACATACAGACACTTCCTAGTGAAGCAGGGCAGTGAATACACCGACTTATATTTCATACACTCAGGCGTCCGTGAGGCCAGCGTCCTTAGCCCAATGCTGCATCTCCTGTACACGGCAGATCTACCAACAACAAGAACTACTACGATAGCAACATACGCAGATGACACTGCTATTCTGGCGTCCCACACTGATCCATAATCTGCTTCAAGAAACCTTCAAACAAACCTAAATAAAATTTAGCATTGGTTAAAAATATGGCGCATTAAAGCTAATGAAACTAAGTCCACGCATGTGACATTTACATTACGTAGAGAAACTTGTCCACCTGTGAAGATTAACAACTGCCAACTCCCGCAAGTCGAAGATGCTAAATATCTCGGCATATACTTGGACCGCCGCTTTACTTGAAAAAAACATATATTTACCAAACGTAAGCAGCTTGGACGTAAACTAAGTTATATGTACTGGCTCCATAGGACGCAAATCAAAATGATCCCCGGACAACAACATTCTGCTATACCAATCCATCCTAAAGCCAATCTGAACTTAAGGAATTCAGTTGTGGGGTACTGCTAGTAACTCCAACATTACCATCCCGCAGAGGTTTCAGAACAAGGTTTTGCGTGTCATCGTTGACGCGCCTTATTACGTTTCCAACGAAGTGATTCTACACGACATCCCTCTGGAATCTGTCAAGTAAGCCATACATCGATTCAGTGCGAAATAAAGTAAAAGAGTATCGGTGCATCCTAATGTGTTGGCTAATCAGTTAAACGTGCGTGAAGTCAATGAAGTGCGTAGGCTAAAACGTCTGCTGCCATCAGACCTAACTATAGGACCCAAATAATTTTAAACTTAAGATTGCATAGACAAATATACTCTAGAATTCTAGATTAAGATTAGATAATTTTAAAGGAGATCACTCACTGGAGGGCAGATTGCAGATCTCTCAAAGAGTTATGTAATTTTTTTAAATTTTTCAACTCAAGTAGTAATTAATATAAGAACACCAGCCTGTCACTGTAACAGCTGCTGTTTTTGTGGTGTTATAATACCGTAAAATGGGGCAACTTCGTCAGGGTTTTTGTACATTTTCCGCGCTGTAACCATATAGGATTTTTTTAGGATAACAAAATGAAATGATCCCTACCAGTTAGAGATGGACAATTATTATCTGTCCTTTGGTTTTTATAAATAACGTTTATACGTCCGATAAATCGCTAAACAATTCCTGACGAAGTTGTACAGATTTTTGGAAAACTTCGTCACCTAACCCAAATTCGTCTATAAACGAAGTTGTACGTTTCTAGGGACAACTTCGCCATGGTAGATAACTAATTTTGGTAACTTTATTATGGTACATAAATAATTGCATCATTTTAAAACAAATTTAAAGTTATATTAAGGCACAAAATTACTTTGGCTTAAATTGTTTCTCTCCATGAAACCCACCATGAAGTCTCCACCAGGAAGGTTGTCTCGAAAAATCACTGCTTTACGTCCTTTTTTATCGAGATAGCCTTTGATAATCAGTCTTACTTCTAACTTTGTTAATGGATAAGACCAAGCTGAAAGTTGATTTATGGCACCAACAATTTCCGACTCCTCCAAGGCCGTTAAGGCTTTTGGGTGGCCTACTGATTTAATGTGTCTACCATGCCTCTTGTCTTGAAGCGTTGTTCGCGGTATTCCATGTTTTTTGCTGGCAGTCGACACCGAGAGGCCATTTCCAATATCCTTCAGTGTGTCTTCAACTAACTGGGGATCATAACGCTGGTAACTCCTACCTCCCAACACTTTTCTGTTTTTCTTTGGTATTATTAAAGGAATAGATACACTTTCGATGTAAACACAACGGAACCGAAACGATAACTGTAGATTTTGAGGTTATGCTTACATAATCGTACATCGGCTGCCTAACTGACGAAGTTGCCCGCGATGACGAAGTTGCCCCGTTTTACGGTACACAAGACTTAAAAAGACAATGGACCAACTTTATCAATTTTCTTTTTGCTCATACGCTTAACGACACGTTTCACATATCTCGGCTGGAAATATCTGAGCTCGTTGACTTACGCTCCCAGTAAAAATCACCCGGTTCGATATTATTGCTGACAGGCGATTGTTCGTCGCCTATCCGACATAATAATTTTCATTGCTTGCTTGCTTGACGCCACTTTGAGAGCGAACCCGTGGGCCGAATTGGCTGATTTTGGTGTCAATCGACTCAGGGCGACGCAAGTAAGCCAGTAGTGGGGTTTTAAATTTTTTATAAGTGAACCTCAAAATTAACTCGACACACAAAATGGATCACTCTTGTACAAATTGCATTAAATGAACTATTTCGCGCCCATTTTTGGTGCAAAACGCTAGTTGTAAATAATTATCGTATTGTGCACTGCACAAATATTTAAATTCCATGTAATTTTATGAATTGTAATGGGAATAGTAGGCTTCATATTCTGTATCTACCCGAATTAATTGGCGATTACAGCAAAGGTTAACGTTACAGTTTAACCAATGGAATTAATTTGGAACAAATTAATTAGCGAAATAAAATGCTTGTTAACAAGGTCTCCTATGCTGTTCATACACATAAGTTTTATGTTAGTCGCTGTAAAAATAGGTATTTTTTCGTTCTGGTTCCATTTTGATACTAGTTGATGTTATGTCTTTTGTATTCTTTGGGTATTTGTTATTTCTTTCTGCCTGTTTGTCTTTCGGTAAGTTACTAAACCTGGAGCTCTTGTTGATTAACTCGTCGTTATTTGTACTAATTATTGAATTAATTCAGCACCTATTTATGCTAACGACCCACTCTCTGGCATTTTTTAGCTATTTTAATGGAATAATAAAAGTTATGACGCATTTTATGATAATGGTGTTGCACCTTACGTGTAAAGTACGTAACAAGGTAGACGCACAGTATGTCTTTATGTAAACATACTTAGTTTCACATCCTTGAAGCGAAGGATATCAACTACAATTCCGTAGGTTTTCTATATATTGGCTTGTGCAATATCCAGCTTACGCCGATAATTGGTTATTCTTTGGAAAACAACATGCCAACAAAAACCCCAATACATGCTGTAGACAAGAGAGGAAGCAAAGTCGATAGTTGCTCGACAAGACGAGAACAGAAATAGTATGACGCATGACATATTGCAATAAAAAGGCAAATAAAGCTCGAATGTCGGTTATCCTTATTATCAAATGAGATTACTATTGCGAATTATCTATAGCAATTTTGGATGCATGCTAATGATACATGGAGTTTATTGGGTATTCCAACAATTGTGACTAAAGGACTTGCAATTGTACAGACATTTGCAATTATTTCATTAGTATGTATAGTAAGTCTTAAGAAAAAATATCAACAGCTATATTTTATGTTGCTTTAATTTTATATTAAAGTCAACTACAAGTAATTATTGCTACAACTATATTTAATAGAATTATTTGCTGAAACTACTGATAATGGTCCAAGTTCTTCAACGCTAACCAGAATGAAAGCATTTTTCCTAGAAATAAGCTACAATGGAATTTTTTCTCAAAACTTATCGGACATACGTTAATATACCGATTGATTATCTACTAAATGTTAACAATATTTTTGCACGATTGAGCAATTTAAAGTTAATTGATTTTATTATCACAATAGCAGGTTATTCTATTGGGGTGTACTCATAGCTCTTATAACACCAAAAACGGTTTCATGCAGTTTGTGAGTGTTGAATGAGGCAAGAAATCAAAGCTGTTGAGACAAATAAAATCAAAGATCTTGTTCCCGTTATCAAGGTTTTTATACAAAGCGGTATACAATTAAATTATGTAGTATTGACATGAGTTATGACAAATGCTTTTATATCCTCAACCAGTTAAGTGTTCTGGAGCTTTTTATCGAAACTGGTCGCGTTAATGCGACCGGTAAACAGGATATTTGTCGCCAATCAATGCTGTCTTATCGATGGAAATTGCATTTGTATAAAACTGCCTGGTATGAAATACGGGTAATCACCGAAGAAATTATTTACTTAAGGCAAGTTCTTTTTTGCGCGAGCACTGAGTTGTCAGGCATGAAATAGCATTTAATCAGAATATTTATAGAAGTATTTTAATAAAGCCAAGCGATGAGAATCGAAGTACAGCAGATTGCCTCATTTATGCAGTATAATGATATTTTATACATGGAGTATTTTCTCTTTAACATGCGCAATTATTAGCTATTAACTATGTTTATTTTATTTGAGCAAAATAGCGTGATCGAGCATATCAATTGTTCTTTAACAAATGTTTAAGCTGGTATTAATTACCAGTTAATAGCCATACAATTCAGCTTAGTGTAATACTTTATCAGCCAAAAAGTGATGCAATGAAGATTTGATTAAAAATTAAAATTAACTTATGTACTTTAATGAAGTGCGCTAGTATGTCGTTATTTGGCTCATAAGCTAATCTAATCACAAATACTGACATCAGATATTAAAATCAAGAAAACGAAGCTGGCCATAGATTGATAATACTTCTATTACACATTCCGGCACCGACTCCTGCAGTTCGACGATCCCCTCTTACCGTTGCAATAAAAAAAGATAACAAACAGAGAGTGTGAAAAATCTCCGAATTGGTCCAGGCTACTAAAAGTAAGATAACTGTACATCTATAATATAATTTTTCTTAATGTGTGTCCGTGTGTCCGTGAGTCCGTGGCACGTTCCGGCTTCACAGATGTTTATATTTGTTTAGCTTTTGTTTTTCTTATCTGGGCGCTCGGCTCGTAGCTTATCGCGTATCCTATTTCACACGTGCGCGTAGCGCGTCGTTTGCTTGTATATTATAACTTAACGACACCAAAACGCTATCAAGTGACGATAAGTTACTTGAATTGGAATAAGAACTGAACCACATTAAGTAGGATATAATCGAGGATATAATAGATCTATCATAAGAGAAGCCCGAAGGAATGACGAAAATAAAGAAAATTATTTTACTACGAAGGTAAAGAACAGTCTTCAATGAGTGGAGGCGCGTTTATTACCCATAAGAAGCATAGAGGCCGAGTTTTAGATATAGGAAGTATAAGTCCTACAGTTGCGTCCTTGAAACTCAAACTGAGTAAAATACGATACAATTTTAAAGTCGTCTAGGCGTATGATTCGACATCAGACTACTGCCAGAGAAACGTAGGACAATTTTATGAAGAAATCTCAGAAGCTATTAACAACAATAAATCTCATTACTTGTGGACAGGTTGTTCTAATCGATATGCAATAATGGTTTATCGAGATCATCTTAGAAGAGTTATGTGTCTTCGCCTTTTGAAAAGCAATCGAGCGGCCCCGAGTGTGTCACAATCTGACGACGGTTTTGAATTTTCCGATCACGTGATAGTTGAGCTGAAATATAAGTGGGAGGGATTGACGATCGTTCACAGGAAACCTCAATATTTTCAAATCCAAGGGAGTGTAGAACGGGACGTCGAGAATATGGCATATACTTGGATGGAAGAGCAGAATCGATTTAATGGAGTGAGGAATTAAGATTTTTTATTCAGAAAAAAACTGTGACCTACACAGTGGGGTTCAACAGACCCAAATTGAGGGAACATTTCGATAAAAAGCTCATGTTGGCTTACAATCTGTTATGCTTTCAAATGGCGTGTTAAATCATTTGGTAACAAAAAAAGATCTATGCAGACATTAAATAAAGTACTTACGAGATAAAAGTCAAGAAATTCATAAATGAATGGAAGAAAATGAAGAAGCAGATGATGACATACAATGGACTACTTCACATGTTAATTTGCGACAGAGTGATCAGACAGATGAATCGATTAAAGTAGATGAAAAATCAGAAGATGATATACAAGGAAATAGTTCCTACCGAGAGGCCGCCCTGCATCTCGCATATTGCGATGGACTGGAAGACGGCATCAAAAGTAGTTAGTCCAGATCGAATTGGGAACTGTTCACCTTTGAACCATGTTAATTAAGAGTGCTGGTGCTGACGGAATTTTTCCGACCCTGATACAGCATGGAATGGTGGTGCTGTTACGGCCCCTATATCACATTTTCCGTACTAGCCTGGCCCTAGGACAAATCCTAAGCTCTGAAGGACGATCAAAGTAATTTTCCTACTCAAAGCATGTCGGGCAATGAATGATACCGCGAAAGACTTCAGGTCTATCAGTCTTACTTTTTTCCTGCTAAAAGTGCAGCAAAGGCTGGTCGAAGGGTATAGTAAAGATGGAGAATTTTATGATTTTCTGCTGGTCTCCAATATAGAGCTGCACCATAAAGAGCTCTCGCTTGGTGCATTTCTAAACACAGAAGGGGCGTTTGATAACACGTCCTTTGATTCTATCCATGTAGCGGCCGAGAAGCACGGAACCGAACAATGTTATGGTGTCTGATCGTAGACGGGAGCTCTCTGCAAAACGCATCTTTGCGCTAGGTTACGCTGATGACCTTGCAATATTAACAATTGGAAAGTTCGCTGGCACAGTAAGTGAGACCATGCAAAAAAACCCTAACTACTGTACAAAACTGGTGCATAAAGCAAGGTCTCAGGATTAATCCTATAAAAGCAAAACTTGTAATTTTCACCAAAAGGAGACTATAGGGCTTTAGACAGCCCTTACCTTTCGGTAAAGCTTTTCAGCCGACCGAATCGATCAGATATCTTAGAGTTACCCTGGATTCAAAGCTGAACTGGAGGGCTCATGTAGAGAGACAAATTCAAAGGGCCACTGCCTTCCTGTGGAAATGCAGACGGACCTTTGAAACCAGCTCGGGTCTGCAGCCTCGTGTTACCATGCGGTTATACACTGTGCTTACAATAATACAATAATAACATATGCTGCTCTGGTTTGGTAGCCAGCATCTAGCAAGGTAACAATCAAAAATAGCCTCAACAGACTACAGAGCATGCCTGTTTAGGCAATGCGCACAGCTCCCACAGCAGCTTTGGAGGTGCCTCTGGGGCTTCCGCCCCTTCACTTAGTAATTGAGGTGGAGGCTAGGAAGTCAGCCTATAGACTTAGCCAGGGACAAATGTGGACCATGAAAGAGGAGCAAGTGGGACACCCAGAGATCATCCAACATTTTGAGAAGGTCCCAGAACTTCTCAACTATTGGTGTCAGCAACAGCATCGTCTCAATTCATAGGGGCTTGTTTGGTACGCAGATGGTTCCAAGATGCCGGGGAAGTCAGGTGCTGGCATTTACGGTTATAGGCCGAGGGTCAAACTCACCGTTACCCTTGGAAAATCCCTCTCCGTATTCCAGGCGGATGTATTTGCTATCCTAGCCTGTGCTCAGAAGAACCTTCAAAGAGGATACCCCAATCAGCATATCTATATTTGGACAGACAGTCAGGCAGAACTAAGAGCATTGTGTGCCCCGGATCAACTCTAGGTTGGTTCTACAATATTACCAGATACTGAACAGCATCGGTACAAAAAACTGGGTCAAACTACTATGGGTACCAGGCCATAGTAAAATAGAGGGTAACGAAGTAGCTGATGCTCTAGCCAGAAGAAGTTCTCAAGAGCCACTCATCGGCCCTGAGCACTGCAAAAAGACAAGTTGAGGCTAAATAACCAATCTAGTGCCAACTGGACTTCGATTCTAAACCACGTCAGGCAAAACTCCTTATTGGGGAAATGTCGCTTGGTAACACCAATGAACAGGAAAAATATTAGCATCCTGGCTGACTTAATAACAGGACACGGTCACTTACAGGATCACTTATTTACAACTGGAACCGTAAATAATGCCAGGAAATGCCAGTTGGAGGAACAAACATTAATTAATGTTCTATCAATGTGTAGGTCCCCTAGCACTGACGCATAATCATTTTGGAGACGGCCTGGCGGAACCCCAGGGTAGGGGTAGAACTCTTTCCTTCGTGTTGGAATCTGGCCTCTTCGAAAGAGACCCATATAAAGTTAGGTGAGAAGCACAACTAGCACCACCAGAAGAATAAGAAGAAGATGCAATGGGCATTATTTAGTGTTTCTTTTCACTATTTCAGTATTATTAGACATTTTAAGATTTTTGTATCTATTTTACACATATTTTTGCTCTGCTATTTGCGGAATTTGTATTTTCAAAACTCCATTTTCAAGTATGACCCTTTCCTGATTTCATTAATATACAGTAAGCTTTCTAGGGGTTAATACAAGAAAAGTTCTATGACAATAAAGGAACTTTTCGTAACGGTATCACTTTTAATAAAAAACGCACACAACTTTCTTTTATAGTGATCTTAGACTAACCAAAAATTTGATTTTTTATTTTTAAGCATTTGTTTAAGCTCTGTTCAGTACAGAAATTCACTGTGGATGAAATCACGTATTATAGTATGCAAAATAAATCCATCACAGTTTAACCGCAAGGACAATTGTCAGATTAACAGATATGGGAATTCAATACTTCGGCGTAAATACGCAATTAAAGCAGCATACAGGCGGTTTGATTTTTTGAACAGAATGTAATAGGAGCGCTATGGGAACCGGAGGCTGCGGTTGACTGCATCACGGTCACTTCACTATAGACCACGCCTTACACTTTACCATATTGCAAAAAGTAATAACGCTACGTTCAGATGCGTTTGCTTCAGACCTCCTCCACCAAAAAACCATGTTTAAGTCACTGGCCAACCCCTTTACTGCCATGGTGTGGTTTTTAAACAGCATGCAAGCTATTCTAAGCACACGAACGTAAACACATTGGAATAATAATTAGATACATTCTCGAATAATTCGATGATACATGTATTTAGTGTACAGATGCAAAGGATTTCCACCCCATGCGGAATTGTGAAAAGTTTAATATTTAATTTAATGGAGTGGTAAAACATACGACCCACTTTAGGTTATTTTATTTCATCCATATCGTATTGTTCTTGTGATTTAAATTTGAGTGTAAAATTCCTTTGCATCAATTCAAATGTATATTTTTAAATCAGTGAAACACATCTATTTACTTACAAGTTGCGTTTTATAAATAAGAGCTGTTTGATCATAGAAACAACAAATAGAATACTACTACAGAGTGTTTGTAAACAAAATCGAAAAGACCCCAAACGGTTTTACGTGTTAATGAACACCCATACGAGGTGACTTTTATAGTTATGCAGATAGTTTAAACAATGATAATACACATTAAGAGCATACAAAATAAGCAAAATTACCTTATACAAATGTTTATTGATTTTGAGAAATAGAATGAAAAATATTTGAGCACCGCTAGAATTTTTCAAATTGATCAGGCAGCGTGACCGCTTGAATCAGAGGCTTTTAAATGAAGACTGAGAAATATTAAGGTTAAAAAAGTACCTACGTTATGTTAAAAAGTGTGACAACACAACTTGGAATAAAATAAAATTCAATTTTGGCATCAAGATGTGTAAACAACACATTAATATACTGTTGGCGTCCACCGTAAAGACTATATTATAGTCACTCAGTGTTTTTACGCATACCGATGCGGTAAAATCACTAGTAAATCTTTAGCTTTTAGAGACTCTTAAATAAATAATTTGCTTTGTAGTAATAAAGAGTATTTGCAGAAACGCTAGCTACTTAATTCATCGTACACTTGAGTTTTGGAGATAACAAGAAAGTTTAATATTTACAATTTTGGCTTTTGACGTTAAAAAGCGTTGTGCTGCAGGTCCTACTTCAAAATTTACTGAAGGCAGCTTGTTTGATGGCAACGGTGGTTTTGATATTCGGAAGTAAAATCTCGAATTTATAGAAAATGTTAAAAACTTTATGTCGGCCAAAACATTTAATGCACTACTTGTGAGTTAATAGCTATTAAGGCAACTAGTGTTTTACAGAGGGTTCAAAAATCGAGGTCGATCATGTTAAAATTCGAGCGAAGCGAGAATTTTATGATCGACCGAGATTTTTAAACTGTAAAACACGAGTTGGCTTCAATATTTTTTCTACAGCCGAGGAGTTTGTTAGCCAAAATGCCCTCGGGGCTTCGCCCCTCTCCAAAGCGGCTCTCGGGGCTCCACCCCTCTCCAAGGGGGCCTTTGGGGCTCCGCTCCTCTCTAAGGGGGCCTTAAGGGCTCGGCCCCTCTCTAAGGGGGCTCGGCCCCTTTCCAAGGGGGCCCTCAGAGCTCGGCCTCTATCCAAGGGGGCCCTCAGGGCTCGGCCCCTTTCTAAGGGGGCCCTCGGGGCTCCACCCCTCTCCAAGGGTGCCCTCGGGACTCCACCCCTCTTCAAGGGGGTCCTCGGGGCTCCGCCCCTCTCCAGGAGAACCCTTGGGACTCCGCATCTCCCCAAGGGGGCCCTCGGGATTCCGCTCCTTCCCAAGGGGGGCCTCGGGGCTCCGCCCCCTTCCAAGGGGGAGCTCGGTGCTCGGCCCCTCTCGAATCGGGCCCTCGGGAATCCGCATACAAATCGGTCCGATATAATAACTGTACTTTTAATCTTCACAAATAATAAGGTTTTATAAACTCTTAAAGTACTCCGTGCTTTAAATGGAATGGCGTGTTTTATAGACAACATAAAGCACGCTGCATATGGCCCTTGGAAAACATGTTATCTTCATCAGTGTTGTTACAGACTTAATTTTAGTATCGTTAAGGGCTTCATTACCGCACTCATAATGTAAATAACTATTTATGGTACTTTCTAGAAAGATGTCGTTAACATTTGGTTTTTAATTATTCAAACTTAGCTCTCAATTTTTTTAGAAAAAGTGTAACCTGTTTTTTTCGAAAACTAACAGTTTTTGTATAAGATATTATTGGACCAATCATGTTAGTTTAGCGTCTCCTGTTACCAGTTAAAATATTTGAATAACTGTTAAAGTATAGCATCTACATACTCCTTTACTTTTCTGCAAAGTTTTCTTCCAAAACTTTCACAGTTTCTCAGTTCAGTAGGTATCGCTTTTATCTGTGTAACTTGTTTTCAGATTGGGCTTCCATCTCTGTTCTTCATTGTGCCCAGTTGTATGGTCTTTCCGAAATTCATGACATCATGGCAGTAATTTCTTTTTTTTATTCTTGTAGGTCCATCAATTTTTATACAACTTGCAAAAAATACCATATGCTTTATGAGTTTTGAAGTTATTGAGTGTGCCCGACTTCACTGAGCGTTACAAATTGTCCAAAAAAATGTGGTGGCTAAAACTTTTCTTTTATAAAACACCCTGTATTTTTGTCACTACTATTATAGCCTGTCTGGGTATTATATTTTGCCCTAATTTTGTTTGCCCTTAAATTAATCGTTACCAGGTTATGCTCTTTGGTCAATATTAACAACTGGTTTAGTTTTAAGTATCTACTTTTTTACATAATTTTTTAATATTTTGTAAAAATATAGATGATGTGTAAGTTAGGATTATTTTATTTCAACCTGGTGCCAATACTACCATATTTTATACAGGGTGTTAAAAATTATGTTTAAAAGAGCAACATCTTCAAAACCACTTTTGTATTTATTTTCCTCTATTTTGATACCAATAAGTATTTAGAAAACGAAACATTTTTACGAGCATAGAAGTTGGATATTTTTCTAACAGATTTTGGCTTGCTTAAGTTGTTTTTATATTACTTTACCTTAAGGATAAGATATCTGGTTTCCAATTAAAACAAAGGTATCATGGCCACTTTGATTAAGAAAACTTAGTAGGTAATTACCGTTGTAGGAAAACTATTACAGGGAGTAAAGCGGCGTCTGAAAAAATTGCCAGTGTCAATTATTCCAAGGAATCGCACTTTTAAAGGTTGTCTTAGATATAAATAATTTTTTAGTCGGGAGTTTTTTTTTAACTGAAGTTAAAGGTAGACGCATTGGTGTAGAAATAAAGAAAAATATTCTATTGACATTTATCATAAAATATAGGATTGGTTTAGGGAATATATCAGCTATACGATTATATTTTTTTATAGTTCCCTAGATCAGCAAAGAAAAAATATATTTCGACTACTTTGTAGTCTTCTTTACCTTACATTTTAAAATTTTATAATGTGTTTAGTATTAATTTTTAGATGTTAATATGTTTAATAATAACGTCATTTCCAAAAATTTAAGTTTTATTTTCTTCTTTCAAATCAATTGACATTTGAATTTTTGCTTCATTAATGTTCAGTTATTTAGTGTTTGTTTTTCTCCTTATTTGTTCCATTTATAAAGGATCCCATTATTTTGGGTTTGATTGATGTTTCTCCTTTTCCACCTTATTACATTACAACGCAGTCAATGTCTTCATATCAATTGATATGTGTAGTATTATATTTTTAACATAGTTGTATATATAACTGCATATTATTGCTTTTATTGTGTAAGATGGGTACTAAATTTTTATTACAGCTGTTTTTATCGTGTTCATTTATTAATTAGAAGAATTTATCAGCTAAAACGGTATGTATTGTTTTACTTTACTAAAAAGTTTTTTTAAGTTTTAGTTGTATCAGATTTATTATTTAACAGAGAAAACAAATATGTTAAAAGTTACGTTTCGCTAAAAAAAATTAGCTTCTTTAGACATTAAGAAACAGAAATTTTTCTAAAATTTGAAAGACACGTGTTACAATGCTATTTGATGAAAGTATTGTTTTGTACGTGTGTGCATAAATCCTATTTCAGTTTGACATTATTTTATTGATTGTTTTGGTTCCTTGATCATTGGTTATCATCAGGTTCAACCATTAAAAGAGTATCCCTTGTTATTTTATTCTTGTGTTTTTGTGTTACTTTTCTTTATTGATTTTGATTGTTATTGCAGTAAGTGAGTCCATCAATACGGATGTTTAAGGATCTTGTTGTGTAGATTAACACTTTACTACTTATTAGTACAGTATGATCGAAAAGTTGTATCCTCTAGAGCAGTGCTTCTCAAACTATTTAATGTGGCGGACCGGTATTATTTTTACTAATGTATGACGGACCGCTACATTTATTAGCAAATGAACCAATAACGAAATATAAGTAAGTTATTCATAGACTTTAAAAGATGTAAGGAAATTTTTAATTTATTTTCTCGATTCCGAATTACGATTCCGCCTGTATATAAGTATCTCGAATTGTGTGCATGCATTCAGTTGTTTTCTAGCGGCACACATCTGTGTTATCGGTCCAGTCTGCGTGCCCGCCACGCACGTGTTTCTTATCGATCCGCCGCAGACGTGAATTTGTCGAATAAGCGCCTACGTTTTGAGTCAGAATAAAAGACAGTTGCCGTGTGTTAGAGAGAGCGAGTACGAATATGGAACCCCACTATTTATCGCTTGCGAAGCTCTTCGCGGGTTTTCTAGACAGAATTGGCCCGGCGTGACGAGAAGCAACAAGTGATTTGGAAGTTGTCGTCCCGCCACGCACTCTTCGGGGTGGCGTAGGCGAGGGTTTACGTTTGTGTATTGTGTGATTAACGGGTAACGGTTTGTTCCTTTGGTGTGTGTGTGTGGGTCTGTACCGCCTATTGTGTTCCGTTATTTGAACTCCCGCCGATCCAACACAAATGTTATGCGTTTCGCATTTCATAGGTTCATTGAACTACACTTGGTTGCGGTGGCTGCTGGGCGAACTTAACGTTGTTGTTTATTGATGTGAGCCTTGAGGTTTTCGTTATCGAGGGGCGGCAACCCCTAAAACGTCGTTTGGCGGACTCTCCGTGAAAACCCAGTATCGGCTTACCAGGTTTCGCGGAGCTCTCGGTTTTCATTCTGCCAATTTCCGTGCGGGCTTCGATTTTGCCCTTGTTAGGGGAATTATTTCAGGTTTCACCTCTTCGGCCATCAACCGTTGTTTTGAAGCAGTTTCACTAGATGTTAGAGCAGTGGTCTTGAACGGCAGCCGTTTGCAACAACGCAGGACGTCCATTGCAGCTAAGCCAAGCTTCTTAAAGGTAATATTTTTATTGTAGTAGCTTTTACAGTGCCGAATTTTAAGTGTACCGAGTGTTTCGGCGAAGTGCCAGACAGTTTGAGTAACGTTGCGGTCATAGTAACATTTATTGTTTGCACCATTGCATTTGCTAAAGCTTTTATAGTTGTTTACCTGTCAGTTTAATTCATTACCTTCAGATTACATGATCCTTTTCAACTTTACATAGTGGCAGATAAAGTATGTGTCGCATTTGTACCATGTTTAGTTGATTACCGCCTTTTATTGCTGAATGTGATAAATGGGCTTCTTATTATTGGTCAATTTAACTATCCATGGTTCAACTGATGACAGCGCCACGCGAAATAGATGAACTTTCATACTATTCCTATATTCTGGGGTGGTAGACTAACAATAGAATCGAGTCGATTATCAAAATCAACAATCGCCTTCGCGGACCGGCAACATCTTGCTCACGGACCGGCACCGGTCCGCGGACCACCACTTTGAGTAACACTGCTCTAGAGGGCTGTGGAATTATTTTGTCAAAAAATGTTGTTGGTAATCGTGGTAATAAAAGTCACATTGGCATTTTATATCTGTCAGTTTAAGGTTAGATCAGGAATGTCAATTTAAGAAATACGAACATTTTTGTTGGATACATAAAAATGTTAGTAACAAAAACAACTACAGCTGTTCAAAATGATTGTCTGCATTTTCCATACACAGCACCACCTTGTGTTCAGTATTAAACATCATGTAAAAGGTAAGTGATTCTGTCAAAATTGAATAGGTTATATTATTAAGTACCTTTACTTATCACTGCCAACATAAATTGATAAATTGATCATATGGTATAATCGTATTTAGCTCTTCAAAAATTTACCTATTTACGGTATTTGGAAAGATTATACCATGCATAATGTATAAGAATAAGTGAAAACACCGTGGTATTATCGTTTTGGTGTTTTCAATTTTGAGCTGTCAGTTGTCAATGTCTCTCTTTCCAACAGGTTTTTTACTTCCCTCGTCTGAAAGACGAAGGTAGTATACCATACACGAAAAAATCACCTTCCGACATTTTTTCAGATCTTCACGTTTCAAGGTCCCTAGATGACGAAAAAGAGGTTTTCTCAATTCCGTCAGTCTGTCCGTCTGTCTGTCTGTTGGCAGTATAGCTCAAAAACTATTTGTCAGAGGAAGACGATATTTTGCATACATATTATATATCTACCTCGCACAAAACCGGTACAATTGAATACAAATATATACAGGGTGAGCACCTTAAAAAAATAAAAATAAATTATTTTTGTGTTAATTTTGAAATAAAAGGAAGTAATAAGTTTCACATAGGTCAGGCTTTAGATTTTCCGAAAATAAGACTCAACCGATACAAAAGAGTAAAAATGTTTCAACCATTACACCGTGCTCTTCAAGAAAGGCGCGCGCCAGACTTTTTCCGAAGAGACGCGGTAGCGCAGATGGAATTTCGCCGTACTTATATCCTCTGCGGAAATTCGGTTAGGTCGAGCATTCTGCAGAGCTGCAGATGCGGCGCGTTCAAACCCCAGCGGGGTAGTTTTTTTTTTAATTTGAAAATGTATGTAATTTATTAGAAACGTGAAGATATTTGTACTCCTAGCTTAATTTGATTTTTAAAATTATTTAGTGCCATAATGTTGACGAGGGAAGTTCTGACTAAAGCCTTTTACAGATTTTTAGGATACGCATTACATTTATTTTTAGTGCAATTCTCTTATTGGCATTCATGTTACGAGTATAATCTAATCGAATACGCACTCGATGACTAAGAATTATCAAATACTTTTGCTTACAAACTCAACAGGTTGTTTTGTAGAAACACCACTCGCCTTCGGCTCGTGATGTTTTAAGCAACCCGTTTCGTGAGAAAGCAAAAGTATTTTTGATCATTCTCAGTCGTCTTTGACAAGCTGACCATTTTACGATAACATCCACGATGAATTAAATCACATTCGGAAAGCTCTTAGTAATAACGGTTACCGTGCTAGGGATATACAGTCTGCCATCAATCGCCATCTTCACCCACGGCCACCCAAACCTCCAAAACCCGATCCTCCTGCAGCAATAGTCTTTCTTCCCTATATCCACCAAGTCACGGACCGCATAGGAAAGTTTCTTCGAAAACAAAACATTAAAACAGTATTCAAACCCCCGAGCAAAATCTCACAGGTTCTTCCTTCATCTAAGGATAAATTAAACACTATGTCATCTAATGGTGTTTATAGAGTCCCTTGCTCTTGTAATGCTGTATACATTGGTGAAACAGGTCGTTCGGTGAAAACTCGCATCTCTGAGCACCAGCGCTGTCTCAAGTCAGGTCTCGTTTCATCATCGGCCATCGCCGAACACCAACGCGATACTGGTCATAAGATCCTTTTTGATGAAACTTCCATCATCTGCAAATCCCCATTCTTCTTTAGCAGAAAAATTCGCGAAGCCATTGAGATTTGCAAACACCCTAATAATTTTAATCGGGACGAAGGCTTTCCCCTTCCTTCTATGTGGAAAGTGCTTATTCCTAAGCCCCGCCCTCCGTCACTGAACCGCGACGGCATTTGCTGAATCGCTACGGCGCTTGCCTATAAATTCTCGCTTTTCTTCTTCCGATAGTCAGTCGAGTTTCGCCTCTGACGTGGTTAACACGTTGAGTTACCGTGCTCTTCTGTCCCTTCCCTTTGCAAAGAGTTTCGCCTCTGGCGTGGTTAACACGTTGAGTTACCGTGCTCTTTTGCTTTTTTCCTCCTGATGAAGCCCCTTACGAAAGTGGGCGAAACGTTGAGTTCTTCGATCTCAATCATGACACGGTCCAATCCCGGAAGTCGTTTGTTACTTAATGACAATGGCCGTGAAAGCCTCAAAAATCATGATACGTAGTAGTAGTATAAGATAAACCCACGCGGCGATCGAATTTCTACTACGTTGCGCATGACGTCATTCCGTGACAAAAATCCTGCTTGACGGTATGGAAATGCATTGCTTTAAAGCGGTTTTTATTAATGTTTACTGTTTAGTAGTATATTTTATTATAATAATGATATATTACATTTTATTCAATATTATAATAGTATAAGAGATATTTCTTTTATGATTTAATGTAGGATTTATGCCCCATAATAGAATAAGCCCTTAAATAAAGTAGGTAGGTGTTAGATATAATAAATTATCTTCAAAGTTTAGCATTGTATAAAGGTTTTTTTTTGTAAAAAACGAACAATAAACGATTTTGAATACTAGAGTATTTAAATTTAAAAGTAAGGGAAGATACCAACATATGAAGAGTGAAAAGTTTAAGGCTTATTCATTATCAAAAATTATTACTTTAATCCCTAGCGCAAAAAAATAGTCTTATGTTTTTTTAAATTTAAATAAATATTGTTAATTTTAATAGAATACTTCTGTAGAAAAATATGAGTGATATATACGAGCATATGTATACTGGGTGTCCACTCTCAAAGTCAAACATAGGCAATCAACATTGAGCATTTGATTTTTAGGTATTTTTCCATTATTTCTATACTATATCAGTAAATATTGTTATTACTAGTATCATTTGATGTGCAACAACTTTATCTTTCTATTGATACCACTATCTTTCCTGTAAGTTGAATTGGCGAGTAGGAGTCAGAAAAATCGTTCGATGCAATGTTAGATTCCTATGTTCGAGTTTGAGAACGGACACCCGGTATATATTATTAACTATATTTTATTACAAGCTTTTTTTGGATTTTTATGGGTAGCTGTTAAAAATTTGTAGTGATAAACAATTTTGATTTGATTTATTAAGTACATATTATTTATTTACATATTATTTACATGTTATTTACAAAATCTACACATTTACACAAGAAAACCAAGTTTTATTAAGATTATTTTAAAATTTTGTAATTTTACTCTTCCTCACTTTGGATTTTTCTTTAATATCTCTATTCAATATTCTAATTTTAAAATACATTTTGCATCGAAAGAAAAGATGCTTGGCCTCTGTACTTAAATTGATAGATTCCGCTAAATCCATTAGGACTTTTAAATAATTTTTGGTCAATTTTAAAGACTCCCCATTAAAATTGTTAAAAATGAAGAGAAGGTACTGCATCACTTTTCAACTTCCATTTATTTTGCGGTAATTCCAACAGTTTCTCTTTGGAACAGTAATCACTTTCTACAAAATGATTTGAACATATTCTTGATGTTTTCACATTAAATTTGTGTTGCTGGTAACACTTTAGAATCCATTGTTCGCAAACATGTTTGTCTCTTGGAAAACTAAAGAAACGGCAATCCGAAACTTTCTTGCTCTTTTTGTTGTTGTTGCTTAAATAACCCATCACTGCACAGTACACCATGGTAATAAATGTTTAATGCAATGTTTTAATTATAATTTATTAAATTTCACGCACACATATCTGCAAACAAAACGAATAACACATTAAACACCGAACCAAAACCTTTAACCGCCGTATCAAGCTGCCTACTGCTGTGGAAATTTGTCACGGAGTGACGTCAGGCGTGCGAGAGAGATGGACTTATCCCATGCGCGTGGGTTTATCTTAGTAGTAGTAGTATCATGACCTATGGGCACTCCTCTTCTCTTCAACAAAATTTGTTATTAAATTATTTGCTGCCTCTCCAGCCTCTCCGCCTATACATGTGAGTTCAAAAGAGACTATGTGGAAACATTTCTGTTGCGGTCCATCAGATGCATAGGTTTTCTTTTTTCAGGATAAGGTTTTCACAATCAGCATTTAAATGGATAACACAATATGTTATATTCTGCCTTCTAGTGAACTAGGTATGTTCTTGTATCATTATCCTGATTGTGTTTAAAGACTTCTTTCTAAAAAAGATGCAGTTTTGTTTCTTCATATTGAATTAATAATCTTTTAATATTAGAGCTAGTTGGAAAATCAGCTTATTTTTGTTGAAGAAATATGCTTTCTCACTAAACAACTGCTGATTTTTTTCAATGCAGTTACTTTTTAATTCCTGGTATTTATTTAAGTCAATATCTTAAAACGAATTACTGCCAAAACGTTCAGAACACATTATAAAGCACAAAAACGACACAAAAATATGTAAAGGGATTTACTCAGAACTTGCCTTGCAAGTGGAATTTGTGACCAGGGGCGGATGGGCAACATCTTAGCGGCCCGGGAAATAATATTTGTCGGCCCTTTTTTACTTCCTTTTACAATAAAGGAAGTATTGAATTCACCCCAAAAATTCGAAATTGAGTTTTCAACAGATCTTCACGTTTTAGAGTCCCCTGATCCCAAAAAAACATATTTTTTTTCATTGGTCTGTCTGTCTGTGTGTCTGTCTGTGTCTGTCTGTGAACAGAATATCTCAAAAACTAAAAGAGGTATGGCGTTAAAACTTCATATATAAGTTTTGTGTACTATGTAGATGCGACAGCAAGCTTTTGAAGAAAATCGCATAACCGGAAGTAGGTGTTTACTCTTGTGATTTTTTCAAAAACGGCTCTAACGAATTTTTTCAAACTTCACATTTTTACTACATTTTGAATGTGTATTCATATGAGGTAGGTGATTTTCCAGTTGAATACTTCTAAAATGGGTTTCTTTTGTTTTTTTCTATTTTTTTATTAACTCCTATTTTAAATAGAACACCCGGTATATTATTACATTTTTGAATTCAGCTTAAAATTCTAGAGAAAATTTTTCTCTCCAACTAACGCTCTATTTTGTACCGTTTTTGCAGAATTTGTAATTTTTGAAAATTTTTGACAAATGTTTAAAACTTTAAAATCATAGTTTTGCTAATTATAAGGTCACTGTAAAAGGAAGTTGTGTGCGTGTATCACACCAGATTTTTAATTTCCGGATATGACTAAAATATACATTTTTATAATGTCTATAATCACTTCTAATACTCGTCGATTTTTCTTTATTTGCTGCTGTCTGATATTTAATGTAGATGAAAGAAGCAAATTGGAAATGTCCTGTTGATTCTTGCACATAAAGTATGCTCTAACGGAATGTTCATGTTCACTGCTTACTTCATGCTCTTGAATTCGTTGATAAGTGTGCGAAAAGTCATACATACCAAGAACAAATCGATTTTCGTGCTTTGCGTATACTAGACATACAGTACAAAACAACTTAAAAGTGTTTTCATTGTATGTTAGCCAGTTTCTTACTGTGCCATTTTTCATTTTGAAGGCTTTTTCGCAATTAAAAAACTCAATTAAAGCTGGTTGTCTCGGATGAAATGAAAAAAAAAAAATTTGAATGTCGTACAAATTTGGCGTTTTAAAATAACTATCATAGTGACTATCAGTAATATTAATTGCGGATTGAAAGCTTGATTTTGCTTCGTTTGTTTTTGCAATGCTTTGAAAATTACAAGAAGTTGTTAAAGCAGTAGACGTGGACGCTTGGTTTTTACATTCGTTTTGTATTTTTGTTTCAACTTGAGAACTTACAGATTCAGGGAACGAAACAATTTTTTCTGATAATTCTTGAGATGGTTGTGGTTGACTAATAATAGAAAAGGCTAGTTTTCCAAACATAAATTTAATGTTTTTAGACTTGTGTGCCTCAGCTTCCATTGCCTTCTTTCTCTTTTCGCGTAACTTCTCCGCTCCTCCTTTCAGTTTTTCTTTGTCCATTTTTTAATGATTTATTATACAATATATTATAATAGGGCGATAATGGATAAACCTAAACCATATTTTTATTAAATTCTTTTTACAAATTTTGTTATTTTAATTACCTTAGTTAAGTCCGATTCGAATATTCAGGGTAAATAACACACGCAAAACACAAAGCACTTTAAGCCTGCTCTTACACAGTTTTATACGTTAAATTTCTGTGACCGAATGATTCCGTAGCCGTATGAAAATTAAATATTTCTAATCGCAGGTGGTACTTTTTTATTTTCAGTCAAAAATTGAATTTGTCCCTCTCATTTCATAAAATCGAATAGTGACCAATCCACAGCGCGTGACGCGTGACTTATCTTAATTACCACAAAATAAACAAAACATAAAAGGTTGAGAGTTATTTATGGGCAGTCGGAAGAAGAAATATAAAAACAAAATTTTTTGCTGATTAATTATATAGGCAAATAATATTGTAAAATACAGAAAAAAATGTACAAAAGTCCTACAAAAATTTGTTAAGAAAATGAATAATTCATTCCGGTTCTTTATTTTCGGTAAGTGGATGTTTATGAAGATAGGTTGGTAGATCACTTAGACGTACTTTCAGCCACCGGCCCTGCGGGCCTCTGAACAGCCGGCCCACCGGGAAATTTCCCGGTTCGTCTTATGGGCCATCCGCCCCTGTTTGTGACACTAAACCATTTTAAGAATGAACGGAAAATAGAGGGAAAAATACCTTCCCGTTCGTAATAATACTCAAAGGATAAAGGGGAACACTGATAATGCAAATTACATCAAACTTCAAATAAATAAAAGCATTACTGCTGCGGCGGTCGGTTCTGAACTTCAGCCCATGCTCACCCTGTATATATTGAGTCCAAAATATTCCCCTTTTCGTCAAAGGTAGAAACGTGAGCTATGTGTAAAATATTACTTTCATTTAAGTAATAGTTCTTGAGTTAAAGCAAAAATGGGAATCATTTTATTTTGTAAGGTGCTCAGTGCTCACCTTGTACATATTTTACCGACATCTTCTTGATTTTATGCCAGAAAGGCATATAATCTGCATGCAACTGAAAACTAGATGTTAAAGAGTCACTATAATACATTTAATTCTTAATTTTTCTGTGTTGATTTACATAGATTGTATTAAAAAAATATATTATTTTGTTAATACAAAAATGCGTTATAATTTTTATTTCGAAAATATTCTACAGAATACCTACTACTCATACATCCAAAATAATAAAATAATTCTACATTAGTGTATTGCTTTTAAACACTGCATTTTTTATTTGGAAGCGGAAAGAACCCAAATCCGAAAGGCAAAGCAGTTTTTATAATACGGCACCCTGTTACGTAGAATTATCGGTAACTTTGGATGAATTTGTGGTATTACACCTAATAATTTATTAGGTATGTTCCAAAATTTTAGTCTCGATGCCAGTTTAGATGGCGTCATTTAGTTATAGATGAACACTTACTTCGTTTAGCTTTCGAGTACTTTGTAAATCCATAGAAAACGTTTTGTAAACTTTGTAAATGTTAGCGGCCAGTAAACTCGTTATCGTATACCTTTTAATTGCTTATTAAACACTACAAACTGACGTTTGACAAAGCGTTGCGGCATACGTAATCAGAATCAGAGTTACTCAGAGCAACATTTAAATCATCAAATATAAATCCTACCATTAGTTTATATACAAATAAATGGTATTTAGGTGTAAATTCAAAGTTAACTCCCAAAAATTAAGTACCTAACTAAAGTACCCTCAGATAATATTGTTTATCTACTCCTACTGCACAATGGGCATGAATTATGATTCATAATCCACGGTTTGCAGGCAATCATAAAATTCTATTTTCATTATTCAATAGTTTGCAAATTGCAACCAATCAGAAAATTCTATTTTCATTATTCAATAGGTTGTAGCCAATCACAAAATTCATTCTTATTATTAAATGACTTTTGAAGTTCACAGCTGTCACAAATGTCATAATTCTGAAATATGAACACAAGGCTCCTATTGCATAGGAGTAGATAAAATATCGTATTATATTCGCGATTATGGCCATTATTCACTCAGATGACTTGCGCCACGCGCTTTCGGCTTGTGGCGCAAATGTCATCTTCGTGAATAATGGCTGTCATAATCGCTCATATAATAATATACTATTATCATTGTTTTTGTTGGATAGACTAACCAATTAATATTTTCATACTGGACATACTTTGAACTTTACACTATTGTTACATTGATACAAAATATTAAATCTGATTTAGGTAACATTATCATTTGGATCGACAAGACCTTTTGAATTTCTACCTAATATTTTTAACGTTGTGCGTGTTATTTACGTTGTTTCTCAATCCGACGCCCAAAAGAGTGAGTATTCTGTGACACTGATGTAGATGTCACAGTCGATTTGGATCCTACAGTTTACGGCCATTTGGTCAATTTGCTGCACGATTGCGGTTTTAATTACATAAATACCCTTGTTTGTCTTGTGTCAGTGAACTAAGAGTGCCTCCATCACACACATTCCAGACATGGCAAAGGCGACATCACATTAATCCAGATTCACTGGATCAAGATTAGTGTCGTCCTGTATTTTCCGACTCAATTAACGTTCATTCAAATGAAGTGCTGGTAAAGACGTCCGTAATCCGGCCAAAAATGCTCTTTATTTTAAGCTAGAAGGGAAAATCACAATCTGGATAATATTAAATGCGAAGGCCGTCTTGAATTCTGTTGGTATTTTTTATTGTAAGTATAAGAGTAATTCATTAGGTAAATTTATAATGGCTCAGTTTAGCAAAAAGACGAAACGGTGACACTGACATCGTTAAGTGGAAATTCTTTCTCGAAGCTGTAACCGCATTTATTATTATATAAACGATTTGTTTTTCTGATCCTGCAGTAATTGCATCTGCTGAAGAATTGGCATTTCTTTACCTGATGAAGCATGAAGTCAATCTGCTTTTTGCTCTCGGCTGGTAATTAGAAGATCATACGGAATACACAAACATAAATGTGAGTCTTGGTTTATTAAAGCATGCAGTTTTTAAAGAAATATGAATGACTGCATTAGTTGTACATAAAAGGTAACTTTCGTATATCAGCTTTTATTAAGAAAAATGAGTTTCAGTCATATGAAAATGGAAAATAAAAAAAATTCGAAATAATTTTTTCTTTGGATACGCCTCTAGACTTTTCTGCAAAATAAATATTTTTAAAATTAGTGCAGCGAATAATGTCCAAAAAGCGGTAACTATTACGAAAATATGGCCGGTAAACAATTATTGGAAAAACTCATTTTCCTACTCGGTAATAGAACGTCGGCTTTTTTATAACTTTTGGAGGCATGAAAAATGTTACATTTCATATATTATGTAAAGATCGTTGCTATGGAAATGCTGCAATAAACACATTCTGTGCGTCCATTTAGTTCTAGGCACAGAATGTAAAACACTTTCTGTTCACCCTTAAACGCTTTGGCAGACTGACAGTTATAATTTTTAACAAAACCAGCTTATTCAAAGCAATTACATTGCGTATTACTTGTTACTTTCTTTTACAATAAGGAAGTATTGGATTCACCCCAAAAATTCGAAATTGAGTTTTCAACAGATCTTCACGTTTTAGAGTCCCCTGATCCCAAAAAACATATGTTTTTCATTGGTCTGTCTGTGTGTCTGTCTGTATGTGTGTCTGTGAACAGAATATCTCAAAAACGGAAAGAGGTATGACGTTGAAACTTCATATATAAGTTTTGTGTACTATGTAGATGCGACAGCAAGCTTTTGAAAAAATCGCATAACCGGAAGTAGCTGTTTACTCTTGTGATTTTTCAGTTTTTTTCGGTTTTTTCAAAAACGGCTCTAACGATTTTTTTAAACTTTACATTTTTATTACATTTTTAATGTGTATTGGTGTGAGATAGGTGATTTTCCAGTTGAATACTTTTAAAATGGGTTTCTTTTGTTTTTTTTTCTATTTTTTTTTTATTAACTCCTATTTTAAATAGGACAACCGGTATATTATTACATTTTTGAATTTAGCTTAAAATTCTAGAGAAAATTTGTCTCTTGAACTAACACTATATTTTGTACTGTTTTTGTAAAATTTGTAATTTTTGAAAATTTTTGACAAATGCTGAAACATTTAAAATCAAATTTTTGGCTAATTATAAGAACACTGTAAAAGGAAGTTGTGTGCTTGTATCACACTAGATTTTTTTGGATTATTTTTGAAGTACTCAATTATGTATTATTAAACAGTTTTTAAACTTATTTAATTAATCTGCAGGAAAAAAATCATGTATACAATACGCAAAGAAAGATATTTGCTGACCTTCATGCTCTTGCTACCCTCCCTACGATCGGGTTGTAAACAATGCACAATGCAGCAAATACAAATAACTATTTTTTAGAAACTAAATCGGGATATTTCGGTAGATATTAGAAATATCTCCATCTCGATAATACGTGAGAACTGTATCTATTACTTCTCACTTTGCCACACGAAAATGTTTGTACTCATGCCTTTTATATGGACAATGATGTGCTTAGTGAGAATCTATATAATTGATTAGGTTCTAAACTCGAAAAGTAAACCATACCATATGGTCTTCTTGGCTCGACTATATTTTCTAGCCTGAATTAATAATACGAAACAAAGTACAGCGAAATGAATTAATAGTTATTTATGGTACAAGTTGAACCCTCGAGGGCACCAAACCGAGTGGGATCTTTTCTCGAGTGGATTGTTTGTAATACCACGTGTGCCAAATAAAATTTTATTAAACAACTCAATAGATAATAAAAAAAATACCGTTTGTATTGACAGTTGTGAACAGTTAATGTGACAAGTTATTTGGGAGTAGGCTGAGGTATTTATAAGACACATGAGTTCGTTAATAGTTATTTAGAATATGTGCGCGTAAAGCTAATTTTTAGTCACGAGTGGGATAGACTTAAAACGAGAGTGTAGCGAGCGTTTTAAGCTCGGCGAGTGACTAAATACAATACAATAGTTTATCTACAATAGAATCTAGAAAACAAGGTATATATAAAAAATATTGTAAATGTAAATTAGAATTACCTCATTAAGCAAAAGATTTGCCATGATAATAAAAGCTTCACCCTAGTAACCGGTTGCAATTTTGTTGGTTAAGACTTTTAACCACGTTACTACTGACAACGTGACTGAGAATCATGTCATTAAACAATCGTTTTACAAACGTAAAACTACCAACTAAAACTCAGTTTTACACACTGTCGTAGATAAAGTTCTTCTAATCCACGGTGTCAAAAGCAACGTGGATTATATAAGCTAAATAACCCACAGCGTTAAGTGCAATGTGGGTTATTATGAGAACAAGCCAGTATAGCCCAGTTTACTTGTTTAGAAAGAACTAGTAAAATCATATATTACCATAGAGCAAATAATGACAAGAGGGTAAGCCACAGCAACTTTGGCTGTATACGCGAATAAAGACCGTTTCCTAGAGGTCGCAAGTTATTGCCACCTATTCAACGGCTTACAATTAAACGTGTTGGGAACCAGAACCATTTTAGAGGCTTTCTTTTGTTGATTCAACAGTGTTGTCGGATCAGCAAATCTAAACGCTCTGGGCAAATTGCAATAACTAACATACGAGGATAATCCATTTACTTGCATCCGCACTGTCAAATGGGCGTTATATGTTTTTACCGATCGTGTAGGAAATTTATACCATGCAATTTGGCCTTGTCATAATCTTACAATTTGACAACAGCGCCAACAATTTTTGGCGCAAATAAGTTATCTGCAGCGCCCTGTACTCACGTTTAATTTATAATGTAATAATTATGCAATATTCTATATAGTTAACACATTGAACATTCCTTACGCGTTACTCCATAAGGCTGAACCTTTTTACAATTTTTACTCTATGATATTACTATTGATTAATGCTTACAACCAATTACAAATCATGAAAATTTGAATATGGACCAATAGTAATCGTTTTAGGCTGAATAAACAACAACTTGGTGTTTATTCAATGTAAGAACTAACTTGGTGTTCATTCAGCTCATGGTTGACACAAATAAACTAATTTGACAGTCTCAACAGTCAAGATGATTCGTTTTATACAGTAATGCTCTGAATACCATTCGAACCATTCATTTAAACGATTAAACTTGGAAGGTTAGCCCTCAAACATGTTGCTTTCGAAAATATTTCTCGCGCAAACACCACTATTTCGTGTCGGTGTTTGCACACATGATGTTTTTTGATGCAACGTGTTGCCAAGTAGTAGTAGTAGTGGTATTTGTGGGAAGACTCATGTGTAGAAAATAGGCCTTCATAGGCCCGTTTTGCCAACCCAATGGATAAGGTCTAGGCATGCAGAGTACCAGGTACCTTAGTCCTACTTAGAATTTTGCCGAAACGATGGAGTTCCAACCCTATCAAGGAATCTTTTACATGCTACACTTCGTAGTAACATGGGACCCACGGCTTTACATCACTTCCGAATGATGGCATTCTGTAGAGGCTTTCATCCGCATTTTTTATTTTTAAAAACCTCACCGGGATCGGGGATGGAACTCTCGACCCTTAGATTAGTAGCCAGAATGCTTACCACTGAGCTATGGAGCCCGGCATGTTTACAAGTATCATTTTAATTTCATCGACAATTTAACTGGTTTCATTGTCAACAAATGGCATTCTTCAATTTAAAAATAAACTACCAATCGAACGATTATTTTAGTGACAATAATTCGAGGAGCTTTATTTCAGCGACAATAATTCGAGGAGCTTTATTTCAGCGGCAATTTTTTCTGTAACAATTATTGTAGTGACAATATTTCGAGGAGCTTTATTTCAGCGACAATTTTTTCTGTAACTATTTTTTAATGAAAAGTTAAATTGTCAAGACGAATAGGACTCTAGGTCGAAATATTGCAGACAATTTTTGCTCCTCAGATTGTCTCGCTTCTGTTGCTTTAGAAAATAACGACTCGTGCAAGCACTCGTCGCTATTTTCGTCGCTGCAGAAACTCGTATCTGAATCGCAAAAATTATTGTCGGCAATATTTTGAGCTCTCGTCCTATTATTACTGATTAAATGAATTATTCTTATGGTAATACATATGAATATTGGGTAAATACATTTTATCTAATACCTCCTAGTTAAAAGGTTATAACTAGATAGATTTTAGTCCCATAAAGTGGCCCATAATTCACGAGTGAGGTAAAAACCACAAATGTGTATTGTTCGTGGCATCGTTAGTCTATTTCAAATTCGACCTCAGCAACTTAGGTTTTACGTCAGCCTGTGTCAAACAACAAATAAAACCTAACTTGTTAACTTTGAATTTGACGTAGACCGACAAATATAAGTATAAGACGAATCACAGGCGATTAGACATTTATTTGATCTCTTGGTACCTTAGCTTACTCCCAATTAATTAGTCGCCGACTTTTCACTGTTGTCAATATAAAATGTATGTTTTTCTTGATATTAATGACATTGTTAGTAACAATTTTGTATGGCACGACTGTGTTATGGCAAATTCACTTAAGAAAGGCTCCAATCGGCTTGGCAAGTACCGTCTTAATTAACGTCACAACTTTGCTCAAGGGCTGGAGTGGAGTCGGATTGACCTCATGGCATATTATGTTTAGGTGGTATCAACAGCTCTAGAGAGAAGACTTCAATCTTGATAGCGAAATACGTTCTTTTTTAGTCACCGAGAAATACTGAGAAAGCTTGAAATGGTTCTCGTAACGCCAATAGCTTCCAACTGCCGGTGAAACGTGGCTTTATAACTACGATATCCTTACGAAACAGTGTGGGTGCAGAAGATCATGCGTCATGGTCAGCGAAAAAGAAGATAATGTTATTCACAGCAACAATGCCTCTGCACATTGGGTCAATGTGTGTGTGTCATCTATTTGTCAATGACCAGATTGAATGTGCTTATACACGTTTTTACTTCCCTTGTAAAAAAGGCGAAAGAAGTATTGTAATCGCAAAAAAATCACCTGTCAATATTTCTTCAGATCTATACGTTTCAGGGTCCCTGATGACGAAAAACAGGTTTTATCAATTCCGTCTGTCTGCCTGTCTGTCTGTGTCTGTCTGTGGGTCTGTTTTTTATGTCTGTCTGTTGCCGGTATAACACAAAAACTACCTATTTGTTTTAGAAGGACGATATCTTGCATGCGGGTTATATGCCTTCCTGGCATAACATCGAGAAAATTTCAGTAAAATATATAAAGGGTAAGCACCTTAAAGAAATAAAAATCTGTCTTTTTTGCTTTAACTCAAGAGCTATTACTTAAATGAAGATAATATTTTGCATATAGTTCTGGTTTTTACTCTTGACAAAAAGGGCCTATTTTGGATCGAATATAAATACCTTATAAAAATAAAATTTGGTTTATTTTTAATTTAACTGAGAAATAGTAAAAGTAATAATTTTCACATAGCTCAGGCTGTGTCCTTGATGACAACGAGGTGTAACGTTATTTTTTTTAAGGTTGATGGAATTCGCATTACCAAGTGTCTATTTTTATTGTTTCAGTATTATTAGGAACGTTAAGATACTTTTAGTCCTAGTTTTATTTAATTTTTAAAATTGTTTAGTGTTCCAACGTCCACTTGCGAGGGAAGTTCTGAATAAAACTCTTTACAGATTTTTTTCTATTTCGGATCTTGCAACCTTAATGTCGCTCCTTCCCCCCGTGAAGAATCGACCTAATGGAAACGATTTCCAAATAACTACGAGCTGCTGTTCGCCGTGTTCAAAAGAAACTATTGGTTTTCAAGACTACCAAGCTCTTTTATGTGTGAAGGAAAAATACTGTAAATAAATAAATTCCTCTTGCATTTGTAATGTCTTCTGTATTATATTAGAGAAGAAATTCTTAACAGGTCGCAGATTTTCTACAGCTACATGCCACGAAATATATTAACTAATATTAATAATATTTATTGTAGATATATCAAAGATGTTAAGTTCTAGTGCAGACATAGATCCTGAAAAATTTCCAAATCTTTGCCTGCTAACGATTTATTTCTCTAAATCAGTTTCTTGGAAAATTTACATTATTTAAACTAAATTCAGCTTGCTGCTTACTGATTAGGCTAGTAACTATTCGTAGCAGTTTTATTATACTTGTCTTGGTTTGCAAGTTTTCCAAATGAAATGGATTTATATAAAAGCAAACCATCTAGTTATAGCTCATTTCATTGGGAAATATGTTTAATTGTACGAAAATCAATTTGCCTAGAATTCATCCTGCATAGGGTGCTATATAAATAAATCAATTTTCTAAGTAATACTTAATTTTTCTGTTCAAAATATATGATATCCCACCGCATTCTTTAAAAGTTTATTGCTTTAAAATGTAAATACCTTTTAAAAAATTTTCTTAATTACAAGACGTACTAGTTGCTATCTGACCCTGTTAATTTAGCTTTTAACAGAGTATGCACCACAAATACGATATCATTTCAGTAATAAAATTAGTTTGCTACCCTGTCGTTTGCATTCAGCCACTTCCTAATATTTGTTTTTACTTCCCTTTATAATAAAGAAGTATTGGATTCAAACTAAAGATTTGAAATTGAGTTTTCAACAGATAATAGTTTTACAAGTGCATAGCGTCAATTGAAATTGTTCATGTGTTTCATTAAAAGTTTAAAAAATGCCTACGGAAAGAGCAAATAGTATACCACATAATAAGTCGGGAAAGTGATGTTTTACAGGAAGAGGCTGTTTGAAATTCCAGTCGGTCAGGCCGAGTAATTTAAGCCACCGACTTCAGTAAGGACACTTTTCTGATGTATTATGTATACTATTTTTTCCACAACCGTTTAAATAAATGTCAGTAAACACAGTAATCCTAAATAATTCAAAATGTAAATGTTTACTTCCCTTTACAATAAACGAAGTATTGGATTCACCCCAAAAATTCGAAATTGAGTTCTCAACAGATCTTCACGTTTTAGAGTCCCCTGAATCCAAAAAACATGTTTTCGTTCATTGCTGTGCGTCTGTCTGTCTGCGTGTGAGCAGAATATCTCAAAAACGGAAAGAAGTATGGCGTTGAAACTTCATATATAAGTTTTGTGTACTATGTAGATGCGACAGCAAGCTTTTGAAGAAAATCGCATAACCGGAAGTGTGGTGTTTACTCTTGTAATTTTTCAGTTCGTTTTCGATTTTTTCAAAAACGGCTCTAACGAGTTTTTTCAAACTTTACATTATTATTACATTTTTAATATGTATTGATGTGAAATTCTCCAGTTCTCCAGTTGAATATCTCTAAAATGGGTTTCTTGTGTTTTTTCTTTTTTTTTACTAACTCCTATTTTAAATTTTTATTTCATTTTTAAATGTAGCTTAAAATTTTAGAGAAAATTTGTCTCTTCAACTGACGCTCTATTTTGTATAGTTTCTGTAGAATGACAAATGTTTAAAAATGAAATATCAAATTTTTGACGAATTATAAGATTACTGTAAAAGGAAGTTGTGTGCGTGTATCACACCAGATTTTTCATTATCAACTTTCAAAGCTTTGAGGTAGAAAGAAATATGATAACATTGATAACTAATTATTGTACCCTTATTTGGGCTGCATGGACAAATGGAAACATATTTATGAATTGGTACAGAAAACAAATAAAAACTGACAGATATCTTAACTTTTACTCTACTATTACAATTAAATACAAAAAAACATAATAGACAACTTAGTTGATAGAGCTTTCAAATTATCTTCTATTATATTTCATAATCAACCTTTAAAAAAATTAAAAACAATGTTATTAAAAAACAATTATCCATTATCAATAATACAATAAAAAATAAACTAAATAAAATTAAGATTTCAATAAAACTTAATACTCAACCTATTTTTTAGGAGACGAATTTAATAATAAAAATAACAACATACCAAAATATATAACTTCTACTACTACAATTAAATACAAAAAAGCATAATAGCCAACTTAGTTGATAGAGCTATCAAATTATCTTCTAACATATTTCATAATCAAAATTTTAAAAAATTAAAACAATGTTATTAAAAAATTATTATTCCTCAATAATAAATAATACAATAAAAATAGACTAAATAAAATTAAAATTATAATGAACCTAATTTTTTAGGAGAATAATTTAATAATAGAAATAACAATATACCAAAATATATAACTTTCCCATTTATTCCAAAATTATCAATACTTTTACAAAAAGAACTCTATAAATTTAATTTACAATTTGCTTATCAAATTAATAATATACGTAAGAGGACATTTCTTGTTTAATAACCTTAAAGATAGAACTCATATTAATGATGCATCTAATATTGTTTACCAAAGAGATTGCAATAATTGTGATGGAAAAGTATATTGGACAAGCTAAACAAAAACTAAGTTAAAGAAACAACACAAAAATTCAATCAAAATCAAACTATTATTACCACATAAACCTAATACAGCTTTATCAAAACATGCAGTTGAAAATTGTTATAAATTTAATTTTTCATACCAAAAATTTTACAAAAGGAAAAAACTTACAAAGCGATTCATTCACAAAATAATCGCAATAACATAAAGCTGTTATTAACTGTAGAACAGACAGAAAAACTGAACATAATTTATCATTCTTTAAAATATATGTACAAATAGTATTTAACTTTAGTATTTAGAAAGAAAAAAAATTGCGAAATAAATTATTAGAACAAATGAGTAATTGAACTTTTGAAACAATATCAGAGCGCATAAGCTATAAATACTCCGTCTTAATAAAATCCGCCATGGCCTAACACGGCAAGCTTAATGATAACACAAATTAATAATTTTATGCATAAATGTCAGACATATCATCACAATATTATTCAAAGCTTAAAGTAAATACATTTTGCCAAATGAAATTGATATTACTGTTAATCCTACTTGAAATTCTACAGGTATAATCTCAAATGCTACAATAACAAACAATCACTAAATAAACTAAAATGGAGGATCTACTTTATTTCGCAAACCACTAAATTAAAAATAAAAATCTGAAATTCAAGTAATAAATCAATCTGGCAATAAAGCATATATATATTTTTAAATTTAACTAAATCATTACAGCACATCCTTAAATTTTAACAAAAATGATGAAATAACTGCGAAAATCCTACGACACTCATTAATGACCAATAGAAAAATTAATTCACAAGCCGTATCCAAGACAACAACAAAATGTCTTGGAAATTTTTTGTAGGTAGACATTACTTCTTTTTAGGGTTTGTGTCGTTACGATTTTCTTACCGAATCTGCATTCGAGCATTAATTCATATCCTAAAATTATTTTTCGTCCATTCAACAACGTCCTAATTTGCCCTCGCGTCCCGCTCGGTCAAATTTATACGACGTTGTTGGAACGCACTCAAAAAAATTTCCGGAAAGAATTAATGCTCTTATGAGATTATATGTGAATATTTTTGAGCGGGAATAAAAGTCGATTTAAGGGACATACTGTATAATTATAAAATGCAAAATGTAGTATGATCAAGAATTATTTTCATCTAGTATGGCTATGGAATAGTTCACAATTTATAAATGCCACTATAACTCATTTAAAAATCAAATGTTAAATTTGACATTTAAGTATAAACATGGTTGCATTCATAAATTAGGAATTATTCCATAGCCATACTAGATGAAAATATATTTTGATCTTGCCATATAATTTCTTAGCCTTCAAACCATTAAGTTTACTGTTTTTATATGCTTCAACTGCTTACTCTGCTTTTCTGTACATTTAAATAGCTAACTTACAAAACCAAAAGTCTCTGTACTCATACTATTTAAGCATTTCCACAAAGTTAGTTTCGCATTAGTAACATTTTCATTGTTTTAAAAAATTCCATTGTATTCAGAGATATAAATAATGATAATTAAGAAATTAAGTGAAGCAAATTTTCTTGAAATTTAAATCTAATGAATATTTACGTGTGTTCGGGAAACTTGGAGTACACTTCATAACATCATTATAATTAAATTTTCTCATTAACATTGGCTAAGTAAGCATTCTTAACATACAAATTATAATGCAATTCAGTTTGATGAGTACAGAGCTTGTCCTTTCTCTGTCTTTCATTAAATAAGTTTAAGAGTTGGTTCTTCGTGAAGTCTGGTTTCACTTTATACATGTATTACAAAATATTTTATAAACAATGAACGCAGAGAGAAGTAAGTAATAAATTTTCTAGTAATAGGCTATGTATTCAAATAACGAACTAAATTCAATTTCATAATGGCTGGCTGCAATTGCATTGCAAATCAGCCGTTTAGCAAATGCTTTTCGTTACTGTATATGCAAATAAGTTTTAAAATTGCTAGTTTCTCAACTTAAACGCTGCAGGGAAGTAGATATGATGTTGACTAAGTAATCTAAAGAGAAAATGAATTTATTAGATTCCTATTAGTTGGTACCGCGTGTAAACTTTTCTGACGGTGCTATTAGATGCGAAATAAGAATTGTCCAACATGTAAAATAAAACTCATTAGTTATTGATTTAACAAGTTAAAAATCAAAATGCAAGATAATTGCTGTTATATTTTAAAATGTATGTCAATTTTAATATAACAAAATCAAAACATGGAATTCAATAACGATGAAAACGCACATCATATAAATTCACTGTCAGTATCCAAAGCAATACTTAATTAGGTTTCAATAACCTTCGATTGAGAAAACTTTTAAGTGTGAAATTCGATTAATGTAACATATTAAATTTCTGATCGAATAAGACCTCCCACTTAGCCACGAGAGATTCAGTGGTGGACCAAAAAAATAAACAAGCTGCACGTACTAAAAGTCGGCTGCAACAGTATGTGCCTCAGTTACTTTGGCCAACTAATGAGATTGTTTACCTGATTATTATTACCCGGTCAGCTACTTAATACCTTATACATGGTGTTTAGCTAACAGTTATGTGACAAAGTTCTCACAGTCACTGATTTTAATCCTGTTACATGAATTAATTGTGACATTCCTATGGCGCGACGCATTAATTGCTCGTTTAAAACTTAAACGTGAACATTTACCATTTTTGTGGAGTAACAAGCAGTGGATGGTTATGTCGCCGTTATTAAAATAAAATCAAAACGAACGCAGCTAAATCATTTCTTAATGTCTGAATAATCACTTCCCATGCAAGTTAATGCAATCTGGATTTTGTGTTTCTGTTTTAATGAGCTTATCTATATCATAGTATTATTTTCGATTATACATTAGATCGATATATAGTATGATCAAAAATTAATCTCATCTAGTATGGCTGTAGAAGTGCAAACCAACGCGTTTAAAATTGGCCTACATACTTATATTAAATTCAAACATCTCAAACTTTATTATTAAATATTCTTTTTATCCATCTTATTACAATATTATGTTGAAATAAATGAATTTGCACGTAAAAGTAATGTAATTGTCTAACAAATAAGCTTGCGCATGTCGAATAGACACTTCATCTTAAATGTAACCTAAAAATAAAATATATTGGAGCTAGTTTTAAAGGCAGCAATTTGTTCTTTCATAGTCATACTAGATGAGATTAATTTTTGATCATACTTTAGTAAATTCAATTAATTAGAAATACTGACTAGTCACAAGCTCAACAGTTTTCTAAAATTGAAGACTATTATTGAGTACTGTAAACAATTGAAATATAATTAAGGATTATTTGACACACTAGTTTTTGCTTAAGAAATAGTGTTTCCGGGCAAAGTTCTTGTTGGAAAACCTGATATTCGTGTACAGCGACCCAAAAAACATATAGGAACCAAATATCAAAACTCCACCGAAGCTTTCCCCTATTTTCTACTATTTGACTGGACTAAGTAACAAATAGTTAAAAAGTAATTGTAATATTGTAATATTGCAATTTATTGCATCATTACAAAAGTGCAAGGTGTAATGGATTCCAGTACATATAGACTAACAATATAATTTTCAGTATGGTTCCTCTTTGTTATGGTTATAATATACTAGAAACGAACTAGTTTTTTTACACTTTTGTTTATCAAATTCTATTAAGAATTTTTAAATTTTTAGAATTTTGATAATTTTGCGGCAGGTAAAGGAACAGTATCTTCGATTTTAGTGTACTTTGAAGGTAATAAAGGGTAGGAGAATTATTGATGGTTGAAATTACCAGAATTGCATGGCAAAGCATTAGGAGTAAAATGTATTTCATGACTGGTTGGTGCTAGTAATATTTTTTGTTTACGAAGAAAATTTTAGTAATTTTTGTTTGTTACAATTGTACTCGCACCAACGATTAATGTTACAAAATTCCACCAAAGTGGAAGCTTTGCCTTTGCCACAATTTAAAATATATAATAATACTAACTCCATGTATATAATTTTTTTAATTTGCAAACTAATACGTTTATTTTTTTGATAACATTAAACCATTTTAAAGATTTACCGCATTATACACTTTAATTCATGCCAAGGCAAAATGATATTTTATCTTGAAAAGTTAACCCGGTCAGGGACGAGTAAGTCTGTCGGGGACAAAGTGTTTATAATTATCTATAAAATAGAATATCTTAATGTTTCCGATACCACTGAAGTAGTAAAAAACTAGTAATATTAACTACATTAATTTGCAAAGGGATAAAATATTGTAGTCGATTCCACCCTACGTTGCAGAGGGCGTCTAATTTCTAGTCAGACCCTTGAACCGCTCGGCTGAGAAAGCTCATTTTTGTATTATGAAAATGAGGAATGTCAACCTAAAGTAAGCTCGATCGCGGTCAAAGTATTTAAGTGTGCTAGGTGATAATCAGCGAGTGACTGAAAAACATATTAGTGGCATTCTTATAAATATTTTATGAAAATCATTTTCAATCGTTGGATAAAAATTTTTGTCGACTTTCGTGCTTTCAGTCACTCAACAAATTTGAATCGTACACCAATATTAAATCTACGCACACTTATATTGAAACTCTTTTAATTACTCCCTCGTCGTCTAAAAGACGAAGAAAGTATTGTAATAGCGAAAAAATCACCTTTTGAGATTTCTCCAGATCTTCACGTTTCAGAGTCCCTAGATAACGAAAATCAAGTTTTCTCAATGCCGTCTGTCTGCTGTCTCTCTGTCTGCTTGTCTGTCTGTTGGCGGTATAACTCAAAAACTATTTGTCGGAGGAAGACAATAGTTTGCATACACATTATATGTCTACCTCGCATGAAACCGAGAAAATTTCAGACAAATATATACAGGGTGAGTACCTTAAAACAATAAAATATTGTTTATTTTTTATTTAACTTGGCAATAAATACAAGTAATAATTTGTACATAGCGCAGGTTTTATTCTTACCAAAAATGGGCCCCAATAGATACAGAATAAAGGTTTAACGATACAAAACGGAGCAACAAATTAGTGTGTTATTTAATATAGCTGCAACGCAAGAATTCGAAGCTCAGGTAAAAATAGCCCGTTCCCTTGCAATATCCCACAAAACGTTGGGACTGATAACGCGTTTTATTTGAAAATTTATTTAAATTATTAGAAACGTGAAGATATTTTTACTTCTAACTTAATTTGATTTTTAAGATTAGTGTCACAATGTCGACTAGGTAAGTTCTGGGTAAAGCCTCTTACATATTTTGTTATCTGTTTCTCTCTACCTTATAAATAATATACAAACAGCTTTTTCTAAAATATACATATAATCAAATTTGCGGTCACGGTTGTTAAAGAACTAATAAGCGACTTCTACGAGTCTTAAAACATCCTAATATTTAATTGCAAAACAAAGAATTGGTTAATCAGTGCACAAAAAACCAGTAGAGAATCGTTCTAACAAATTTCTCGGCTCATTGAAAAAATAGAAATTAGAAACTGCAGAAAAATATTGAAACTGAATAAAGTCATTTATGTGGTTTATTAAATCTTCTTCTATATAGGTAAGAATTAATTATGAGAAAACCCTTTTTTTTTAAATTGACCCTCTAAGGAATATTAGCATTTAAAATAACTATTTTTTTATTGTACCCAAAAAGTCTTGGACCATAGCACCTAGTTTACAACTAATTAGCTATTTTAGCATTAGCCTAATTTACTATAAAGTTTTAAAGTCTAACTTTCGCCCAATGGTTCTAGTTAGTTGTCCATTATCTTGCAGGTCGCACTTACACTAATTTCCACAGTGTTTTAAACTACCGCACCACGTTCTGTTTCAGGCACAGTCACGTAGCACTTTTCAGTAGAAGTTCAAACGGCTTCACTCGCTGAAGACGCCGTACCAAGCTGGTGTTATCCAGTAGCTGGATGGCCTCGTTGTTGGGGTGACGATGTAGTCTTTCCTCGTGGGCCTCTGCAAATCTCTTGATTTCGTTAGTTACTGTTTCCACCTGCAGGTCACGGTGAAGATCAGTATTTATTACGTACCATGGGGCACATATTATATTCCGCAGTACTCTGTTTTGGAACCTTTGGATTGACATAACATTTGTTGATTTTGTGCACCCCCAGAGCTGAATGCCATAGGTCCACACAGGCTTCAGAACTTGTTTATACAGTAGTACTTTGTTGTATGTGGAAAGTGTAGATTTTCTCCCGATAAGCCAGTATAACTTTCTGTATTTTAGCTGTAATTCGTTGTACTTGATCGATTGTAGAATGTTTATTTCGAAAATCGAATTGGTGTTCCGGAACAAGCGGTCTTTCATCAATGATTAGTTTGAGTCTTTTGAGCACTAACTTTTCGAAAAGTTTTAATATCACTGGCAGTAAGGAAATGGGTCTATACCCCTGAACTTTGTTAGCATCTTTTCCAGGTTTCGGGATCATAATTACTTCCGCACATTTCCAAGCGTGGGGTACGTATTTTAATCTGAGATCACTGTTAATTAAAGTTGTTATTTTTACTATTGCTTTTCTAGGCAGTTTCTTTAACATTTCGCCGTTTACTAGATCAAAACCAGGAGCTTTATTTGAATTAATGTTGGTCTTAATCTCTTTTATTACTTCACTTGGGGTTACTGGTAATATAGGTTCTCCATGTTCTATCGCCGGTTGATGTTCCCAATCCGCCCGTCGATCTGTAACAAAAATAGAGAAGCCACCCTGCGATTGGTTACTAATAATAATGGTAGTACAATCGCAGATCAACCCCCCTATTCCGTTATACACCGCGGAAGCTCTGAAAGGTTTTTTTTTGTACTTACCGCGATGGCCGGCTAGCTTAATTTCGGTGGCCTTGGATCGCAGATTCAACTCATCAGCTGTGCTTCTACAGGCTCTTTTAATAAAGGGATACATGGCGCCAGAGACCGTAAAGATCTCGAGTAAATAACAAAATAATTACAACCAGCTAAAGTTTATTTAATAAATAATAAATGGCTGTCATGTAAGATCATTGATAAATTATTATTGTCATAATTTCAATATATTTAAATATAACGTTTCCAATATGCATGAAAAATGCAGCACGCATATAATAAAAATTGAACCTCTTTTAGGGTCCTTAATTTACATGTGATCACAATTTAATGAAGGATTAAGCTTATTCCAATCATGTGTTTTAGCCGTTATCTCGGTGTTGACACAAAGTAGCGTGAAAGCACTTTTTTACAAAAGCATGTAATTAATAGACGTAAAAATGATCATGTGAATATGGATTAAAAGTTACCAATTGCAAACAAATAATGCATTTGAATTACACTGTTAATGATACAGTACATTTAATTAATGCTTTGAGCACGTGATAACAATTTAAAGTTCAAAGGCTGCAAACAAATCAAGCCCTTGGAATTACATGGTAGATAACAAAGTGCATTTAAACATTGCCATGAACAGGCGATAATAATTTCAAGTAATAATGGTTATTAAAAATTCGCAAATCGTTGCAGGCTGCCGAAGTAATTTGCCCGAACCCAAAACTCGTTGACGGTCGGTGTAATTAATAATCTTGGAAACTAACCTTATCGGTAGAAAAAACTGTGGCAGGCAGGGATCGAAACAGCTTAAAGCGGGCTAAACGACATCCTACGTTCAGCGTCTAGTGTTATCATAGGGGTCGAGGAGATATTTCGGAGCGTTCCCAATATTAAGCAGCAGGTCCACAACGTTTTTGTTCGAATGTTAATTAGAATTTCCAAGAAAAGAGCTAACGAGAGAAAATACAATTACTACCGTTGATATCAACAAGCCGTGCGAACACATACCTGATATGAGTAACCAGCTCACTAACGTAATTATAAAGTTGCGCACACATGATGTGACTTAACAAAGGTGACAATTGCAAGTGCCAGTGCGACGATGCGTTCCACAAGAGGAAAGCTCGCATACCACGGCCTTCTGATAAGATAGCGCAGGTCAGAAGAGGGCATCGTGCAATGATATGAACTCAAATCCAGGTACAAATAAGCGGCTTTGGAAAATGTTAACAATTCGAAATGTAAAGGAATTATAATTTGAATAAAAATATATAGGTGAAGCCTGAAATAATTGTAAAACTTGCGAAACAATTTGGCAAAGCCAAAAAATTGTTTCAGATCTTCATACGGTTGGAACTTGTTTTCTAAAAGCTCTGCGAAGATATTGGCTTTTTCTTGGTTGCTTCTTCCTTTACGAATTGGTGGCATTTTGGTGATTGGTCTTTTTATCCTTTTAACAGTTTTCCAGAGGAAGTAGTCTGTTGTCATATCGTCAGTTAATTCTCCCAAGAAGTTTTGTATAGAAGTCTGTTTTACCTCTTGAACTTCCTGTTTAATCGTAGCTGATAACCTATTTAAGATGATCTTATCGCGCGGGTTTCTAGTGTTTTGCCATTTCTTTCTGGCTTTTATTTTCGTTGCTATTAATTGCCGAATTTCTTTGGGATAGTTGTTGCCTTTAAATCGTTTTGGCAGGTATGGTGTAGCCATCCATGCTGCATCTTGCAGTTCTTCGATAAAATTCTCAGTTTCTATCTCCAATTCTTTAGGGGTTTTGAGCGAGATATTTAGCTCGATATTATTTTCTAAATACAATTGGAATTTTTCCCAGTCAGTGTATCTATTAGTCAAGCTGGATTTCTTTCTTTACTGATGATATTTTCAAGTGTCAAGACTACGGGGGAGTGATCTGAACTCAGAACGTATTCATCACTAATTTCGATGTAATTAGATGAGATATTCTTAGCGATAAAGAAGTCTAATAAATCTGGCCTCTTATTAATATCAGTAGGCCAGTATGTCGGTTTTCCTGTGGAATGAACTGAACATCCACAGTCATGTACGGCTTGTCGTAGTTCACTTCCCTTAGTAGTCGTTATAGTGTCACCCCATTCGGTATTCTTAGCGTTGAAGTCTCCTCCAAATAACTAATGAGTACCTTTAGACGATTTTCGTTAAAAATTAAATACTTTTAGGATAACATTTGAAATTACCAAAACCTCTCAAAGACGCATTTAAAAATCTTAATAACACGTTTATCAAGTCTTAGTTATACAGTTAGATGCAGATTAAAAAGTTTTTAACATCTTTTTTACCTTTAATCCAAAAACTTATATCAGTATTTCGCTATGTGTCTTCTTTTTCGACTCACATTCCTATAGTTAAAGAGCAAGTAAAGAAGTACTACGTTTGTGCTATAAAAATAATGGGAAGATAATCAGTTCTATCACCTTTACTACACAATGTACAAAGGAAGCTGCCTACTGATATTGATCCATTAATAGAGCTGAGTGTTTAGTTTAAATACTTTTTTACAAGAATTAATTGTATTACCTATGTTTTGCCGAAATTTGTTTAAAAATCTGCTGCCATATAACAGTTATTTGCGTAACAAGCACTGAAGGTGAGTCTTTACAGGACGTGTAGACAATTTCCAGGACAAGCTGTAGGTGACTCCTGGAAGCCCTCGAGTCCAGCAAAGATGCTATAACTTACAATAAAAGTTATCACACCACCTCGGTGGCTGAGCGGATAGAGTGCCAGGCTTGCATATCTTGAAGAACACATGAGAGAAATTTCTAGTAGTAAAAATTCGTAAGTATTTACGGAAAAAGCATATTGTATTATTGAAATTATTGTTGGCAAAGAGTCTGGACCATTGGGAATTAATATTAATAATAATTGTTCGAATTGTAATTTTCATTTAATTCTTGGATCCCACCTTCGGTATGGTATTTGTTTGTGGGGATCGACCCCTATTCCAAAATGGTATTTCTAACCCAAACGAGGATTAAGAGGTACCTCTATGGTTGGCGTTCCTAGCACACGTAGTTGCAGACCAATCTTTAAACAATTTGGTCTACTGACACTTTGTTCTCTGCACATCTTTGAAATTGGCATTTATTATATAAAAAAGATTAGTGACTGCAAATTCACCTAGTAATATTGACTCAAAATCTGTAATCGATTGCCAGCTGAGATTAGAAATAGCGATAGTATCTATATATTTTTTTAAGAAAGTTAAAGCATTATTTAGTTGAAAAATTATTAAATAAAGGGAAACACTATTTTTTGTGGATACTTAATTTATTAGATTTATTAACAAAGGGTGTAGAATATGAAATAACTGTAATATTAAGCTATTCCCTATTAGAAGTAGATTTCACTAATTGTCTGAATCTTTTAAACAAAGTTTACCTTAGAAGCCGACGGATTCTTATATTCTAGCAACATGTATAGTTGTAGTTGTAATTATTAAATATAAATCCCACCATTTTTTATTCTTGTGAATAGCTGATAATTATCGAAGCAGTTATTTTTGTGCATAGAACCGTTGGGATTATTCCATGTGATAACCTTTTCTTATCTCTTAACTTTATGCACGCCCTATACGGTAAATTACGATTTAATCACATCATTTCCACATAATATTTATATTTATAGCCACAGTCATTGTTCTAGTGGGCGTGCTAATGCAATCATTTTGCTATAATTAAATTTCGAGACTTATCAGCAGCATCGGCCATAGTATTGGAGACCTAAACCGTTAGCTTGAAACCATCATGTATCATAGAAAGAGCATCCGTTTGCGTGCTAAACCGAAACGATATAAATATTATAATTGTGGCGTATTTTCAAGTAAACTTTAAAAGGTTTTCTGGCAGCTGACAGATTTATAACACTGCTATTTAGCGCAAGCTTTGTGGCGGGCTTTTGTGGTGAAATGGGAGGCGGAACAAAATTTGGGTTGCATAGAAAGGGTTACCTGTAATCAAGTGACGGCATTTTCGCCAGAAAATTTGGAATTCAAGCGTAACGTTTATGGGAATTGTCACTTAACACACTAGTTATTTAGTAATTGATAATCTATTCTACACAATGTATATTATAGTGCAAATGTATTTATCTTAATTCATACCCAAATCAAAATCAACTATGGGCTGTAATGAAACACATGAAACCGAGAATCGTAATTATGCTATTTGATATAAACGTTTTAGAATCTAGAGATCCCAAGAATATGGCATTTAAAGGTATAAGGACGTTGTCAAGTTTAGAGTACACTCTCAATTATTCGTGTTAACGACCGGGAGGGATATCCGAATAATAAACGTCAGAATATACGCAATAAAGACTATTTCTAAATGCAGGAAAAACCACAACTATATCACTTTTTCATGCCCACAAACATTATAGGTGAATTTATTCGTCTCTTGAATAAACGCTAATTAATGTGTGTTTCTTCTTATCATAATCTTGCAATAATTAGAAAAATTTGTGACTGTTCTCAAAAAGAGTAAAAAATTGAGATTAAGCGTTTAGTGATGGACAAAATTGACTCGTTAGAAAAAATATTGTGTCTGCCACGTATGGAAACTCGGTTATTCCACCACTTGACGGTTTGCAAACATTCGTTTCGTTTTGGAATAACTTTTATTTCTACACTTGGTAGAAAAATAGTATATTATGATACAAGTGCATAAGTACGCCTTTAAAGCACGTGCGACGAGTTTATGAGCACGATGCGCTAGCGGGGTGCTTTTGATGTCGCCAGTGCTTTAATGGCTCTTATACTTGTATCATACGCTATTTTTTCATATCATAATAAAAACGAAAAGCTCTTGTACGATGGTCTACTGTGAAAGGATTAATTTTTGTCAATCTTACGTCAAAACTGTATTATTATTGTGACATTTCAGCATATAAATTGTTTTCGCATTATTCGCAGTTGGTTGTGGACTACCTTGTATTACGTACATTTAAATGAAAGATATGAGTAGATTTCTTAGTAATGGTAGTTTTGGATGGTAGGTACCTGAATTTCTAGCAATACATGGGGGTCGATTGCAATAAATAGAAATAGCAGTCGTGGTACACTTAAATCAAGAAATAAAAATTAATTAAAAAACAAATTTATTTTAAATATCCCTTATCTAAAAAATGTAGTAATATACAGTGTGTTCTATTTGAAAATCAAAAGTGGTATCGTTTCCGCTGAAACCGGGAGCGAAAAAGCATGTATTCATATGTCAAAAAGTGCAATCTATCAAGTAGATAGGATGTGCAAAGTTTTAAAAATTTATCTTAAAAACGAAAAAAAGGGGTGTACCATGATCGTGTTACATCCAGCATAAAACTAAGCGTATGGTATGCCAACTAATTGTGTGTAATGGAGCAACGATCATCATCGTACCACAGCTCATTTTATGTAAAATCAACACAATATTTTACATATCTATGTTAAGCTCAGGCTCAGGGGGTGCTAACTTGAATGCAGGGTGTGATGAGCACCCACAAGCACCCCCACCCCTTCTCTAATTCCCGCTTATGACTGTTAAGGTGTAATACATTTATAACGGTGTAACGTTTCGACCAGCGCGAACGCGATTTTGAAATTCAAAATTAATTCGGGCGTTCTCCCATGGTGTAAATCACGTTAAGAACCGGAGCGCTGCATCGCTGGGCCGCGCGGAAGACGATAAGCGACGTCATCGCGGGCAGACGCAGGGATTCCTCTGCGTACCTAAAGGAAAAATCCTCTACTCCAACGAACCGGTTTGAGTCGCTAATTACGCTGGCGCGGGCTATATAAAGCAGATCCAAAGCCATTACAAGACAGAATTTTTCCCGAACCTTTTCCTCACCTGACTCCGCCCCTCTTCGATAATTTTCCTGAACCTTTCTCCTTGCCTAATCTCACTCAGGAGGATCTCTAGACCCTTCGAGGGGGCTCCTACCAGTTGTCCAGCACCTAGTTACCAGGAGGGTCATTCTAGACTCGTCGATTACGCTTCCCAGCACCTAGTTACTCAGAAGGCTCACTTAGGCCCGACGACGACGATTTCCAGTAGGTACCTGGTTACCAGGAGTTCGTCGGCGATGATCCCGTCCATAAGCTAATTTCCCCGTACCAGGACAACGAAGCCGACGTACTTAAACCCATTAATTGCGTCCAGAACGGCTTAACACCATCGAAGCTGAAAACGCAAACTAGGAGGCGCAGCCGCTTTCGAATAGGGAGCAGCTTGACGGGGATCATCGTCAACAAAAGCCAGCTGGTATTCGATCGTAATTCACTTACCTGGATGTGCGAAGTTTCTACCAAAGGTAAAACCAGATAAACTCGCCGGCCGCCTAAATCTCGTCACAGTACACCTGCAGGGCGCGATAAACACTAGCAGCTCCGGGTATGCATGTAATTTAACAAATACTGGGGTGCAAAGCTAGTCTGCGTCCGTAGTTGAAAGACACTACACGTGCACCCTGGGTAATGCTAAAGAACTAGCACATCCCCGGGCAGACTATTCCCATCATCATCTTGCCCCTAAGTACATGAGCGAGCGAGCGAAGAAGAAGAAGAAGATGAACTCGCAACTAAATCCAAATCATAGATGCGGATCTTCTCAGAGCCCCCAGACTAGGAAAATCGGACCGTCAGTCGGAATTTGCCAACTGAACATAGAAAGTATTAGCAAATCCAAAACAGAATATTTGTCTAAACTATTGACCAACAATAACATAGATGTCGTGGTCCTTCAGGAAACACACACCGTAAACGAGGAACAGTTCTGAAGTAGAGGTACTATCCCAGGATACACAGTACTCGGCAAAAGCTACCATCATGCCTACGGGACCGCTACGTACGTAAAAAATACCATCAAAAACGCTCACCTAGTATCTACCAACGTCACAGATAATATCTACAACATCACCATAAAAGTCGAGTCACTCACAATAACTAACGTGTATAAACCGCCGGGGGTGACATGGCCTGCAACTGTACTCCCAGTACATAACTATCCTGCAATCTACATTGGTGACTTCAACAGTCACAGCACCGAATGGGGATACAACAGCGACGACTAGGCAGGCACTGAATTAACATCATGGGCTGAAAATAGCAATATACAACTCGTTTTCGACGCAAAGCAACCAGGCACGTTTAGATCTTCCGCCTGGGGCAGAGACTATAACCCCGACCTTTGCTTTGTCCCTAAAAGCGAAGCGAACCAACCGCTGGCAACACACAGAAAAGTGCTGCCCAGTTTCCCACATAGCCAAGACAAGCCTGTCCTAGTAACAATCGGAATACAAATACCAATCATTAGCTCTATACTCCTGCCCAGATGGAACTTTACCAAAGCCGACTGGAACAAATTGCAAAACATCCTCGATAGCACCGTCCACTGGAACCCTCCAAAACCCCATAACTATGACAGATTCTGCGGCGCAGTAATTTCTGCTGCAAAACAAAGCATTTCAAGAGGATACTGAAAGATTATATCCCAGGCTGGGGCGAAGACAGCGAAGCACTATACCAGGAATACTTAAACAGCGGAGATCCACAAGTCGCAGATGAAATACTACACAGCTTAGATACTACTCGCCGTAAAAAATGGTCCCAAACTGTAACTAGCATAGATTTCACGCATTCCAGCAGAAAGGCCTGGAGCCTGTCCGAATAGAACCAGCAGTAACCCCAGACCAGGTTGTCAATCATATCGTCTCAACATCTAGTACCATTAGCAATAAGAAACATATAACGCTGATTAAAAAAGAGCTGAGGCAACAAAAAAGGGGAAATACCGAAGAGTCAAACCTCACAAATCCCTTTTCACCAGAAGAGGTATCTAGCGCGATAAAAGAAATGAAGACTGGAAAAGCTCTCGGATACGACAGAATCCACCCAGCATTTTTGCTCCACAGTGGCGCTGTAGCTAGAAACTGGCTAGCAAAGTTCTACTAGGAAATCCTCCTCACTGGCAACCTACCGTCAAAACTAAAAGAATCAAAAATAATATCACTCCTTAAACCACGCAAAGACAAAGATAAGCCAGAAAGCTACAGACCGATTGCTCTTAGCAGTTTGTATTACAAACTACTGGAAAGGCTAATCCACAACCGCATCGTCCATAAAATAATGGAGCACGTTCCAGTGGAGCAGGAAGGCTTCCGTAAGAACCGAAGCTGCTGCGACCAAGTTCTCTCTCTAACAACGTGCATAGAAGCCGGCTTTCAAAAACAGCACAAAACATCAGTGGTCTTTATAAACCTTACAGCAGCATATGATACAGTCTGGCGACAGGGTCTCATATACAAACTCCTATAAACCACTAAGTGCAAAATAATAACCCGGCTTATCGAAAACATGCTAATCAACAGCACTTTTCGAGTTCACATGAATGGCCAGATAAGTAAGAACGTATACTGAACAACGGCCTCCCCCAGGGGTCGGTATTCGCCCCATTGCTCTTCAACCTATATGTGTCCGACCTGCCTGAAACGCGTTCGAAAAAATGTATCTACGCCGACGACATGGCTTTAGTATTTAGCCACCAAAACCTCTCGGTGACAAAAGACGTACTGAGCGAAGATTTAATAACCATGAACGACTACTTTATGAAATGGCGACTTAAACTCTGCGTATCCAAAACCGAAGCAACATGTTTCCACCTAAATAACAAAATTGCCAATGTTAAAATAAACGTCCAGTTTAATGGTGCCCGCCTAAGGCACAGTAAGTTTCCCGAATATCTCAGTGTCACTCTCGACAGAACACCACCTGGTTTTACCTTATCACGAAAAACATGGAGCAGATTAAACCGTATTCGCACAAACTGCGGAGCATGCACCCCCTCCCTATTTAGATGCTCCAAATCTGAAAGTAGCACATCCGACTGTGGTGAAGAAAGGCAAACAATTCACCATATTCCCAGCCGCTGTACAGCCGAAGACTTCTTGAGAGCCACCCCATCAGCTGTTATTTGGATTGAAAACTTAAATGTTAATATTTAAGATATTTGATATACTTGTTCTCATGTGTAGCCATACGATAAATAAAATAACAAATACTGCCCTCACTTTCGTCCGTTCAAAAGTTTAAAGTCGAATTTAATATTTAAGTACCGCCATTAGGTGGATTTCGCTAACAACTGTCATTTCTGCATCCAGGCCCTCCTAACTACCTACGAGACATTAGAACTATTCCATGTCGAGGCTTGTCTAAAAGTGCCTGACACGGCCCGAATCCAAACGACCGAGACGCACCGTTAGAAGAATCCTGATTTATTTACAAGCATTGTTACATTTTTATTTCTTGTCTTGTTTAATACAATTTAATTTGATGTGTAGTTAAACATATTATATGCTTATACAATTTATTCTGTGTACTTTCTTGTGTTACCAAACTTGAGCTGATTAGTGGTAATTTGGCTTTCTGAGCTGCCTGGAGGCAGTTTCGGTCTGGTAATTGTAGCAAACATATTAATCAAATTTTAAATTAAATTAAAATTTGCCCGTTCCGGCTACAATTGATCTTATCCTGGAAGATTGATATACAGTGCTCTCGTAAGTATAGTCTGTTCACTAAACATAAAAACACAAAGTGGCCTTTGATTTCTAAAATTTCATGAGTGTACTTCCAAAATGCATCTTTTGTCTAGGAATGTATTTACAGAAAGTTACTAAAACAAATAAGTTAAGAGTGTGACATTTAATTAGCATCTGTCATAACTACTTTTAAGGATGTTAAACAAATACTGTGTTGGATACTATTGATGTAGCATTTATTAATAGGTATTTTTATTACATTTTATAAAAGTTCAGGCAAGAATTTCCAGAATAATATGTACTTTGACACTGCAATAATGACATTTATTAATTAACATTTATAAATTCAAAGTAGCCTTTATGCAGGTGTGGAAACCTTTGCAAAACAAAATACAGAATCCCTAGCACAACAATTTTACGTATATGCCAACTTCAAGAAAATTTAAATGTTTTTGTGTTTACTGAATGGCCTATAGTTGATAAATTAGTTAAAAAATAAAAGAATGACTTTAGAAAAAAAAACGTTGGAACCCGTCGATTTTTATTTTTATTTGAGCATTTTTTCAATGCTACTGACAGTAGGCAAGACGACCGACATGTTTTTATTAATTGCTGTCATTGATAAAAACGTAAAATCATACTTCCTAACATAAAATTTAGTATTTTGCAATTTTAACATTGCTTTTATTAATTTTTGGTCGTGTGATCTATACGCAAAAATCAGCTTAGCGTAAACAAATAATAGGTTATTTCAAAATCCGCAATAGAAAAGGGGGTTTCCATTAAAAAAAAAACATCGATGACGTCATACCTCCTACACGAGTCACCCGGTATATATGCATTTTATTTGAAAGAATGCTCAAATCGACATTGAGTTTTTTCCAAAAGTTATTCCTTGAATTTTTAACGTATTTATCTACTACTTTACTGAAGCACTGTATATTCACGTTTCTATATTCGTAATAAATTTTCTTATAGTAAAAGAAAGTTAGGGCTAATTTTGTACACTTGTAGCTTTAGTAACAAACATCATGATATACATAAATATACCGGCAAAGGGTAAGGGTAAGGGACATCAAAACAAACATTTTTTGCTGTATAAACATTTGTCCGAAAAAGCTTCGTTTTCGAGATACAGGGTGTTAAAATTTGTAGAAAAAAAAAACGCTGCAGCCGATTTTAATGAAATTTTCACAGTTTTTTGTTAACTTTTTGAGCCATCTTTTGGATCTATAGCAGTTGATACTGTAATTACAGGGGCGTCCTCACGGGGTGACCTGTTAGTGTTTTTGCATAAAAAAATAACACCCAGTGTTTTTTTTTGCAATTTTTAAACTTGTTTAAGGTGAAGCAACTAAAAACAACTTTTTTTCATTTCAGCGTTTTGCGTATCTTGCTTCGTTTTCGAGTAATAAAATTTGAACCATTACCTATTTTTACAAACTTTAACAGCCTGTATCTCGAAAATAAAGCGTTTTTGGACATATGTTTATAAAGCAAAAAAGATTTGTTTTGATGTCCCCTACTACCCCTGAAAGTTTGTCGGTATATTTATGGAACACCCTGTATATTGGCATTTTAGCGTTCTTAAACGATTTACCTTATTATTAGGAAAAATGAAAAAAGGAATCTCATATGATAATTAGGTATAACTCCTGAGTTGTTAGGGCGGATAATTTTTATAGGAAGCTATTAAAAATTATTATGAGATGTGGTATGACTTGTTTTTCACAGGTACAAGTAGTAGGTATAGAAACACAAAACATTAAAGTTTATTGCTTTTTTCAGAAAGAATAAAATAAAATTTTTCTTGTATTGAATAGCTACGGTTATATTTTCAACCGAATACATAATTTTCGCCTTTACGTGATAAACAAACTTAAAATTGTAACAACTGTAACAAATAGTATTAATGTTTATAGAGTAAAAGTTACCACCTACAATATTTACATTTAAAAATCCCTACAAAGCTGCAACTCCTAATGCATTGCAAACTCATTCTTTAAATTTTCTCGATTACCTACGTATTATTTATTATAATAGCTGTAGATTATTAATTCGTTAATGACTTTTATGTAAAGATTAATTCTAATATTTCCGGTCTTGTAGCATAATTTTCAAATTACATATAACTATACAAAGTTCCACTGTTTAACATAAGAGGTTTCCATTATTAAACTATACAATTTGAAAATGGCGTCTTTCAATTCAAAGTCAAATAGAAATAATAGCTCTAGAAGTTGCCCGGTAATAGTGAATCGTTAGTCAAGCATTCATAAGCATACCATGTTTATTTGCATGTAACCGTAACATTAATAGCGAAGCTATTTCAATCTAACTACATCAAGCCATTACGACCAGAAAAAGAGTGTACTTAGAGAAGGAAAACGGCAATTATGCAATGACCAATTGCTCTCTAACCACAGAACAATATTCGCTTCCTAAAGTAATGACATGCTATTTTAGGGCAGATGCCTCAGAGCAATTCGTGCACCTTTTAAGATAATAACTTGTTGATAGACCTTTGGTGGTATTTGTCTTGTGGTTTTGTTTCTGGGAAATCGTCAACGTTTCTTCACTTTTCGACATGCGATCACTTCCTGTTCAAACAGAATTATCGAGCGCTAAAGATTTCCAAACAGAATATTTCAAACAAGGAGTGAATATTTTCTACGCCGAATAATAGCCGAATAAGAAATAAAGGAAGATATTGAATGCACCGTATTTTAATTGATTAATTAAGTAGTTATAGATACAACTGTTAGTTTAAAGTTGAGATTATAAAATTAGGTGGAGGGTTAATATAATTGGCGCTGCTGATGAAATCAGTACTTTAAATCCAAAATAAAATTAGCGCTAAGCTTACTGTTAAAGAAATATAAAATGAACAAATATTTATAATCATTCTGATGGTACTCAATTCTACTGACACATAAATCATACAGACTGCATACAATTTTCAATATAATTTGACTTCTCATTGGAATGAAATAAAACAATAAAATTATACAACAATTACAGTTATATGCGCTTTCTTTGTAAATAACTTTCTAAAATAGTCCTACTATGTTATAGTAAATGAAATTCACTGCAAAATTGCATGGTATTGTTTACAAAAATATGAATACCAGAGGCTGGGACCAAAATGGAAAAATAAAAAGAACCAGTGTTTCCTCGAGGGCCAACACTGCGATTACTGATTTTTAACTGATGCTATTGTAAAATAATGTTCAGGGATAAGTATTCGTTTACATAAGACTCGGTTTTAGCACTTTTTCGTTTTTAGAAGCAAAATCTTTTAAATCATTTCGTGTCTTAATAATATGCCATGTCTACGAGGCTATACTTCTCGATTTGGCAGATCACTATTGCAAATATACTTAGTTTCTTGTTACTATATATAAAGAGGACATAATATACATCTGATAATTACGATATTGTGTAATACAATTACTTGTATGCTGTTATTTTCAACCGTTGTCACTTTTTCAGTCCATATAAATTTCCAGAGCAAATGACAAGCACTAATTAAATATAAAAACCTGATTTGAAATTTTAATACTGGAACATGGAAGTGTGATCGAAGATAATTTCCATAATAATTGCAAGGCACCCTAGGTTAAAACGATTGCAGCTATAAGCTTGATATGATGTTGACCAAACCCATCAGTGACTCACAGTTTGGATTTAGACAAGGTATGGACACGAGAGAAGCATTGGTTGCAACGCAAGTACTTGTGCAAAACTGTTATGACCAGAGAACAACTGTAATCATGTGCTTCATAGACTTCGAGAAAGCCTTTGATAGGGTACAACACCAAAAACCGTTGCAAATTCTAAGGCGGATGGATATTGACCAAAAGAATATCCGATGTATTGAAAATCTATATCTGAACCAAACAGCCCAAATTAAGATCGATGGCAACTAACGCAAATGAAATTCTCAGGGGAGTCCGCCAGGGATGTATTCTCGCACCCCTGTTGGTTAACCTATATTCCGAACAGATTTTACAGGAAACACTTGAAGATGTTAAGATGGGCATCAAAGTTAACGGGGTGTGGATTAATAACATCCGATATGCGGACGATAGCGTTCTAATCTCTAATAACATGGATAATCTTCAACTCCTAGTCAACGTAATAGGAGACCACTGTCAAAGGATGGGCGTTAAAATAAACACGAAAAGATAAAAAATATATGATAGTGATCCGTGAACCAGACACTTTCAGCAACTCCAGTCTAACACATGGAGGGGAACCAATTGAGAGTGTAAACAAGTTCAAATATTTCGAAACATGGCTTAATGAAGACTGGGCATCCGATTTAGACATAAAATGCCACATAGAACACGCCCGAAGAGCGTTTGTGAAATTTAAGAGAATTCTCACAAACGCAGACTTTGATTTAAACCTTAGAGTAAGATTTGTAAAGTGTTACATCTGGTCAGTACTGTTATATGGAGTGAAGGGATGGACCTTGAAAGTGGCCACAATCAACAAATTGGAAGCATTTGAAATGTGGACATACCGCAGAGTGATTAAAATTCCATGGACGCCACGTGCAACAAATGAAAATGTTCTTAGAAGGATGAAGAAAGACAGAGAACTAATAAAGACAATCAAGAAAAGAAAAACATCGTACCTAAGTAAAAGAGGAATGAGAAGGAAAAAGATGTCATGGCTACGCAATGGACAGAACTGAGAACGGTGGAAGACCTAATACATACACCAAGAGACGGGAATAAAATGGAAAATGTGGTCGCAAAAATTTAGTAATAGATATGCATGAGAAGAAGAAGAAGATGTTGACATCGGATCATGAGCCATTCTTTATAAAATTCATAAAGACCGGCCCATTAAAAAAAAATTCTCCAGCTGTCAGCCAAAGCGCATCGACACCACGCGTAATTTATCACAGCCACTCATAAACGCTAAGAGCCGACTCGAGCTTCAGTGAAATCGACAATCTTGGAAACGCATTTTTAGCAACGTTTAAATAGGCAATAATATGCACGCCTAGATATCTAGATCACGGTCGACCTGCACAATGGAAAAGATTAAACGCCGAAGATAACACAACACTGAGCAGTTAGAAGCAAAGGGATACGCGGCCACTTCTTTACAAATCACGACCGGACACTACCAATAAAGCCCTGCATGTGATTTTAAAAACACGCATGTAGTAAAATGTGAAACGCGTCCAGATCGGCATAGTCACATCGAGTATGGTATCAAAAAGCGTCGATTTCAATCAGCTACACGATAGCATGAAAGGCCCGCCGCGGTACTTATTAATAAAAATGTTAGGCACAAATCAGAAAATCCGTAAGGAAATTAGCTAAAAAGATCCCACTCTCGCAACGACTGAAATCAACGGGGCAAAATTAGACGTCGTGGCCCTTTATAAACTCGGTCGCATCTTACTAAAATCATTGAGGTCTAGAAGTTCGAACGACTAGTTCGGCTCTGTTTGCAAGCAACAGCCCCCAGGACCTAGAGTTCGCACTCCCTAAGTGCGGCCCACCTGCGACCACCAGCATTCAGGATTAGAAGTTCGAACGACTAGTTCGTCTCTGCCTACCAGAACCAATCAAAGAGAATTTGAATAACTCCATAAGTGCAGCCCATCTGCAATCACCAGCATTCAAACCTCAGAGTTCGAACTCCTTTTAGCTCGGCCTAGCGACAGAATCTTTCCATACTTTGAGAACGAGTCACCTTTCGCTCGGCTAAAGTACATCAGTACGTCCAAGACCGAAAATTCCGCGCTCGCCACTCATACGTCCGGCCAGATTTTCGTCTAACACAGCCAGCTATTCTAAGACAGGAACAATTCTGAGCTCGTATTCACAAGTGCGGCCGGAGTTTTTTTGTTCATTTCTAACACCGCCAGCCGACGTCCACAGCACTGTTTTCAAAAGCGTACCAAGTTCACTACGCCTGCGAGAAGGTCCCCGCCACGAGAAGACTTCGGCTAAACACAGCTCCAGGTCCTAGAAGATCTAGCAGGCCGCCTTCTCCAACGAGGGTCAATATGGCTTTTCCGAAGACGCCCCAAGCTTCAGATCCGCTCCAGCTGCTTGTGGCTGAAGTGTCTCTTCCACCACTTGTCATCCGCACTGCTCTAAGATGTTCTCCAGGTCTGCCCTGTACGTGAGAAGCTCCGCGACGCGAGAAAACTTCGCCTGGAGACGCTTACTAGGTTCTAGAAGCTCTGACACACCGTCTTCTTCACCGCGGGTCGACTCTAGCTCTTCAAGCATCCGGTTTTCAGCAAGCCTCTTTCAGAAGCTCGCCATCACCATCACCACCTACTACACTGGCCCCAACGGCCCCACAGCTCGCCCAGCAAGACATCCTAGATATCGTCAACCAATATTTTTGATGCTTTATTTCTTTAACTTTGTAGATAATAATGTGTAAATAGTAATTTTAAACTTAGAATCAAAACAATATTAATTAACTAATCGCTATATTTTAACAAGAGCTTCACCTCGACTGCTCTTCGTTAACACCCTTTACCATTGAGCTAATTGGGTGAATAAATAAGCCTCATTCTTGACACCGGCCTCGCTTTCGCACATACGGGGTCTTCGCTGTTTATGTCAAACTCAACAACCTAATTCTAATAATTTTGTCCTTGAATTTGAATTACTGCTGTATGTGATATCAAAGCAAGTTCAATAGGGTCATCGCACAAAGTGATATGTTTGCCGATTTTAATTTGAATTCTGTTGAATTGATCGTCGCTGAATTGATTACACTCAATGATATAACGTTTTAAAACGAAAACTTCGATAAATGATTAATATGATGTATAACCTAAGACGATACAAAACAAATGTTTCACAAGGCTTATGACAGATCATAAAAGCAAAAAATGCAATCGGAGAACAGATGTGGCATAGTAAAGTACGATCAAAAATTATTTGTAAGTCGTATGGTAATGGAATAGTTGCAACTACATTTATACTTAATGTCAAAATTTTACATTTGCTTTATAAGTGAGTTATAGTTGCATTCATAAATTAGGAAGTATTTCATGGCCATACTAGATGAAAATAATTTTTGATCATACTATTTATAGAACAACTAATGGGAAAAGTAAATTAAAAGCAAGGACTTATGGAGCGTTATTAAAAAATTGAGGAAAGATTAGAAAGAAGAAATAAATAATGGGAGGAATGATTTGCTAAAATGCTAAAAGAGGAACAACAAAGATAGATCCCAAAATCACAAGGAAAATAAAAGGAACAGTCAAAATGGCAGATAGACAAAAGAACAATAAAAGTGCAACAAGCTGAATTTATAGAACAAACAATCATAACGACATATTCTTTCGTGCATATTTAACAGGTGTCTCATACATAATGATGAACTCCATCAAGACTGGAAGGTAAGATATCTAACTGCTGTACATGAAAAGGGAGCAAGAAGTTTGTATTGAGAGTTCCCAATTAAAGCAACTTCTTGGCCTATTGCAAGATTTAGTGCGAAGCGACGATGTACGTGATGTAGTTTCTGAAATTGAACACTTAAAATAGAAATGAATAGTAAGTAGCAGGCCGCAGGCCGAGGTTTTATCGAAACTGGCTCGAATGCCGGCGCGGAAGTGGCTCCCATTGAAAGTTAATATATCCTTATCTTTCGATCTTAGCTGCAGTTTATAAAGTGTCGAAAAGCAACCACCAAGTGCTGATCCTCCAGATCATATTCGTGAAATAAAAATGAATAGTGCTTTGCTTAAGCTTTAAAATGAGAAGAATAAGTACAAAGAGATGTTTATTTCAGAATAAAAAGTTCTTGAATGACTGGTTTGTTATGGTAGAGCCATGGGTCCTTGGCTCCTTATAGCGAGCCACCACTGGCCTACACTGGGCAGCTGTGTTCACTTTGGTACATTTATTTATTTATGTGATTCTATGCCATTTTATATTTTAGTTTTTTACATATAAATATAATGCATATTTTGAATAGTGTGACAATAGACCAGCATGTTATAGTATAAGCGGATGTAGTAACCTAATACGTAAGTTCTGCGAGACTTGATATAATTAAATTACTTACATTACATTTAGGTAAAAGAAATATGTCGCAGGACGGACGTCAAATTTAACTTTAGCAGTCGAACACAAAGCTGCTTATATAACTTGTAGATAATCTGACTTTATTGACTCGTCTTCTTGGTCGACCTCGCACGGCCACAAAATCCTGTGCCATAAAATCGGTGGTATCTTTTTTTGTAAGTATGTATCTTTGTTCGCTATCTTCTCCGAAGATACTGGATCGATCAAATTGTATGATAGCTTAAAATTTTTCTAATTTTTAGACTTAGTCGTAGGCCGATTTTTATTTAAAAAAAATACAAAAAAGTAAAGTTTCAATTAAATCGTGTAATTAGCGAAGCTAAGCGTAGTTCGCGTGATTCACTATATATCATTATAGCAGCGCCTTATTCAACGAAGCAGCTTGGTTCAGTGGTGAAATGCTTGTCTGCCACGCGGGCAGCCCGGGTTTGATTCCCGGCCGATGCATCCATTTTTTAATTTATATTAATGAATCTCTCATAAATTAGCGAACCGAAGCGTAGCTGGGGTGATTCACGAGTAGTCAAATAAAGTCCTACATTATTTACCTACATGTTATATAAATAGCTTTTATATGCTATTTTTATTATCTCAATTTAAAATGCTTCTTTATCCAATAAATATATTTCAATTCAAGCAGAAACACGCTGTTTAATTACATTGAAATTTCCCGCAACTATATCGAATAACCCTTAACTACGTTAATGTGAAGACTTACTGTGCATGACCACAAGATATTTAATATGACCATGTGAGCTAAGTATACGTTAGGTGGCGTATCATATTTACTTATTGCATGTTCGAAGCTTGATTGAGCAAGAAAATAATATGATATGAGAAATTTGTCACAAATTAGGTCCCACAACCGGTTGTCCGCGTTAAATAGTATTGCTGCAGCTATTAAAAGAGGTTAAAGTTTAATTAGAAGTATATGAAGTAATTAAATAATACAAGAAATATTTTCTGGATTTTTTCTACCTGACTTGCACAAACTAGAACGGGAGTTGTAGTGTGAATATGTGATCTATGTAAATAAATATTTAATCTATTTATTATATACAAACATATTTGCATCAGGCTAGCTTTCATTTCTATAGCTTTAATGATGCGCAACAATGTAACGTTGGGTTTAACCGGAAAAAGTAAAAGTTGAACAAACTTTAATGTTTGCTTCTTCACAAGTTAGTTAATTGCACAGTACAAATATAGTGGATGTATTTTAACATTAGCCGTTTAATTAAGTAAATTGATTGATTACAACTACTTGTAATTAATGCCTGTTTGCATTTGAACCAATTAAACTAATGTGCTCATTACCATTTATTTTATAAAAATATTGATAGGATATTACTGATTGAGAACTTGACATACATTTGCATTTATTGCAGATAACCTTAATTGCCATTATTAAATGTACCAGCATTAGCATTATGTCCGTTTGTGAGGAATAGATAATGCGCTGTAATTTCTATAAAATTTGTAACTACGCATATGCGTTTAAAAGTGTCTGCTTGCAAGTTAAAAAATAATTATGAAAATGACTAGCTTTAAGACAAAAAATACTGTAGACACGCAATTTTGCTATAAATTTCCACAAATAAAATGACATTTTCAGATTTTTTAAAAGTAGTGTTGGTACTTATATATAAAAAGCGGTGGCACTCGAACTGCACAGTGCACACCTACTAGCGACAGGTAGTTTAGTTATTAAAAGGGTTCTTTAATCTTCTACTGAACTGCGCTCAGTGCCTACAGGTAGTCATATCAAAGACCGTCATACAGGTAACAAGTTTTCATTATTGGTAAATGCACATAATAGGGATGGAACGTGAATAAGACATTTATTTGGCTTAACATTTCTTCCAGCAGCAGAAGTAAGGAACTGCTTCGTAGAAGATTTTATGAGCGAAAAACCGGATGACTAGAGTTTTCCATTTTATTGGCTATTTAGTTGATAAATACGTTTAATTTCGGAGGCTTTCACAGCATTGTCATTAAGTAAAAAATGACTTCGGGATTGAACCTTGTCATTATTGAGGTCGAAGAACTCAACGTTTCGTCCACTTTCAGTCGAGTTTCGCCTCTGACGTGGTTCACACGGTGAGTTACCGTGCTCTTTTGCTTTTTCCTTCTGATGAAGCCCCTTACGAAAGTGGGCAAAACGTTGAGTTCTTCGACCTCAATAATGACACGGTTCAATCCCGGAAGTAGTTTTTACTTGACAACTACGTTTTTTGATAAAACTAGGGCTACTGTGCCTTTTCAATTGTTTGCTTCAATTTCTGGTCGTAATAGGTTACTGGTACGCGGTAAAACATTTAAAAGTAAAAAAATCATTAATTTAAATGATGTAATGATTGACCAACATTTCAAGTCGATCAGAAAATAAATAAGAAGGATACAGGGGTGTGAACGTGAGAAGTGAAACACACTATATATAATAAAAATATATTGGTTTTTACATGTCGCTATACAATTAATATTTATTTTTATCATAGCATTCCTGGTATAATTTATTCCATGTTAATAATTCTTCTAATGAGAACTTCAAATGACAATAGCTCGATAATTTAGTTCTTTTTAGTAATATTTTATGAACATTACATCTTAATAATAAATATTTAACTTATTTTCGCTTCCTACATGTTAAAGCCTATCAGAGTTTTTAAAAAATGTGTCAACTATAAGTGTGATAAAATTATTTTGAAATTGGCGCTAGAATAACAAACATCTAAATCAATTTTTAAAATGTCAGTTAAAAAAGTAGGCTTTTTTTAATTAATTTCGGTGTGTGAAGTGCCACTTTTTTCACCCAGTGAAAAAAAGTGACACTTTGCTTTTAATTTAGGAATGAACGATTCTAATTGGACGTTTCCTTAGTTACCAATAGACGTTTCCTTAGTTACCAGAACTGACCAATGCACTTGACTAAAATGAAAGCAAATATAATTCTATACAAAATAGGCTTGGATTTGAATATTTAATGAAATTTAAAAAAAAATTATAGACAACTCGCGTTAACGTGCTTATTTTTCACGCGTGTGGAATATTAAACTCGGCTGCGCCTCGTTTAATAACTCTCCACACTTGTGAAAAAAATTGCACTTCTAACACTTGTGGTCTAAATAACTATTATATAACCAGGTGACCGGTTTCAAAACGAACATAGCAAAAGCACGGTATATCAGGAAGTTACGAGAAACATTTAATTTAATTTTTAAAAAGTTGTCGAGATCAGAACTTTAAATTATTAGCTGGTGGGGGTGGGAGGTGGCGGTGAACGTCTTTTAGCCATCAATTACATATGTATACATATCTTTTGTTTACTAAAAATTGAAATTGTTATGCTCGGTTTTGAAACCGGTCACCCGGTATTTTATGACACAATTTCGGTAGGTAAAGATATAAAAAAATCACTCTATGATTGCCTCTCATTCTAATCGCCCTTGAGTGCAGTTCGAGTTTTACAGTAAGGATCAACCCAGGTAGGCAAATATATTGAACTCAATTCGATTGTTGGATTAAAGGACTAATAGTTTTGGTGCGCAATTCAGTTGCACCGTAAAAAATGTTCCACTAAAATATTTTGATATCCGAGCCAAAATACAGTTTTCATTTTGTATGGTTTTACTGAAATCGTTTTATTGCAACGTCGGATACTGTAAAATCAAATTTTGCAAAGTATAACCGAGTGAATGACTGGACCTCCCTGTGATTCATGTCCAACCGTCAGATCAAATATCTCTTTGGCTTCACCTGCTCAGATTAAGCTTTAATACTGATATTTAAAACTCGCAAAGTGTTGCCTTATACTTGATTTAATCGACATCAAAATTCGAGTTACCATGTAATACAATCTACTACACTATAATAAAGAAATCCGAAACTTAAATCATTTAATTAAGGCAAACGCTGTTAAATATTGAATGGATTAGCTAACATGCAACCGTTTTCATTCAGATATCGTTAATTTAGCAAGTAAGAAGGTGTTTGTGAATTGAGATATAGAGAATAGCTGTTTATTTCGTGTTTGATATACTATTATATCAGTAGCAATACTATAAGTACTTCGATATTATCAGGTTGCATGTCGATAACTTGTTGCGCAATAATAAGTGTCAGTTTGACAGTTTAAATAATTCGACCGCGAAGCGGGAGTAAGTTTAGAAACAAACAAATATTTCATTAGCAGCTCGATTTGTTTCTATTGACTTTGCAGAAAGTCGTCTCCATGAAAACAATATCAAGTTGAGAAAAGTTATAGTATATTGCGTTGCCTAGTCATGGTACTCTAGTATAATTGATTTTGTATTATTGAAAGATACTAAACTAAATCCGGTCTTCGGATTGGTTAATATCGGTACGAAAAAAATAATCACTTATAATACCATGAGTAAAGCTGATAATTATATGCACTCAAATGTACAAAAATATGCGCATATATATGCATACATTTTGTTGAGTATATGCACCCAAAGTTATAATATATGCTCATAAATGCTCTAATTTTTTAAAAAATAACTAGGAGTTTTCTAAATAATGTAAAAATTTTAATTATTTTTCTAATTTTTATTCAAAGACGTCTTTCATTTTAACGTTTGACTATATAAACATGGACTACCAACGCCAACTTTACGTTGTAAGCAACATAAAAATGAGATTTTTCCCTAACGCCGCCAGACTATTATTCACCCAACACTCGTGAAATGGATTCTATGTTGGTTGATTCCTTATACATTGTTTCTACAGGAAAAGTGGGGTTGCTGGCAGTCTATGTTTATATAGTCAACGATTTTAACAGAGACGTCCCCTTTCCTCTGCGTATTTTGATACGCGCACTGCATTCCAGCTGCAGGAAGTAAAAGTATATATCTCAGTTGCACATAAAAAATTTATTAATAATTTAATGAAATAGTAAATTTTACAAAAAAAATCTCAAAAAGTTCATACATTACAAATTATTGCTAAATATAACCAAATATGCAAAAATCCAGAAAGTATGATCAAAATCGTATAAATATGCAAAATATGCAAAATGAAACTTGGCTTAAACGATTTGTTTTCACATAATTAGTATACATATGCAAAAAGTTTCGCTGGCATATCAATTATAACGGGTGTTCATAAACAGTCGTCATCCCAGTAGGTTTTGACTTCAGAAACGTATGTCTATTAAAATTGAGAAAAAATGCTCTATGACAGTACTCAATGACGTTTCATTTGTAAGGGAAGATAGACGGTCGGCCTTACCTTTTGGCGCAAGTTATACTAGTTATTTTGCCGGCTGGTAACTATCGGCCTAATTGGGCTAGCTCGCCGCGAGGGTCGCAGGGTTCCAGCTAAGCTGAAAGAGAATACAAAAAAAAGGAGTGGGCGCCAGGTCCTAGACTCAGATCCAATTCCTTGTGCCGGACCTTACACAAGGTCGAGGATAAAAACCAGCAAGTCAAAAATAAACAAACCAACAACCAATGAATAGATCACAGCTTTATTTTAAATATTGGTGCGTACTATAGTGCAAGGCTAACACAAGTATATATATATAAATCACAGCAGGCAATATTCTAGCAACACCAAAGAAAACACACAGTATGCGACATGCAATAATAAATATAAATACAGATATAAATATAAATATCGAGCAAATAGTAGCCCACGAGCAACAATGACTATGACCTGTGAATGGGCTAACACATTAAAACATTGCGCGGTTAAGAACGGAGCGTAGCGAGTATTAAATTAAAAAAACAATTAATTAATCCCTGTGAGGCAGGATATAGCAGGGCCAGGTTATGCAAGCGCTCAGCTGATGCGAAACCCCGAATATCAGCTCAGTAAGATCCTAAAGTAATTAATCCAAAATTTCTAATGTCAAAACTAAGAGGATATATGACCATATAGTCACAGAGCAGTTTTCTTTGTGGAAATACATCAGGTGCATAAATGAACGCTAAAGCAATCGCTTGAATAAACCTTCGGCAAACTTGTACCTACGTAAACTCGCGAATAAATTACAATAACGCGGAAAAATCGCGAACGCCGCAAACAGAGTTCCGACAAAATAATTAACGGGCTCACGCGACTCCTAAGTAAGGCAATCGGCTACCGAAATCGGTTCTCTAGCCACGATACGCTAAAAATGACGTCAGACCTCAGCGACCGACATGCAAATGGCGTCGACACAAACCCGAAGATATCGAGCAAACAGTAGGCAAAATGCGGTAAGTGCTGCCTTAAACTGAACTACTAGCGCGGATGATCTAACATACAATTTGCAGGGGAGTTCTATGGGGCGCGGCGGCCTCCAGCGGCAGCGGAACCTCCTAAGCAAGGTCCTTGCAGGCCCGCAGGCCTCCCCCACGGAGACGCCGTGGTTCGAGGCCAATCCGAAACCGAAGGCTCCTACAGGATTGAGCCGCAGGGCTGTCTTTACCAATTCGAGTGAGCTCGATTAAAAATTCAATAAAGGTCAGTAGCCTGCACAAAATGGGCGCTCAAAATTTGCAATAGTCCTATCACAATAACACATTAAAATTATACAAAAGCATGCACTAACATCTAACTCGACGAAGCATTACTATGCCAAAAATATCCTACATGCCCTATCTGTTAATGAGACGAGATTCCAATAACTATCTATAAAATACACCAGGCGCAAATAGCTATATCAGTTTCTTGCCTGTAGTAAAAACATGTCGGCTTCTAACCTGTGGCGTGCGGAGGGCCGGAGACGGCAGAAGCAATGGGGTGCCGGCAGACACAGCGGGAGGCCCAGCGGACCTAGGAGGCGGTGATTGTATCACAGGTGAGTGCAGTGCTACCCCTCCAGCGTAGCTACCAGGGAATTTGTAGAGCTCCTTGACAATTCGATGGTTTCAGGGGCCCAAATCGACGGTATGGATGCCCGCAGAGTGCAGCTGAACAAGGAGTGCTAAGCCTCTTCAGGGGGGAGTTCAACCTCTCGCAGGAAGCGTCCGAACTCTCCCAAGGTCGTAGCCGACAGGAAATGGCATCCCACAATAAATCTAAGTCCACAGTAAATCGAAATCCGCAGCAAATCGAATCCCACAGGGAATGGTGTCCGACAGTAAATGGCTATAACGCACAACGCCCAAATAAGTCCCAAATAAGAAGAAACTGGCCTTATCTTACCTCACGCTGGAATTGAGCCAGAAGAAAGGGCAGAAGCAATGCTGGCCTCAGACGAATCCGCAGTTGCGAAGGACGTACGTATAACCAAATCAAATACGAACGTCTTAAGGGCACATGTGCTTTTTCAGATCCTCCGAAAAATCAAAACGGAGCTGAGCTATACTAATTAGCTCAAAAATTTAAGCACACGACCGAGGCACTAGCAGCCTGCACCAAGTTTAAAATGGGAAAGACCTCAAAAATCCACCAGCTACCAGTTATCAAAACTTTCCAAAATTTTTGGGCCAGAAGATGCGAAAAAAACAGCCTGAAAAATTTGACTGCAAGAAGTGATATCCTTTATCTAGCAACAAATAGAATAGTGCAGAATAATTTGTAACAGGGGTTGCCTAAGCGCCATATACAAATATCTGTAGGAATATGATCAAAATAAATTTAATTAGTAGAATATGGGTAATTATTCGAAGAGTTGCTTACCAAACGGCTTGATAATTATAGGAAAATAATTAAAAATAAGATACAGCTAATTATACCTAGTTTAAAGCATGCAAAAATTGACAAAAGCCAACCATAAATATTCAAGTTCAGAAATTCAGCTAGCGAAAGTTCAATGCTACGGGGGACACTCCAAAAGTATCGTAACACATTGTGTTGCACGAATTAATCAAAGACATAACATTTTGTTTTTCAAAGCAACTGGGATGACGACTGTTTATGAACACCCGTTATAAAATATGCATTTGCATATAATATCAGCTTTAACCATGAATAGTCAAAGTTATGTCGACTATTTTTGCGGTGGTGTCACGAATGTCCATTGCGCTTTGGTACGATTAGGACGAGTGCGCTAGCACGAGTCCTAACTCCAAGCCCAACGGACATGAGTAGTGATACCACCGCACAAATAATCTACTTAACTTTGACTAAGAATGGTATTCGAGGAACTATTTAATGAACCAAACTACTTTTTCAAATTAGTTTTCAGTAAATCTAGAAACAAACTACGCAATTTCTATAGTAACAGAACACTAATATTGACTTTTTCTAATAAAAATCACATTTGTTTAAAAACATCACTTGAATACCTTCTAGGAAGATATATCCACTGATATTTTTTTTATTGGTCAAGAAACGTCAGAATTCTGGATTTTCATTGGTCACTTTTTGACAGATGACAGGTGAATTAAATACATCGATTTGGGCAAAATAATTATTTATTTTAAATTAATCTGTTAATTTTATTATATTGCACAACCATAAATCTGTTAATAAAGTTTGTTACTTTAAATTACTGTACGCTAATAGAAAACAAATAAGTTACCTACAATACCTATGGGTTATTTCCTTAATGACGAATAACCTGATAAAATACAAAAACCGTTGTTCAATTATTCTTGGAAATTATTAATCAAGATGATTCCTCGTATAAACCAGAACAAATTAGTGACATCACTGTTTGTTCACAAACGATGACTTTAAAATTATACAAGAAAAATCTTCAATTGGTACTAAACCTGTATAGACCTTTTTAAAATGAATTTAAATATTAATTCACACCCAAATGTTTGCTTTTCTGATCAGAAAATAATGTTCAGCTTACTCACAGTCTGAAAAACCGCACTTTCACACAAGAGCCCCTGCGTGAAGATATAAAATTCTCGTTCAAGGTGGCTGCTGGCCCAAACTGGCTTGGCTGCTTCCGACCTAGTGCTATCGCAAACTTATCTGCATATGGAACTGCCTATGTGCTAACATCCAAATAATTTGTTGCACTACGGTGCTGGCTTACTTGTAGGCTGATTACGACTCTGCATGGCCTTTCCTCCTTTGTAGAATTGTAAATACATTTCAGCTACCTGCTGTTGGTTCGTTCGTTGGAAAAAACGTCTGTTTAAACTCTAGTTAATTCAGTTCACTCGCAATTCTGGATTATTAAGAAAATTATATATGCACTATCTTTTGCCACTTTATAACAGGGTAAATAATTCTCGTTGTTAACATACCATTTCAAACTATTAATTTGTAAATTTATATTAGGACTCGAATGATGCGTGCCCCTACGTTATTTTTTTCTCTTTTCTCGTGTTTTTTTATTTATTAACTTTTTCTACCTTCTCTATGTTAATTGTTGCTAAGTAAAGCATTTGTTTTCATATAATATCCTTGTTCAACGACACAACACAAGTCAAATAATTTATGACGTTTTTGCTTTTATAGGTTATGATTACTATTTGCATAAAATAGTGTACTTACCGGTTCAATAACTAACTGCAGTCGATATAGTTGGGTTTTAGATTCTCCCAATCCGACAATCAAATCGATCTTGTGCCGTCGGAGTCGTACGTTGAAGTCTGAGTTACACATAAATCAACTTTCTGGATGAACTACTTTAACTGATATTGTTGTACCACATATAAATTTTACTTTTTATTCGATTTAATATGATATCTAAGTGTAACAAGTATTATTAAATTGATTTTCCCGCTGCTGCTCATGTAAGTCAGTGATACAGCCTTAGTAACAAACTGTGTAAATCGGCGATTATATTTGTTTGCTGCTTTCTCTTGACAACGGAACTTAATATTGTTATTAAGTTCCTAGGATAATAAAATAAGCAACGCAAGATGCAGACTTAGACGTTTTGTTTATAATTATTGCAAGCGTTTATGTGAAATTTGGCAGTCACAGGTAGCACGATTTACGAAAATTAATCCTGGTGACAGGAGACAAACCAAACGAGTTTTTCAAAAATCTAGGAAAATTTCGATAAGCAGCGGGGAAAAATATAATAAGATAACTCGGAATGTATCGCCTATTAACATTTTCGGCAGACAAGTAGCGGCTTCGTCTTGGCTTGTACTTCCCTACCTCAAATGTTAATAGGTCCTTACATTCCTTGTTACTTAAATAGCTATTTTTTAATATTCATTTGACTAATACAAATTGGTTATTTCAGATAGTCGGTAACCATTAACATCAGTATTGCAACTTTCTACTGAAAATTATGTTGCTGAAATCTAGTTTAATAATAACACCTGTTCTAGATAAAAAAAAATTATTAGCCAATTTTGCATGTCCCTTAATTATCTGCTATTATATTTGCAAGTAGTAAACATCATGGCAATATCTAACTGCAGATCTTATTATTGTTCCATAAGTCTTACTTTTATGCAAAAGCAGTTTCGATGTTAGAACGCTGTTCAGGGTGTAACTGTTGCCCCAAGGAACACAAATTGCCAACCCTCTACACTTAAAATTTTTGGCCTATATCTAAATTAATTACGGTTTTGTTTAAGTGTTCTTTTCTCCTCCTATAACTATTGCTTCGTCTTGTCCATATTAATGCTCAGTCCTCTTCTAGCTTGCGTTTCTAATTCTTTTGTTAAATTTTGTAGTTCTGCTACTGATCTTGACATAAGTGTCAGGTTGGCCACGAACGCTAAGCACGGCTGACTTTAGTTGACTAATGTTGTAATTCTGGAATTTCTCTTTTTCCAAAAATAGAATAAATTAATAATGTCGTTTACAAGGGTTTCCCTGCCTAACATTCTTGTTGACGTCACCAGTCTTCGGGTGGAGTAGCATTTACTCCTAATTTGTTTCTTGTGTGAAACATTACAATTTCTACTATTTTTATTAATTTACCTCGTATTTTCATTCCTCCCTGGCTGAGTATATCATATGATAGTTTAAAAAAAAATTAAACAAATCGTTAACCTTTATATTGTAGCCGCTAAATCGTAACAGCTAAGTTCCTATTTTGTCCATAACTGACCCACTCTTTCTAGATACACACTGATCTTCTTCTGGCTAATTGTCTACATACATTTCTAATTGTTGCTTTAGTAGGTAGCGTTTCGAATGTTTTATAACTAACATTCAGCAGCCAATTCTCTTATAGTTACTATACTTCGTCTTGTTTTGTTTCCTGTGAACTGGTATTATAGTTGCATTTCCGTATGCCTCAGATTTAACAGGGTGTTTTAATTAGTTTAAAAATTTTGTGGCGAAGTCCTTTGCTTTCATATTTTATAAGTTCCGGATGTATGCCATTTTTACCTGGCGTCTCGCTATTTCTTTGTTTTAGTATCAGTTTTATAAGTTCCTCTTTTATTGGTGAAGTAATTTATTATGTGTACATTTCTCATGTTTGTTCTTCACATACTTCTATCTCATAATCTTTCACAGTATTTAATGTTTTATAAAAAAATTTATTCCATTTTCTTATAATTCGTTGTTTGTCTCTAATTCATTTTTTAGTTTCAAATTTGTAATGTAAGTCCTGTTATTATAATACACGTTTCCTTACTGATAGGAGTTCCAATATTTTTACTGATTTATTTTTGTTCTATTTTCCTGATCTCGGTTTCTTTAAAATTGGTCTTCGATATTACAAACCGCAAGTTAAATATAAGTTAAACCAAGTAATGTCGCTTAATAATGGTAAAACTAATCAATTTAATTCTATGTTGTTGCAGAAAGAACTTTGAGATGCTTGCACCTTGGCTAATATAGCCTCTTTATTTAAAGTATGCAAACTAAGGATCAGAAGCTATATTTATTTATTTTTAAATTTAATAATAAATATGTTTGTAACTGTGGAATCGTATTGTTTACTATTAAGTCAACTTGATTTAACAGTTATTTACGATACAAGTGCTTAAAGCTAGTCTTTAGTCACGAATGGGAAAGAGAGCCCCGCTAATAACTAAAGATGCTTTACACATGTGTACCATACAATATTTTATTTGCGATAGAATCTAGAAAACACGGTAAATATAAAAATAGTAATTTATTATACAAGACGATAAAGTTAAATTTTATCCACGAGAGAATCGTTTAACGTCGAGACGAAGTCGAGACGTTAATGATTCAAGAGTGGATAGAAATAACTTTATCGTCGTGTATAATACAATATTTTTTTCTATAGCAAGAAGTGTAACAATTTCAAAAGAAAATAAGGACAGTCAATCACATTTCAAAATGTCAGTAGCTAGATTGGGTTGCTACGATAATACGAAGCTGTCATATTTAATTCAAACAAAAGTTAGAAAATTAAATTACTTTATCGATCCTTGATGTTAAAGTGCTACTTTATCTACCCTTGCTGTTAAAGTAAAACTTGACCTTTTGTTTTGAGTTGATAAAAGCAGACTTTAACATGTGCTATAGAAAAAATATATTTTAAATGTAAATTAGAATTACTATCAACCGGTCGTAATTTTGCGTGGTTAAATTAATGAAATCATGTTGTTAAACAGTCGTTTTACAAACTTAAAACTGCCAACTAGTAGTATATTATTGGACGAGTGAAAAAACTAAGATTTTCACTCACGCGGTTGTTGATTTTATACACGAGGCGAAGCCGAATCTAAAAGACAAACAAGTGAGTGATTTAGTTTGTCGCGAGTGCTGTATAGCGTTTGTTCAATCCTGCCTTTGAGTTTGTGAATAAATATTAAAATTTTGTAATTTGCTTGATTTTTATCAAAACACAAATTTTGGTTCAAAATAAAATTTGTTCGTGTTATACGTTTGGCAGTACTGAAGTGTATGGTCAGTCTATGTCAAATTCGAGGTTGGTAGGTTAGGTTTTGTTTGTTATTTGACACAGAATGACCCAAATCTTAACCAGCAAATTTGACATATTTTGAGAGTGGGGAAAATGAGTGTGTAAACACTTTTTACCTCACTGATTTCACCTACGTTCTCATAGCAAAAAACGTGAATGAGCAAAATAAACGCTTTCTTGTTCTGTATCTAAGTAAGAACATCTTTCAACAGTAGGATTGAACAAAAGTTAATTTTACACACTGTCCTAGATATATACAATTTTAGATAATATTTGCTCACATAATTGTGTTTGTTTAATTAATTACAATGTTTCCTATAATATTTTCTGTTTTAATTTATGTGAAGTAGAAATATGCTGTTGTTGGCACAACATTTATATCAAAAGGTTTAATTTAATAATTTTTTGCTGGAATTTACTTGCATATTATTTACTTTTGTCAGCATGATGTATTGTGTATTTTCAAAACTGAATAATATATGTGCACAGCTTCCTTTGCTTCCATGCTGATTAAAAATTAGATATTTAACAGACTAATTTTATTAAATTAATTTCACATTGCAAAATATAAAGTAACATACATACAATCTTATAAAAAAGTGTCAAATAATTTATTTTCAAAATATTAAAATTTTAACATTTCCTCTATGACAATTTGAAAGTATTTTCATTCAACTATGACGTATTCGGGCGAACGTTTGGCTACCATTGTTTAAAAATAATATTCCAGGAATATCCAAGGTGGATTTATGAGTTTCTTAAATACAAATGTGGAATTGGCTAACTAAAAAAATATTTACAATTCAATTGGGAAATATTTATTCTCCCCAAGCACATTTTCAAAAGCTGTAAAGCTTTCTCAAGCGAACGTTCCTGAATTACCACAATATTAATGAATTGCACCTTTGTGTTACTAAAACCGTTTAAGGTCCTAACGGTATACCTACTTTGTCACTGAGAAGTACCGCAAAGTGAGCACTGTAGGGTAGTTGGCGATTTATTCGGAAGTGAACTTGTTGGTTGGGGCGAGTTAAAGATTGTATATCACGTCTGGCACAGATCATTAGGAACTCGGGCAATAAGTAGTGAAGCAGATAAATGGTGCTAGTGACCAAGTCTGACCTAGGTCCTCGGGAGGCCTCTGGAACAATTAGCGGCATGTTTGAGGTTTCACCGCAATGGCAAATCACAGGCTAAAGTTTCTCAATGAAGTACAGTTTGGCGACGTTGGGCTTTTACATGCCGTTTTCGGCATTATGTAAACGGTCTAACCGCAAAATTAGCAAAGGTTTAAGGCAATTTTAGCTATCTTTAACACATTAGAACCATTTGACCGAGTTCTTCCACGAATAATCAAAAACTACGGAAAGCGCAGGAAGGATGTAATTTAATTTTTAGCCTGCTCATATTGAGTCATACAAATTATACATACAAAATAATCTATATTAACTAGACATGGTTTTGTATAATCACCAAGGAAATAGATTAGATAGACTAGTGAGAAATTTAAGAGGCTATCTATTTAACAGTATTCTATTAATATACATATGTAATTATACAGGAACATACATATATACATGATATATCTGTGTCAAGAGTCAGACGTTGTATATGAGTTTTATTTTGAAATTCACAATTATTGCTTCGATTACTACTCGTACACGTCATATGTAGTTTAGTGTCTAATAAAGGCCATTATCGCTTCAATTAAATGGCGAATTTGTTCTAAAAACAGAACCAAGTTAGGATAAATACTTGATTTGATTCTATTTTTGAAATTTTGTCCTAAATAACTAAATATCTGTCCGAATAAATTGGTTTTTCATCAGAATCCACTGTATACTTGATAAGCCACTATGTTTCTCTTATTCAAAAAATTGACAACTTCACACCCATGCAACTGTAAGAATATTCTATTAATTGAAATTTTATATTACACAAAATTATGCAAAAACGTCGAAAAAGATTAAAGACCACGTGATCGATAACATGTGGAAATGTAGTGAATATAAAGTTCTACTGTTGCATGCAAGCATGGTGGAGACTTTTGAGCATGAATCTTTGTTGTGAAGCTACATTTTATTTATTTGTATCAACAACAGTTCTATTCAGAGCTAAATTGCATATATAGTCTGTTCAATAAACATAAAAACACAAAGTGGCCTTTGATTTCCAAAATTTCATGAGTGTACTTCCAAAATTCATCTTTGTCTAGGAATGTAATTCCAAAAAGTTACTAAAACAAATAGGTTAAGGGGGTGACATTTACTTCCCATCTGTCATAAATGTTGTAAACAATTACTTTTAAAGATATTATACAAATACTGTGTTGGATACTATTGACGTAGCGTGTATTAATAGATATTTTTATTCCATTTTATAAAACTTCAGGTGAGAATTTCTAGAAAAATATCTACTTTGACACTGACAGTGAGAAACATTAATTGTCATTTTTTAATTCAAATCTGCATGTATACAGGTGAGGAAACCTGTGCAAAACAAAATATAGAATCCCTAGTACAAAAATTATATGCACATGCCAACTTCAAAAACATTAAATGTTTTTGTGTTTACTGAATGCCCTATACTTGAATTGTTTTGGGTAAGTAGCTGCATATAATATTTTAATTCTTTAATACGTGGCATGCCACTGCTACCGTGTAGTCATGTGGTCTTTAATATTTTCCTCTGGCTTTGTATAAATAGAAAAACAAATCTACAAAAAATATTATCTACATATCTCATGCATTATGCCAGTAGTTTGGCTATAAGTGTTTGTACATACTACAATAGCGAGTTTATAAACATTTTTCACCTGACCTCTCCTTTTATAGTCGAAGAGAATTTGTGACTTGTAGATCACTTGTAAACGATTATGGTATACCTACTCTTTTCTTTATTTTTTATAACACAAATTAAAACTTGGTAGTAATATGTACTTAATAACTCCATTTTTAGACATATTAATGTTCTTTTCAGCTGCCGATTTCAACAGAAGTAATTCCAACTTTTGATTTTCCAATATAATGCCGTCTACTATTACATTTTTTAATTCTACATAATTTTCGAAATCTAATAATACTAGATATAGCATTTCCAATATCAAACTTTTTAAATAAAATTTTTATTTATTTTTTACTATTATATTAAGTGTACCATGATTTTTCCGATTTATACCATCCGTCCCTTCTAATACCAGAAAAATCAAAATGATGTTGAAAATACTAAATTATATGATGTATAATTAAACAAAGTTCCTCAACATAGTTTTTGGACAAAACCCATTTTTTACGAAGTCCATAAAATGAATTCTTTAATTGTATCTGATGTGTGCTAGCCTGTACAAATTTTTCGGAATTTTTAAATTGCGACTTCAGATTGGGATAGAACGCAAAAAAAGTAGAACAGGCATGTCTGAAGAATAAAATGGACAAAGTGACGGACAAACTTCGTTATGTTTATGTGTCCGTCTGTAGACTTTTTTCGGATTTTTGTAATTTAAACTACAAATTCAGATAGAAGATGAAAAAGTAGAATAGGAATGTCTGAAAAACCAACCCCCTTGCTCGCAAGAAATAAAAACGATAAACTGAAAAATTAAAGAAAGTTTTAAATGCTGCTACGGGTTCGTCTGTCAACACTAATTTTATCATTTTGAACTGGTTTTCATATCGGTACCAAAGTAGTATTTTCACGAAACGGAGTCTATGAAATGACTTTTCGAATGCACGTGCCTGTGGATAGGCCATTAGCCAGAGTACGTTGATTGCTTTGATTGTTTAAACCAAGAACACTTTTAATAAACTGTGTACCACGTAAGCTGAGCCTCTGTTTAATTACGTTAGTGATTGCGCTCAAAGTGTTCTTTTCACGCAGAGAGCAGGTTGTGGAGATAATTGTTGGTACTAGATACTTGTAGCTCCTCTTTTTTATGTAATTGCGAAGCCTTGGGCCGGCTCATTACAGGAGAAAGCGTGGACCTTCGGTACCGATAATCGGCAGTAAGAGGCCGACAGTTGGTTTTAGGAGTTGGTTTTTAAGGATTGGTTTTTAGGAGTTGATTTTTAAAGGGAATTCCATAAAGATAATCGGTGCCTTGAATGGTTGATGCGGAGGGAAAATAATTGTGTTTGTTCAGTATCAAAATTTGTTGACCTGGATAGATAATTTATACTTACGAGTTCAGGAGAGCATTTGTATTTCTGAAGAGCTTCTTCTGGATAGTCTGTGGACTCAAGGAAAGTCAACTGGCCGGGCATCGTCTTCTTATGTCTTTCTGGGCGTTTCCCTACCAGGGCTATGTCGATGTGCCATGGCTAGCTGCTCGCGAACTGGTGCATCGCGCCTTTGTCTGTGTGCACTGGAGGTCAAACACCGATTGTAACTTAAGATGGCGGCGTTTAAATTTTAACGCATTATTTATGTATAAATCTTTAATTTCCACTGACACAAACGTCACATAAGGAATCAAGATATAATTTTATATATTGTTTTAAATGGGCGACTGATACAATTACAATGACCAAAAATTAAAAACAAAATTAATTATAATTATACATTAAGGTGGTTGTAAATTACAGAAAAAGAATACGAAAATTGCAATACGTGAATCCACTAGCATAGCCGTATTTTGAATAACTTTGGCCATTTCCCACACCATTATGCTATTAACTGCACGTCTTTCCCGTAGCTCCATTTTGTCGGGGGTTGTAAGGGGATGAGTTGTGTAAATTATATTTTTAAAATAAACCTGATATGATCCGGAGACACGCAAGGGCCTCCATTATCATATGTATTTATGTTACGCCCTTGTCGGGCAATCAGGATCAAAGCACAACATTAATTAATACATCGCTAACCAAAAAGACGCAGTTTCACAGCTGCAGAACAGAAGCCGCGTTAAAAGGATTACGAGGCTCCAACGACCCCGCCCGGTCCGGAACCCTCATAAATACGTCAAAATAAGGACCACAGCTCGATAAAAGAAATGCGCCGGCCACTAAATCTGCCCGCGAATTTAAACCGCCGCAACAATTAAAGGAGCCCTGATTACACGCATTTAGGTGCTGTGTTTTTGCTACAAGGAAACGCGGGAGCATAAGCCTCGTGTGTATGGAGGAACGCGGACAAATCCGTCGCCCGCAGCAGGAAAAACAAGCGTCCCAAAGTACACCGATTGACGAAACAACAAAGTCATAAAGCATTAAAAGCTTTTCTGAATTTGCCCCAAACAATGAAATATGCAGTTTCAAAGGAAAAACTAAACGGGCACCAAGAAACGCCGACACCGGGTAGGCTAGAGAAGATCCGGGTTTAAACCGGCGGTCAAACAAGGGAACAATGAAAACCCACATCGCCAGGGTTAATTAAATTAAAAACACCAGCCACCTTAGGATGCGAAAAATCACCTAACTAGTGCAAGTACGAGGGAATAATTCCGACCGCTAATAAGTCTGAGAATCGCCGCAGCATTTCCGCATCACGTCCGAATTGCTGATATTGTAAAAATAACTTAATAAATCGTAACCATGTTAATATGCAAACAAAACATATCGAGTAAAGGCTCAAAATTCGAGTTTTTAGAAAACGAAGACAATGCACATGTTGTCAACGAGATAGCACTTCGCGCCGCGGGGATCGGACCTGCGAATCCAATTCGCATCAAATTTGCAAGCGCTCCACTGGCGTTCAGCCCGGTGCAACTGAATTGCGCACCAAACCCATTAGTCCCTTAATCCAGCACTCGAATTGTGCTCAACATAATTGCCTACCTGGGTTGACCCTTACAATTACTTTTTGCTGTTGGTTATTCTAGCGCCAATTTCAAAATAATTTTATCATTAGAAAGCGAAAATAAGTTAAACTTGACCGCAGTTCGTGGTAACCAAGCTTAAAGAAACCTTTTAAAGGCTCAATTACCTGTCACAATTGTATCTATTAATTCAGTGAAAAAGCGTCCGCAAATGTTTAAAATCCGCTTTTCGTCTTCCTATTATGTGCATTTGCCAAAAATTAAAAATGGTTACTTGAATGACTGTGTTCGATCTGACTACCTGCAGATTTCGTGCGCAATTCAGTAGGAGATTAAACAACCCTTTTAATCCTAAACTACCTGTCACTAGTAGGTGCGCAGTTCGAGTGCCACCGTTCAGCCAATCGCGAGCGAGGTTTCGGAAGACAAAGTCGGCCAGACCTTTATAAACCCCGGGCTTCTTGAGGAAGATATGGAGTTCCAGCTATCAGTTCCAGCCATCAACATCCAGTGTCCAGCAGTCAGCATACTCCAACCACAAATCGAACTTAGTCTCCAGTGGTGCTCACAGAGCTCCTGGGACTTAACGAAATTAACCCAGTGAGTACAAATCGAACTTAGTCTCCAGTGGTGCTCCCCGAGCTCTTGAGGACTTAGGAAAATTTGCGACATTGCACCATCGACCTTAGTGTCGAGTGGTGCTCCCCGAGTTTCTGGATATTACTAGAAAATTGCGTAACGTGCGCCCCTGTCTTCAGCCGGATCCAGCAGTCCGACGCGCCTGCCGCCCCAACCTCCGCCGTCATCGCCCGCGGAGTCGACCGCCTCCTAGCGACGTCCCGGATACCGGCCAACAACTCGGAGAACCCACGGCGCCACCCCGAGAGCTGTCCCCGCCTCTATGGAGTAAGGAGGTTTCCCCAACTACCCGTTCCACGAGACGCCGCCTCCAGCCTGCCCCTCAGAGGACTCCACTCCCCCCCACGCAATAATCTGTCTCACAGACTCCAGGAGACCTTTCAGCGCCTGTTCGGCCGCTCCCCTACCCCCGACCCCAAGTCGCCCTTGACCATCAAGGCACGGCGGTGTCTGCAGGAGCAGCCGCCTTCAAGAGCGCCCCACATCGCCGCCTTCCAGACGGACTCCCCCTATCAGAGGTACTCCCCCTTTCGGACGGACGCCGCCTCACCGCCGCCCTGCCCCCGGACTCCTGAACTCAACAACACGCCCACGGGACTAGACGCCCTGTATTCTCGGACCTCGACAGGACTCTGCCTCCAGCGCCGCCGCCAGCGCCAGGTCCTTCGCCGCCCCCGGAAGTTGGATGTGGAGCAGGAGCTGCACCTAAGCGCGTAGGATACGCGGAACTGCAGTCCTTGTGGGAGGCATACTGCGCCACCGCCGAGACGAGTCGCCGCCCCCAACTCCCCACAGTAGCCCTGCCGGTCCAGAGCAAGGTCCGGGTTACACCCCACTACCGCAGGAGGGACCTGCGACTGAACAAGGAGCTCCGAGACCGCCCTCGGCCGCCCCTCCGTTCCTCTCTGGCGCGCATCCCGTCCAGCCACCGCCGATACCGCCGTCGCCCATCGCCACCGCCCAGGTGCCCCAACCCCAGCCATCCTGCCCAATGAGCCAGCGAGGCCAAACGCAGAGCCCCCAGCGCCGCCTCTAGTGCCAGGTCCTCCGCCGCCCCCGGCTCACACACTCCTCCCCGCTAAAGGGAGAGCCCCGGGACAATCTACGAAGACCCCGCGCCATCAGAGCCTTCGAGGCGTCATCGACCAATTAACCATCTTTGTGTATATATGTTAAAAAAATAAAAACCTTTGTAAATATAATTGTTTTTCCCTCTCTCTCTCTCTTGTTCTCGCACTTAGGTCTGCCCCTCCTACCGGGGAGAGCGCCATCGGCCGACTGAGTTGCCAGGGCAATATCAACAACAGTCGCCATTAGCAGGAGTTAACCCTCACCCGCCCTCCAACGAGGCCACGGGATCGAGTCGTGTTAAACCCAAGGGAAGAAATCTAGACTAGTTAAATCAGGTGCCCTCGGGGACGACCTTACATGACCACTCGTAATTGCTTTCTCCAAATATCTCTTGAAACTAATAACTATTCTAGAATTGCGGGGAATTATGCACAAAATATATTTCCAGTTCTAAATTCACAGGCAATTCTTTCAAGAAGCCTCAACCTCATTTTACAGGAATTTTGAATATCTGGCACCAGTTAACAATCGTTTAAATATTATCGGACCAGTTATGCTATTATCCATTATTCCTACTCAAACATTAAATCCGAAATCTTTTATTCTGTGGATTATGGATAAAAAATCATTATTTGGCCAGCCGTTATTTTGTAAATAATTGTAATATGCAATCCCACGTGTGTGATAATAATATTTTTTATATATAATAATAATAATATACATGAGCATCTCCTTTGGTATAGATATGAGGCATTTTGGATCAAATTAACAATAATTATCAGTAATTTTAAAAGATACATTGGAAACACCGGCATGCCAATGTAAATGTTAGACAAGCTGAATATTTCATTCTTTCAAAGCCACCCTAGGTGATTATTACCATGTAAAACAAAATTAAATATTTTCATCTTTAATAGACTGTAATTTTGGTTGTATTTGTTCCAAGTGCAAGGTGAAAATACCAGATGATTCCTTATTAGTGATAGTACCTATTACATAGTACCTTGGTGAAAAATTTAATTTTCCTTCAAAAGTGATGTTTATTAAGTACATATGATGTGCCAAGTTTCAATAACGTATCTTCAAAAATAATGAACAAAACTGGTTAAGAACACTGATTTCTTTAAATAAATTGCATGGATGATGGGTGGCTGTAGCTCATAATTGCAGTGTAAAAAGAAGAAAGTTGAACAATTTTGGAATAAGCTTCTCTATTTTCCCGTAAATTAATGCACGACTAATAAGTTGCAAATCTTTCACAGCCCACTGTTTAAAGATGGTAGCAACCATATTTCCGGTCTTTATGTTAAAAAATATTAGGTTTCAATAATAATTTTAGTTTATTCCTATATTATCTATTATTTGAGTTCTATGTGTTTTACCACCTTATCAAAGAGTTTCATCCATATTGAGAGAAATAATAAAGCAAGAAAACGATTAAAAGCGTTACTTGGGTTTAGGGCTTCATAACGTTGTTATAGTTAAGAATAGAACAGAGTGTTAGGTATATGGGTGTCTGATGAAAACATATTTATAGTCAATATATATTTATGGGTTAAGTGGAACAGCAGTGATTAGTGTAATACGGATATGCTGAACTTAGATGTAAATTTCTTTTCACATTGTGTGTCATTATTATTAATAATATTTCTTCCTACCGAAAGTAAAGTAGGCTTTCACGTCCATATACAAAGAGTAAAATAGTATATTATACTTACACGTACTTACATGTTGAGAAAAGTGTAGTTCTTCTGTGCAAGGAGTGAGCTTTTTAACCGCGGCGAAGCCAAGATTAAATCCTCGCCAAACGCAGAAAAAACACTTTTCACGTGTTGCACATGCTATTTTTTCACGTACTGTAAGAAGATGCCTAAAAATTGTGTATACAGGGTGCCCGGATTTCGTAGGGACAACATGGGTAACTTTTGTATTTGAAGAGATAGAGAAATGGTTGAATTAGCAAAAAGGTGCAGGTTTGAGAGCTTATTAAGAATCCATCTTCAAATTTTACTTGTCATGGCCCACTTGTCTAAAATTTAAAAAAAAACAAAATCTCCTAATTTCTTTTATATGCCGTAACTTTTTTGTTACTTAAGATATTGAGATGCGATTTGAACTAATTTGCATGGTAATTTAAATACTTTTATTGGCACTTAATGAAACTAATTTTATTTGTGTTAATTTTTAGTAATCTAACCTAACCTCAAAATTTTAAATTGATACCCTGCAATTTTTTTGGCCCTTTTAAGAGAGGATTTTTTACTTCCTTTTACTACTATAAAGGAAGTATTGGATTCACCCCAAAAATTCGAAATTGAGTTTTCAACAGATCTTCACGTTTTAGAGTCCCCTGATCCCAAAAAACATATTTTTTTTCATTGGTCTGTCTGTCTGTCTGTCTGTCTGTGTGTCTGTCTGTGAACAGAATATCTCAAAAACGAAAAGAGGTATGGCGTTGAAACTTCATATATAAGTTTTGTGTACTATGTAGATGAGACAGCAAGCTTTTGAAGAAAATCGCATAACCGGAAGTAGGTGTTTACTCTTGTGATTTTTCAGTTTTTTTTTATTTTTTCAAAAACGGCTCTAACGATTTTTTTTAAACTTTACATTTTTATTTCATTTTTAATGTGTATTGATGTGACATAGGTGATTTTCCAGTTGAATACTTCTAAAGTGGGTTTCTTTTGTTTTTTTTTCTAATTTTTTTATTAACTCCTATTTTAAATAAAACACCAGGTATATTATTACATTTTCGAATTCATCTTAAAATTCTAGAGAAAATTTGTCTGTTCAACTAACGCTCTATTTTGTACCGTTTTTGTAGAATTTGTAATTTTTGAAAATGTTTGACAAATTTTTAAAAATTAAAAATGAAATTTTTGACTATTTATAAGATCACTGTAAAAGGAAGTTGTGTGAGTGTATCACACCAGATTTTTTCTGAATGCAGTGATGTATTGCATGATATGGAAACTTCTTCAAAATTTTGAAAAACTGAGTTTATTCTTTTTACAGGCAGAAATCACTATAGTGCCATGATCACAATAATTTTGTTTTTTATTTATTACGTTATCTGTAAAATTATGTTTAGAAACAAAAAGCACTCTTATCATCATACGTGCCTTCCAGTAGTGTCAGTGTGTTCCGTATGTTTGACGTATAAGTTCTACGTTCTTGTAGCACTTGATATACGCATAAAATACATCATATTTTCAACATTTTCCGTTATAAGTTGAAGTAATAACACTCACACTGACAGGCACGTATGATGATAAACCTGATTTTTGTTTCGAAACATAATTTCACAGATAACGTGATCAACAAAAAACAAAGTTATTGTGATCATGGCACTAGTGATTTCTGCCTGTAAAAAGAATAAACTCAGTTTTTCAAAATTTTGAAGAAGTTTCCATATCATGTAATACATCACTGCATTCAGAAAAAAATCCTCTCTTAAAAGGGCCAAAAAAATTGCAGGGTACCAATTTAAAATTTTGAGGTTAGGTTAGATTACTAAAAATGAACACAAATAAAATTGGTTTTATCAAGTGCCAATAAAAGTATTTAAATTACCATGCAAATTAGTTGAAATTGCATCTCAATATCTTAAGTAACAAAAAAGTTACGGCATATAAAAGAAATTAGGAGATTTTGTTTTTTTTAATTTTAGACAAGTGGGCCATGACAAGTAAAATTTGAAGATGGATTCTTAATGAGCTCTCAAACCTGCACCTTTTTGCTAATTTAACCATCTCTCTATCTCTTCAAATACAAAAGTTACCCATGTTGTCCCTACGAAATCCGGGCACCCTGTATAACTATGTGTTGCTATGCATAAATGTATTACTACGCAGAAATTGCCACTTTTATTAACGATTTGCAGTTGCTATGCAGCACAATAAGACTTTTATAAACGATTTTGTATTTAGATAACTACTATTACAATTTTTTTTTGTTATTGGATAAACATCCATTTGCCACACGCGTATATTAAAATTGATATAACTTATCTCATAAAATTAATAAAATCTTTTATTTATTTTATGTTATATTTTAATGTTGTTTTCATTAATAAATTTAACTAATATATCGTAAATTTTTTTGTTAAAAGTTGCCAGCAGTGTTGCTATACTAACAGGAAGGTCGGTATTTAAGTTTCTTAGGTTATTAAGAAGGTCATTGGTACTATTTGTATGTAGTTTGCAATTAAAAAACAAATGATTTATATCTGCCTCTTCCCCGTCCTGACTACATAATGGAGAATCTAGTAGGCCTATTTTGTGTAAATGAGCTGGAAAGTAACCATGATTTATTTTGATTCTGGTTATTATACTAGAATATATTTCTTTATAGTTGATATAAAGAATGTTTTATTTTACATATTATCCAGCTATTAATATATTTTAAATCTTGATTATCGATACTTTGTAGTACAGATTTTGAGTCAGATATTACCGTCATTTCGCGAACATCGTTATCCGCTCTCCATCATAGGCTTTTTTCTATTGCTACTGCTTCAGCTGTGTAAATGCTGCACATTTTCGGCAATCGGTATTTTAAAGTTATGGTTTTCTCTGGTATGAAAACAGCGCTGCCTACTCCTTCTTTACTTTTACCGCCGTCGGTATATATCACTGTTTTTATTTTCAATGTGTTTAAAATTGAATATACGACATTTTGGTTATAGGAAGGTAGTTCTGTGTAATCAGGGAATATGACTGTGGGCTTAAAAAATGTAAATTCATAAGAATACGCATATCCGGGCAATACCTCTTGTGATATTATGTCATTTTTAAGTTTTTCTGTATGCAAGAAAGCAGTTGTCAACGTTGGCGACATGAATGAACCAAGTCCGTGTACTAGATGAAATGTCAAAAACAATAATGAAAATTAAATATTTTGAAACAAAACAATCGATAGTATAAAAAATAGAATGTGCACCTTGGAGAAAAGTGCGTTTTCTCTTTCGGCTCGAGAAAAACATAACCTTTCTACCCTCGTTGCATAATATAGAGGTGCAAAAGCACGGTTTATCAATTGCAGTAATATAACTCAAAAAATACTGTCGTAACTTCCACAGACAAAATAAATATTATGGCAAAAATTACCAACATCTGTTTCAAGTTCAGTTCGATTTTAAACGTGATGTGAAACTACAAGCAATCGCCGAAGCAAAATCGACTTTATGCTCTTTGTACTTACAGTAATAGAATGGAAATAAATTGAGGGCGATCACTCAGCCCCTCGCACTAAATTACAGTTATCAGCCTGCAATTTGTGTTTCTGGTTTTGCTTTGTTGTTCATTTGTGCGCCGTGTTCTGCCATCATGATCTTCCTTTACATTTTTAAACGTATTCAAGCGAATCGTTTCTTTCATTTAAGCTCTGTTTATGGCCAGTGACTGCATTTCTTTGCATAGAAAATTAGAGTGCAGTGAAAGCAGGTTCATCAGGCAAAGCAGATTGCTTATCTGCTCAATCAGGTGTTTATGAATACTAAGAACGTTAGTTGCGCAAAATGTTTGTTTTAGTTCTTTACATGCAAAAAAATGACAATGCTTCCAAGGGACAGGTTTAAAAAATGAAGTTCAATATATTTTAAGTAAAATATTGCTTACCCAACATTGATGCGATAGAGGCTCGGCTGAAGATAGTCTAAGAGCTGGCAGATCTGTAAACGTAAAACTACATCAGATTGTGAGAAAATTTGAGAAGTCGGTGTTAACTGCCAGCAGATCTACTATTGTAGATAAGCAGGTATAATGTATCTGAGCTATCTGTTTTAGAAACAGAAAATGATAAAAACTGTTGTCAATGAATCACTAGGGCGTATTATTATTATTGAAGTTTCCCTATTAACGCATGTCAATGCCATAAAAAACGATTTAGTGGCACTAACTTCGTTTTGTCCATAATTATACTACAAGCAGACCTCAAGTATACTGTAAAAAATATCACGCTTTTATAGACACAAGCATATGGTTTTACATAAGGGTTCAGTAACGACTTTGAATTTTTAGATATCTAGAGTAAAATTCAGATTTCGTGACGAAAACAGAAGCTATTTAATATAATGAAAATAGGTTGTCATTGTCAACTATGTAGAATAAAATTTCAAAATAATGAATTATGATTTTGTTCCTCCTATTCTTCTGACAACTCATTTTTATGGCATTAAATAGCTTTCACCACGAAATCGTACTCTACCAGATAGTCTGAATTCAGTATTTTCAAATTTGAAGAGAATAGCGTAATACGTTTTAGACTTAGGAGCAGTATTTATAAAAGCCAACTAAACAATTGCTCAAAAGTTATTGATCATTAAAAATAGTACAAAGCAACATAATTATACCTGTGTTATTTAGTAATAATAAATTCCTGCAAAGTACGAAGCTCTTGATAACGAACTAATTGTAAAGTAAATTGGTTATTAAATTCACATACAAGTTTTTTTAGTAGATATTTCTTTGATTGCTATTGTTGGAATATATCTGTATATCTACGGGGACCGGCAGAAACATATTAAACATTTTATTTACAAGTTTTTTCTTTATACAGTGTAATAACAAAAAAACGAAAACATGAGCATGTTCACAAAACTTGGGAGTTTATTTATTTAAATATCGAGTGCCGTAGATGTCCACCTTCTTCTTCAGAACATTCATTAATATGTCGAACAAAATCTTGCATAACTTTTTCTGGTATATCTTGCCTAATACCGTAAATTTCGTGGAGCTCCCGGTGTCTTTTTATTACAAAGTGAACCGAATTCTCTAAACTTCTGAATCCATCGTCTTATTGTCAAGTAGGATGGAACATCTTGCCGCCTGTTGAATTGTCTTCTGAACGCACATTGCACAGTTATTATTGATTCGGTCCTAATAAATAACTCAACACAATAAGCTCACTCTTGCACATTAAAACGCATTTTGACATATTACTTAAACATTAAAACAAAACTCCTGATCCTACTTAATATAATGATATTGATCACATTTGTGGATAAAAGCCTTAGTGGGATATTGCACGTTAAAATGTTTAATATGTTTCTGCCGGTCCCTGTATCTATACAGGGTATTCCGAAATGCATGAGACACCCTCTAGGAGGGTACTATTTCCATCAATATAGACTGATAGAGCTAAATATTCCCTAGTCAAAAATGCATCCTTAATAAGTGGCATTCCCTAAAAGTAAAATTTGTGTTTTTACATTTTTTTACAACTCAAAAATTACTGATCTGATCATGTCCTTCCATGACATCATTTCATTAATTCCTTAAAGCCCCATGTAACTGAAATTAGATATCTGTATAGGGCGTATCAGCTTCGTCCACATGACAATAAGAGTGGTATTCATTTTGTCTCTAAGTTTTGGGCGCCACAGGAAAGACATATTTTAATACAAATATTTTAATCTATATATATACTAGCTGTTCCCTTCCCTTTCTGTTTAGTCCCGTCCCGTCCAGTCCCGTCCCGCCCAGTCCCGTCCCGCCCCGTCCCGTCCCTTCCCCTTCCAACCCACCCCTTCCATTTCCGTCCCGTCCCGCCCCGTCCCGTCCAGTCCCGTCCCGTCCAGTCCCGTCCCGTCCCGTCCCTTCCCTTCCCGTCCAGTCCCGTCCCGTTCCGTACCGTCCAGTCCCGTCCCATCTCGTCCCGCCCAGTCCCGTCCCTTCCCCTTCCAACCCACCCTTTCCATTTCCGTCCCGTCCCGTCCCGTCTCGTCTCGTCCCGTCCCTTTCCGTCCAGTCCCGTCCCGTCCCTTCCCTTCCCGTCCAATCCAGTACCGTCCCGTCCCGTCCCGTCCCGTCCCGTCGAAATTCAACCCCTAAAGGGGTTGAATAAGGGTTCCAATTTTGTATGGAGAAATAATATTAAATAGACATTTCGACTTCAAACTTCGTAGGAGTACTCCTAAAAACAGATAAGCAAACACGTATTTTGTGATTTTCCTAAAATCAACCATTTAGGGGGTGAAATGGGATAAATACACCTAAAAATCGACATGGGTGTCGTTATTGAGGTTTTTGGGACATTGATTGCGAAAATTGCATTTATTTTTAAGTCCAGGACGGTGGACATGACATAAGAGAAGGGACGGGACGGGACGGGACGGGACTAGACAAGACTGGACTAGACGGGACGGAACCGGACTGGACGGAAAGTGAGGGGATGGGACGAGACGGGACAGGGGGGAACGGAACGGGACGGAATAAAAAAGTAAGGGAGGGAATGGAAAGGACTGGATGGGAAGGGACGGGACGGGACTGGACGGGAACGGAAGGGACAGGACGGGAAGGGACGAGACGGGACGGGGCAGGATGGGACGGTGCGGAGACGGGGATGGAAAAAGGGACTTGGACGGGGATAGAACGGGATGGGATGGGATGGGATGACAGAAAATAATTAGTCATTATTTAATACACAAATAACGAACCTCGCGCTAACGAAGTCGCGGGTAACAGCTAGTTTCACATAAAAACAAGTACTTGAGTTGTATCGAAAAATGTCAGGATTACGGGATAAAAGTATTTGAAGTTATTTTTAAGCTAACAATCTGTGATGTGTCATTTGAGCCATCATAGGCAATTGGTGTAACTGTTTCTCTGAAATTGCTGTTTACAAATATTATTATTGTTGAAATGTTCCCCCACTCCGCGCCGTAACGAATTTTGAATTTCGAAATGGCAGTTATGATTCTCCTTTATGCTCAGTTGCTGTGCTTAATAACAACTTCATATACAAATCAAGTACAGTTCATCCTTAATGTCACGTCGAAGTAGGGTCGCCCGTGTATTGAAATTTATCCAATACCTTTCAATAAGCGCCCCATAACTACAGTACTTTTCACAATCGTAATATCAATATTACACAGAAGTGACTTTTCATTATCAGAACTAGTGAGTTTTGGTTTACGCAATAATGTTTAATGTCACCTGGCAACCGGAAAGGTTAAAACAAACAGGTACTGTGATTTCTTCTTCTGAGTTTACTGAGAGGTGTGGATAAAATGTTGTACTGCACGTGTAGTGTTATGAGGTATTACCCACACGAGAAAATTAGATCACATGGCCTACGACCTCGTGGGCCAAACTGGTTGTAATGATGGCTTCTTTTCGACCAATCACGGCCATACCTATGATTACTGCTTAGTTGCAAGTACTGCATGCTTATTTGAAATTTAATATAGGTTATGTTACCTTTATACATGTTCCAGACTGAATATAATTTTAATGCCGCGTATTTAAATAATTGTGACGTTAAATGCAAGTATATTTACTGCGAAATTGCTTGTAAATTAATGTATCTGACTCTAAAAAAGTCAAACACAGTCAATGTCAACAATAATCCCGGTCAGAAAGTCAACCGTATCATGGTGGACAATAAATTTAGGCCATGCAACATAAAGTCTTTACATTAGAGCCCTTTATAATACAAGCAGACGCATGTCGCACAAGTTGCATAAAACTTTGCATCACAGTACTTTCGCGTTTACATGTTGGTGGTCATGATGCAACCAAAACATAACCATACAACTTCAAACAGTTCACTCGTTGTGGGTTATATTATCTATGCTCGATGTTCTAGCTTCTAACCTTGTGTTTAAGTTTCCAACTGTGTTTGTTTTCCTGTGTCGTTTTGCCTTTTATGCTTTGTTTATCATATTCTTTATTAAAAAATCAGTTTATTTCAAGACTAAGGAATACTTTTATTGTTTTATTGGATATAAGGTTACCCTAAAACATTGATTCATTTTTGAATGAACTATTTACGGTGTTTTCTGTTTTTCAGATTTCAAAATCTTCGAGCATGACTCGTTGTTCAGCCTCGCATTAGTACTATTAAACGTATAGACATTAAGGGATTTTCATTTTCTGAAAATAACCAATTTTTTGAATTTGCCGCTCTTGTGATGTGATTCAAAATGGCTGACAAGCATGCTCGTACTATAGAGGTGCTTTACTACACATTACTTTTTTTCTGTGACGTCAGAAATAACAAAACATAGAGTTTAAAACGTATGTCTTATATTGCTTTGAAATTCAAAAAGATCATTTAGATCGCAGGTAGTAGACGTTAGAAAAAAATTGACATATACCTAACCTTTAATGCAAGGGAGGCTCATTTAAGCACATTATTCAAATCAAGACATTCTTGACCTATGCAATTAGACGTTTCTCCCCTTCCAAGAAATCCCTAACGCTTAAAATAAGATTTTAGGCTTGCTCGCTTGCTTATTATCGCTCGATATTTTGCTGTCATTTTGGACAAATGTCACATTGACAGTATTGTATTGTATTGTATTGTATTTTTATTCATCATAATATACACCGTGGTGCTTAGATATGTCACAATTCCAGTTTAAATATAAAAATATAAAAATAAAAAAATACAATGCATTTACAGAAATAGTCAACTACAGATAAATACAGTAACAACAAAAATACTAAAGTCAATAAAACAAGACAGTCTTAATTTTCAACAAATCTGAAATCGGAAAGTTCATAGTAGACATTGGCCAGAAGATGTTTTTTAAGCTTAACTTTGAAGAGTTTTGTTGCGGCATTTTTGAGAGTACTAGGAAGCGAATTAAATAATCCTATTCCGAAATTATTTCGTTTAGTGGACGTTAGTCTCTGCTGCGGAACCTGTATATCGCCTCGACTGCGGGTGTCGTAACCATGGGCATCGCCGTTTTTTGTATAATCGCCATAATGTTCTTTTATGTATAATAGATTACAATATAGTATTGCTGACGGTAGCGTTAATATGTTATATTTTTTAAACAATGGTTTACAACTGTCTAACTGTCTCGCTCCCGCCAACACTCTCAAGGCTCTTTTTTGTACAATGAAATTTTTTTTAATATGTGTAGAGGTACCCCAGTTTATTAGACCGTACGTCATTACACTATGAAATAATGCGTGGTATGCAGTAATGGCAGCATCTAAGTTTACTCGATTTTTTATTTGTCTAATTACATAAATTTTTCTTGATAACTTAATTGAAAGATTGTCAACATGTGCTTGCCAAGTTAGTTTGTTATCCAAGGTAAGGCCTAAAAATTTGACGGTTTCACAGATATTTTGTTTATTTGAAAATAGTAAAGTGGTAGTTTTATTTTGGTTTAAACAAAGCTTATTTGCCTGGAACCAATCTGAGGCTTGGTTGATAATGTTGGTTTGTAACTGATTGACAGTATTATAAAACAACCCATACTTAAAGGGGACCTGACCAAAAACTGCAGATTTTTTGTTTCGTCCAGTCTCCATTGTTAAATAAAGAGAGAAAATTGTTACGGCACAGCAAAAGGGTAATGTGTAGACCTTAGCTATTTGAAAAAACAGGTGGATTTGAAAATAAAATAATATTGATAAAATACAGTTTGAAAATGAATGACAAATACTTAATTTGAAATAAAATAAAGTAGGTTTAACTAAAATATATAAGACTAGAGTGTATAAAAAGGAAAATTGGTAATAGTTAAGAAATGTGTTTCTAATTATTAAAAATAAACAACTTGTAAAAAAATGTAATAAATTTAATTTGGAGTCATTAAAGTATATAAAATCAACCCTATTTTATTATAAAAATGTCTGGATAATAAAAATGCACTACTAAAATTTGAGTGGTGAAGAATATAAGAAGATTTAAACATATAAGAAAAATAACAGATATAAAACTAAGGATGGTTACAGGTATGTGGTTTAAAATAAACAAGCAGAATTAATCTCTAGAAAGCGAATAACTGGAGAAGGATATTACGTTAAGTTTATTGGAAAAATACATTTAACGTCAGTCATTAATTGAATTGGATTGCATTGGGCTGCTCAGTAATAAGGGAGAGTTCCAGAGGAGCACCATTAGTTAAGAGGGCTTAAGAGGGACTTCCAGGAAGTTTGGCAGCGGCAGTGAAGGAAGTTTGGCGCAGCAGTAAAGGAAGTCAGCATCTGCAGATTTGGTTGGTTCGCCACATTCTGAGGAATCTTTCATTGTTGGAAAGTGCGTCCAAGCTTGGAGCAGTAGGAAGAGAGGATTTTGTATCAGTAGGCAGAGAGAAGCGGGTTGGTTTGCATTTTGGATATTTCGGAGATCAATTGAAAGGTAATTACTAGAAAAGGCTAATAACAGACTATAATAGTGAATTAGTTATCAAAGAATTACTTACTGTGTTTTCTAATATTGTTGTGTAATACGAATGTAGTCTGGTGTTCGCAATTTGAATTTCAAATATGTTTTTTGACATTTGGTTGACAAAAGTATTGACTTATGCATGTGGCATTTAAAATATTAGAAAATCAATCTGAAACAATTTTTTGGCTCCGCTTAATTGTTTCGCCAGTTACCAATTTATTTCAGGCCTAACCTGTATATTTTTATTTGAATTATAAATCCTTTGCATTTCGAATTCTTAAATTCTTTCTGACCCGCGCTGTCTCTCATCACAAGCAGCTGTAATGCAAGCTTTCCTTTGGAAACGAAATTCTTCGTCCGAGCACTTGCTGTCCTCGCTTTGGCCCGTCGCCACCGGCGTGGCAAAAGTTTGTGTGTTTAAGTCAAATTACGTGCGCTTAATTAATTTAATGAGCAATGTGTTTTCTAGGGCTGACAATGATCAGGTACGATGGCGCTTTTGTGTCTTATTATCTTCATAGTAATTACATTTTTTCTTAGCTCTTAATTAACAGTTTCATCCACGAGTTTATCTCGGAGGCCAAGTTATTAGCCTAATCGCATTTTCGACACTTGCTGGCGTTCTGGTATTTGCTGCCATTTGAGGGTGCTTCCGCTGCAATCACCGGTGCATCCACGGCGATTTCAACAATATATGTAGCCGTTCACGTCCAGCATATGTTTCGAGGTTAGTTAGTGCTACTCCGGGATTAAATATCAACTTATTTTCAACACCAGGAATTCACATCTGTGCATTTTAAACCCGTCAGTATTTGGAATTTAAATTTATACTTTTTGCAATGATTAACATGTAATGTTCAATTTCATACATGCTCTTGTTTTTACATTTAAATTCTTATGCCTATATTTAATTATGCTCAGTATTTAAAGCCACAATTTTGATGTGTATTGACCCTCTGTAAAAGGTACAGTCACGCTTTTTTATTTCAATAGCCTAAACAGAAGGAATTATTAAATGAATGAGGTATGCATATACCATGAATGATTTAAATTTACAGTTATTAGAATAACCCGAAAGGGTTTTTTTTATTTTATGCGTGTCGCAACCTTCAGTTAACGTACACAACTTTGTTATCTCGTTATTTGCATTTTAATTACCCTGATTATTAATTACTGACACTTCAAGACTTTTTATTACTTACTAATTAAACGCTAGTCACTTGCAGTTTATTTCCTCTTATTATTTGAAATCTTTTGATTTCTGGCGCCCATTTCCTTTCCTTTTTTGAAGATATTACAGGGTGCACAGCTGCTGATTTGAACCTACAACCCAAGGCCGCCGAAATTTGAGTTAGTTCGGCCATCGCGGTAAGTAAAGAGTTTTCAGAGCTGCCGTGGTGTATAAACTGTAGGGGGGTTGATCTGCGATTTTTACTACCATTGATTAATTTTATTAATTGATTGCAGGTCGGCTTCTTTATTATTTCAAATCTTTCAGAAAGCAAGTAACTAGGTAAAAGAACCCACCCCTGTTGAGTTTTCAGGAGCTATCGATAATAATTATTATTGATATTAAAATGCATAATAGGGCAATTTGTAATTAAAACAAACCTAATGAATATCAATACTTGAAGGTTCAGTACATATTAAAGGCACAGCAACGTGTAGCCAGTGCAATATATTTATTTTAAGAAGCCGCGTAGCGCAGTTGGGAAAGCTCAATTTTTCCGTAGCTTTGGCGATTGGAATCGGGCTCGGGGAGGCCATTCACAGTTGGGCCCAAAATTAACTGTGCTCTGATCAGAATCACAGACCTAAGAGATAGAGTAACAAGGTCAACATATCACCAAGACACACACTACACACAATTGTTGCTGGGCAAGCATAAAAGGCGCGCTCTAACTCTGTAACCCGAATCCGGGGCAAGTTGAGCATTGTACCACCAGATACTAGCGTACGAAGCACCAGCCTCTACACCACAAGGTGGATGAAGTTATAGTTAATACATACATACAGACATATTTATTAAATGAGGATTTAAGAACATTCGTGGACTCCGTATCAAGTTTGAACTTGATCTGAGTTGTGAAGACCATTCAAAAATAGAAATTGAATTTCGTAGACCTTAACTTCTTAAGATTGCTTATTTTTACAGGAACATATTTGACTCTAGTCGTCTATTATGATGGACAGATTACTTATCCTTCTAAACAGTGTTTATTTCATAAATTCAAATTATTTCTAGACTTCAAATTTTAATTAAGGTATGAAACTCAAAGAGCTGCTGGCAAGTGTAGTGAAACAGTCTTGACTACGAAAAGGTGGTAATGAATAGTCAATGAATGTTTTATGTTAGTTTTAGATTATATAAAATTAACTATACTTATGGGTATTAATTATCTTTAGCAGAAGATTTTACAACAAAAACGAGTTCACTGTACCGTCTGCCGTTATATCATGCATTCAATTCTAAAAAACGTATTCGTTTTTTTTTTAGTTTATGTACGAAAATTACTCTTATCGTAATAGATATGGAGGTGGTAAAATTGAGACAAAGTTGCAAAATTTAATGTTTATTATTACAAAAATTTATTTGTTTACGCCCCTTAATTTGCTGATATCTGAACAATGTAGTGAAAAAATCACCTTCGAGATTTTTTTCAGATCTTCACTTTTTCGGGTGTCTAAATGACATAAAACATGTTTTCTCATTTCCGTTTGTACGTCAGTCCGTTTATTGGCATTATAAAAAAACTACTTGTTGGATGAGGACGATATCTTGCATGCGGGTTAATAGTCTACCTCGCAGGAAACCGAATATACTGCCAGTCAAATACAGGGGGGCACCTTAAAAAATAAAGTGTACGTTTTTGTTTCACTCAAAAATCAGTAAAAAATAATTTGCACATAGCTTAGGTTTTTGTCCTTAATGAAATTGAGATATAACACATACAGGGTAAATGTCGTATAAAATACAAAAATGTACAACGATCAGCACGTCTTATATAAAGCAACCGCAAATGAAGATAAGAGGCTTACCGTGGTAGCCGAACGTGACTAGGGATCGGGTCAGCGCGGGCTGCTACCAGATGCTAAAACGCGATTCCAGGTGTTGAAATAGCCTGACTTCGAATCCCATCGGCAGCATCTTTTTTATTTGCAAATTGATTTAATTTGCATTACCAAGTGTTTCCTTTTATTGGTTCAGTTTTATTAGGAACGTTAAGATATTTTTATCCCTATGTGGCGCGCTCTTGTGAGGGAGTTTCGTGTAAACCCCTTTATAGATTTGTTCTTTATGTTGTCTTCATCTGGAAGAGCTAATTATTGTTAATTTTTAATAAATAAGAAAGCAGTAGCTTGTAGCTTTATGGCCGTCGACTAGATTAATCAGTAACTTGCTGTTGGGCAAAACTAATAAACTCTAATTCTCACTAATGTTGCCAACTATATCATGAACGCTTAGTCTATTTAAAATCGACACCATTGTTATGAAAATTGATAATAACGTTTAGTATTAGAGGTTTTAGTCGATTGAATACGTAATTAGTCAGCCATAGATTTTTGGTAAGAATTTCACCGCAGACCGTTACTTAATCTTGCAAAAACTATAAAAATTGTTCAAAATTATGACCACCATTTTCAAAACACAAAGTATAACTACCTGTAACTTACCGACGAGTTCTTTCAAATAGCTGTTGATGATCACGAATGCCATCAAAAGTAAGAATTATTCGAATGTCTAACTATTCTTCTGTGTATCCTACAGTTGTATAGACTAGTGATTTAATTTGATTCCAAACACGGAAATCGATTGGAGTCATATTGACACAAGGAATAAGACCTTGTAACTCAATTCATTGATTTATAAAATGTGTATTTAAATAATCTCCAGCATTTAATCTGAAATGTTCTGGTGCATCATCATGTTGAGCACCTCTCTACGAATATTAAGTGAGACGTCTTCGAATAACCGCGGTGGCGCATTCTTAAGATTCTCGCATGGATAACAAGCTCGCTATCGCTCATTCGTTGCACACTGTGCTAGCAGGAAAGCTCTAAGTAACAGTCTTGTAACGTAAATTACTATTACTTTAAAAGTTAACATTTATTCATCAAAAGCAATTAACACTGCAACTTGATTGAAAGAAAAAGAAACAATTCCTTGCAATAACAATCGAATGCCTTTATGTTAGAACTGAATATTGTATACTTACAAACGATTATGAGGCAAAATATTTATTTCAAGAAACATTTTAAATACATTTTTGATATTTATTTGTAGTAATTTTGTTTCTTAGACGCCGTTCTATAAATTTATTTTCATTTATTGTGGTAGATATTATTTCAAAATTGTACCAGTTAAGTACTGCGTTTTTACTATTATTGGCATGATAATAAGATAAGACAATAATGGTAGCATCAAACAAATTTAAGCTTTAATACTGCAAGATAAATGTAGTTAATGTAGTCGATTATCCTGCATACACACGACAGCCTCGCACGCTAGAACGGAGACTTTTCCGCTTAATTGCACCAGGCATCTATCATTGACAACGTTGTAATGTTGTGTGCTTTGCACAAGTAATAACATTTGCAGTAGTAAAGTGATGTTATCTCGGTGTGAACACGTTACAGTAATTTGTTAACCAATACAACATTACCTGGCCATTCTACCCTTTACTGAATCTATTTATGATGGCGTTGCTTCACGTGAGCATCTACTCTTTGCGGCGAGCCTTATTAAAATCCGGCAGAAAAAGATCAAAGCGCTGTTAACGAACAGAAGCAGTCATAATCCATTTATCATAACCCGAAGTGTTATCCTTCAGTCAAAAGCTTCTACTAATAAATGTGCTTTTCGCGTGAAAAATGCATACAAAAGAAATTACGAGTGCTTAATTCCGTGCATTGTGCAAAGGTCAAAATAAAGCGGTTGATTTTTTATTGTTTCCAAAACCTTGGCCGAAAGGTGCGATGGTGAGAAATTCTTATATTAATTAGCGGCAGCCATTGATGAGGATAATGAAGCAGGCTAGCACAGGTAGCCTAATTGAGGTTCTGCACTCATCTCCACCCAGCTGGACGTCTAATAAACTTATTTTGGAGCCCCTTCATCTTCGCAACCTTTTTTGTATTAGGATGTGTTGTATAAGTCGAATCAGGTGCCACTACACAATAATTGTGTGAGTATTGTGTTGGTTAAGTAATAGCTCCCTTGGGTAGGGAATATGTGATTAGCTTCCAAGAACTGAAAAGGTAAGTAACGTTTCTGCGGTCTGCTATAAAATTGTATGTACAGTAATATTTTTGTTACTGGTTTAATAATAATTCAATTGTGATGTGGATTATGAAGATTATTCAACATTATAATGAAGGAACCAATGAAAATTGTTCAATTTGTCAGAAACGGCCAATCAAAATTGACTGTCCTTGAAAACACCTAATGTCGCAGTGTTTTCACGTGAGCTCGATTGGTTGCAATGATTTCAATTACGTGAGTAGCCTTTGACTGAATTTTCGCCAAAACGTCAAACTGAAGTTTTCAAATCGTTCTAAAAACTCACAATAATCGTGTTAGAAGCTCCAGTATTGCATTAATAGTGGAAAGTGTTAAAAATGTGTGCTGTCGAACACGGTAAAAGTCATATACCCATATTGTTGAATAATCTTTCCAAATACCACTGAAAGTAAAATTTTTTAAGAGAATTTTTTTCTTTAACATGCAAATTATTGAAAATTTCTCTCAACAAAAACTGCTCAAATTCCACTCGATCTGCGGTCTCGCAGAATTTTTAACGCAGTTTTGGTTTTGCGAAATTTAAATTCAATAATTTGCATGTGAACGAAAAAAAATCTCAAAAAATTTTCATCTTTTGCGGCATCACCTTTGATTATTTAAGTTGTATTATGTAAACGTTAATTTAGTTTTATTTAATACCGCAAATTAATAGAATTATTTTTACAATAACTTAGAATAGTGAAGTAACTAGTGAAATTCGCGATTTAAAGGTAATACACAGTGTACCTATTTTCCAGATTTTCCGATTTTTGTTACGCTTCAATAAAGTGTACAAGAGCATAAGTGATTGAATGTTTGCCCATTAAAGTGATATCCAATAATTAGCCTGTTTTTATTTGGCACGTCCCTGATAATGTGAATGTCAGCATCGTGGACTACGGTGCAGATAACGAAAGACGTTGTTGTCAACCTGTAGAATTTCATTCTTCAGCTGTCTTGGCGAACCTCAAAGTAGCAGAGAACGTCATAAGTGATCAAAGGGTTAAACCAATACTTAATACTGGCGACTGAATTAAAATGCTTCTAAAAAACATGATTTATAATAAATGAAACAATGTAATTTACAATAGTTAATTACCTGAAATAAGACGATAAATGATATCTACAAATGCTATCCAATGCTGAGGTCAGGTAAACCGTCAACGTACACCTCATATTAAATAAATCTACATAACCGGTATTAATTTTGAACGAAAATAGTTGTTAGAAATCTGACTTATAAAATGCATGTACCAACCTGAGAAAGAGTTTTATGTTTCAAATTAATTATTAGTTAGTATATAATATTACATAACAAAAATGTAATTGGCACCCTGGGATATTTAATAAAATGGAGGAACCATCAATATTTGAGATTAAGTCAACTGGATATTTCTTCTTCTTCTTCCACTTTCCCTATTGCCTTTACGGCGTCTGCTAACAAGCTTTAATCCATTGTGCCAATTTCTGTCTGCTTTCCGCTATTTTTTGTAATGCTTGTGTTATTTTCTCATGTTTCTTTCCTATCTCTTCTAAGACGTTCTTCATTGTTTTTCTTGGTCTGCCTATTTTCTTCTTTCCTTCCATGTTCGTTAATCGATATTGTTTTGTCGTTCTTTCATATTTCATTCTTCTAATATGGGCAAACCAATTTAATTGCTTTTTCTCCAATTTATATGTTACAGATTCTTGGTTTAAGCTGTCATATATTTCTTGATTTCTCTTTCTATAGAGTTTGGTTACTTTTGATATTTTCCGGAATAATTTCGTTTCCACAGCGGTAAGTTTATTTTTGTGTACAGGGAGGGTTGGCCAAACTTCTACGGAGTAGAGTAGTGTTAGGATTGCTATTTTGTTGTATTTCTCTAGCATTGTTTTTGTGTAATTTCTCGTTTATTTAGTACGGTCTTATTTATGGAGTAGTATATATTGTTAGTTTTCCTTACGTTATTTGTTATTTCTATGTCTATTCTACCATCATTGCTGATGATCAATCCAAAGTAATTATAAGACTTTTTCCAATCTTCTTTCTGTGCATCAAAATTCTTTGTTGTTGTCTTTTTTAGTTCCTCTTATTTCCATAACTTTTGTTTTATCTGTATTTATTGTCATGCCCATGTCAATTGGATATTTAATAGATTAAATACTTAAACATGGTTACTTGGAAGGTAATATTGATAAATTAAATTTCATCTCCTCACAGATAGCAATTTATATAACTGATTGTATTAATGCAGCCTAAATGTTAAATCAGAGATATACCAGAGTGCATTCATAATTTGTAATCTAGGATGAAAATGCGTTGTCAAGCTTTGGTGTGGTATCCATGGTGACATAACCATAAATGCGGGAGGTAACAAAAATTGGCTCCCGCTGGTTGGAAATAGAGTGCAAAAGCCGACTTTCTATACAGTGAGTAGAAATAGCTATTTGTGCAACAAGTGCTAAAAGTGGATGTTTATGCACGAGTTTGCACATAATATTTTTTCTACGGCCTTAAATTTACTGTTATTAATCCATAAATGTCGATTTAACTAAGGTTTGCATTTATGACAGTTATAATTTATGTCATAGTAAAGAGATGGCCTTGACGGCACAGGTTACTGTTTCTGCAGCAGGTAGCTGTCAAAGTTAGTTATCAGAGGTAATTGCAATAGTACACATTTGCTTTATACATTACATAGTGCTTTAATTATTTAAAAAACACTTTACCTTGAACGAAAGAAGTAACTAGAATAACTTTATAACCTCACTTCCTGTTTAAAATTCTAAATTTAACACCCGCTGCACATGTGCTAAAAGTAAACAGCTGATTTCACTTTTAATACGCTGATTTATGAAACGTAATTTTTAGTGAAACAAGCTAGTGCTAAGAGGCCTACTTTTAGTAGTAGTCGTAGAAAAAAAACAATTATAATTATTGATACTAGCGCGTTAATGTCGAGTTGCTATTTCAGTAACATAATGAAAATAGAGCCAAAGCTCGTGTTTTACAAAGCATCTAAAAATGTGTGCACTATATTGTAAATCGAACAACTATTTCAATTTAAGAAAAAGAGAAAAACGATAGCAGATGATAATAGAGCGACATACTTCCAAAAATTAAAAAAAAACTTATTAGAGATGTATGCACTTTGAACTTTGACGATGGTAGGCGGTCATTCGTATGCTTCTGGTTTACTTTTTGTGTGCATTAATTCTGAAATATTTATCGTCTATATTCGGTTGAATATTTATTATATGTACGAGGTCGTATTTTTATGTTTTCTACCTAGGCACAAAAAATACATATCACGTTAGCAATCCTTTATTTTTTTACATAACTCCCTTTAACATTCATGCTAAGTGTATGCCCAATTTTTTATCAATCGTCTTATACCCCCAGAAAAAAAATTCGGTAACCCTGAAAAATTGTCTCCAACCGCTTCTTTGACTTCTTCATGGGAAGCAAACCGCTTTCGCATGAAAAGCTTTTTAACATTTTTGAATAAAAAGTAGTCTGACGGAGCTAGGTCGAGACTATAAGGTGGATGGCTTAACTCTATAAAGCCACAGCCATTGATTATCTGCTGAACTTTGTTTGCCTTATAAACCCGACAATTGTAGTGCAGCAACTCGTTTTTTTTGTGGATAAGAATGTGAGCGTTTTTCCTCCAATTTTTAAAGTTTTAATTCTGTTTTCGTAGGCCTTTGCATTTATGGTAGACACCCTTGGCATATATTCAGTAAGCAAGACTCTTTCAGCATCCCAGAAAACCGTCGCCATCAGTTTTTTTCCTGAAAATTGTGTTTTGGTTTTTCTTGGTGATGGAGAACCCTTATGAACCCACTGCATGAATTCTTGTTTATTAGAAGGGTCCCAGTGATGTATCCAAGTCTCATCCTCGGTGATAATTCGAGAAAAAGAAGGTTTGCCCCTCTCCAACTTGACTAAATTTTCTTGAGAAACTTCTTCTCTGTACAGTTTTTGTTCAGGTGTAAGCAATCTGGGAATCTATCGTGCAGACACCTTCTTCATACCCAAATCGTCATTAAAAATTTTCAGAACACTTTTTTCGGATACACTGATTTGATTGGCATTGGCGGAGATCTTTACACGCAGATCTTGCAGTACCAAATTTTCGACTTTTCGCACAAAGTTTTCAGTTCGAGCTTCTACGAGTTGTTCGGACTTGAGTCATCGTTAATGGATTCTCTACCCCATCGAGAGAGTTTAGATCAACATTTTACTTGAAAATGAGATGGTGCATCTTTCCCATACACAGCAACCATTCTTTCATAAATTGCTTTTGGGCCATTTCCTTCTTTTGTCAAGAACTTTATTATACTGTGATGTTCAACCTTAATTTCACTCATCTGATAAACAAATATACCGTCTCAATAATCTATAAACGGCACAAACTAAACACAACTAAGCACTTGTACTTCTTTTTTTTTTAATATACATTATACCAGCTCAGCAATGGTTGCTATACATGGTAAAGTTAAAATAAATATATGACATTATTCATCACGAGTGAGGTCCATGCGGCCTCTAACAATAGTAATTTTAGCACTGAAAAGTTGGTTTGTTATTATTATTTTAGTTGAAACTGTTTTATGAGCACATAATGTCATGGTTGGTAATCAGTTCACTATGAGTAATTATTATTGCTATTATTATTACTCACTTCTGTTTACTATGGGAATAGGGTATTATTCACTATCACTTGTAAGCAGGTCTCTGGCTAGCTTCCTTTTTAATCTGGTGTGTAGTGTTTTTGAGCCCAATTGAAAGTATACTGCACCAGTGCATTGGTCTAGATTGTTGTAAAATTTCCTGGACATTTTGGTAATAAATTCTTGTACAGTGGGCATATTAGCTTCTCTGTGTAGTTGTGTATTTCTAACGAACCATTCTGCATTAGTGATGGTGCGCAATACCTTATTTTGTAGTATTTGTAATTTATTGATGTTTGTTTTGGATGTTGCGCTCCAGACACAGCAACCATAAGTAAATATTGGTCTAATTATGCTTGTATATAATAGTATGCCGCAATTTATTCTAAGCGCGGACTTTCTGTTGAGGATTGAATACAGCATGTTCAACCGAGCATACGATTCTGATAATTTCCTGTTGATATGGTAGCTCCAAGTTAGTCTTCGGTCTAGGTATATACCTAGGTATTTAACGGCGCTGTCTTTATGATTCCAATCGATTGGCGTGTTATTAATACTTATTCTTGGAGGATCATCGGGTCTGCGAAGGGTGAATATTTTAGACTCACATTTGGTAGCATTTATTTTAACGCACCATTTTTCAAACCAATTATGTAGTTGATTCACCCCTAGTTGCAAAGTGCGTGCTGCTTGATGAATATCACGGTCTTGTGTGATGATGGCGGTGTCATCCGCGTACATGGCAAGATTTGTAGTTGGTATTGTAGGAATATCGGACATAAATATATTAAAAAGTATTGGGCCCAGTATAGAGCCTTGTGGGACACCGGCCTGAGCTTGTCTGGATGTAGAAAAATATGATCTTACTTTCACTTGAAATGTCCTGTGCGTTAGAAACGACTTGATGGTTTGCATGAGATATGAAGGAATGCTCATTTTTAACATTTTGTATAACAGTCCATTAATCCAGATTCGGTCGAAGGCTTGTGCTACGTCCACAAATGTGATTAGCGTATGCGATTTGTTTTCGAAGCCTTCCTCTATTATCTCAGTGAGTCTTAGTATTTGATGACTTGTAGAGTGATGACTTTTAAACCCGAACTGTATTTGTGGTATAGCGTTGTTATCTTCTAAGAAACTCATGAGTCGATGCTGAATTATTCGTTCCAGGAGTTTGGACAGTGTGGACAGTAGACTTATTGGTCTATAGCCTGCTGGATCGCTGTGTTTCTTCCCAGGCTTAGGGAACATAAGAATAAGTGCGTGTCTCCATACTTCTGGAAAATATCCTGTTCTTAGACATGAATTAAAGATAGCTGTCAGATAGGCTATTGATTTATCTGGAAGATTTTTAAGAAGTATGTTCGGTATCATATCGCTTCCAGGGGCTTTATTATTTGTCAGCTTTTTAATATACTGCTTCACTTCGGCGGGTGAGGTTGGCTCAATGAGCATTGTATTACCGGTGGAATTATTGTTTACTTCTGTCACAATCTGTTGGATGTGTTCTGCGTTGCTTTCCTCATATTTTGTGGTGAAGACTTGCTCAAGATGTTTGGCGAAAATGTCACTTTTTTCCTTGTCCTCTGGATACGCTCGATCATTTACACGAAGAGTGGGGATTATGAGCGGTTGCTTGAGGATTTTTTTGGTGGCTCTCCACATGTTGGGGTCTCCGTGATTTAGGCTTCCTATGTAGTGATTATAAGATTTGTTTCTGTGCTCATCTAATTTTTTCCTGACTAATCTTATCAGTTGGTTTAGTCTAACTTTGATTTCCGGATCACGTGTTCTTTGCCAAGTTCTTCTTATCTTATTTTTTTCTTTAATGAGGTTAAATATATTTGGCGGAGGGTTTAAATAATTGGTGTATCTCTTTGGTTTTTTCGTATCAGTGGAATTATCTACGGCTTGGTTAATTGCATTTTTAAATGTTTCTACAGCGATGTTGATGTCATTTTGTGAGGCCAGATTGGTAGGGCAGGATAGCTGGTCATTCATTGATATTTTAAACAAGTTCCAGTTTATTGGTCCGTTTATTAGTTTCGGAGATTTTGGATAAAATTGGGGAGAGTAGGTTAGGTCAACAACTACAGGTAAATGATCAGAATCGAGCTCTGTTAAGACAGTCTGTTGAATAGGTATGGTTAGGTTTTTATGTACTATTATGTCTAATATATCAGGCATGTGATCTGCCCTATATGGGAAGTAAGTGTAGTCCGGGGGTGCTGAAATTTGTAATGCCAGTTGAGACGCGAAGTTGTTAAGTTTAACACCGTTTGGGTTTGGCTTTCTGCAGCCCCAGTTAGTATGCTTGCTGTTTAGATCTCCTAGCAGCATTGTGGGCTCCACTCTGTTAAATATGCTTTGAAGTTCCTCGCATTTGAGTTGCCTGTTAGGTGATTTGTATGCACAAACCAATATTAAGGAGCTGTTATTTGCTAAGGTAAGTTTTATAGCAATGGCTTCTATGTAATTGATATTATGTAAGTCCATAGGTGTTATTAGTAGGCTACGTTTTGCAATTATGGCTGCTCCCCCCCATGCTATTGCTGCTTCCCTGTCTTTTCTAAAAATTCGGTAGCCAGGTATTGTGAATTTTTCATTGTCTACTAAATGCGTTTCGGTAACGCAAGCAATATCTATATTGTATCTTGAAATGAATGATATAAATGTTGACCGTTGTTTTTTTATCCCATCAGCATTCCAGTTTGCCAGTGTTAACTTATTTATTAGGTTATGATTATTTGCCGTCATTGAAAAGCATCGGAATTATGGATATTATGAAATTTTTTATTTGATCTACATATGGTGTTAACATTTCTAGGATATTCTTGAGAATTTTAGAGATAAGGGGGTCTGAGCTGGTTGTCTGCTGGTTATTGTTTGCTGAATTGGTGTTAGCATTTGTGTAATTTCCGGATAAAACATTAGCGTAATATAATGGGCTTGAAGTAATATTCCCAGTTATAGGTGCATTGGGGTTAGTTGGTCGAATTAAGGATGAATACTGTGTAGACTGATTATACGGACGAAGTTTGTTACTAAGCTTCTTAATGTAAGGGCATCCCTTATAGTTCGCCGAGTGTTCACCGCTACAGTTGACACACTTTGGTTTAGTTTCTGGGAGCTTTTGACATTTACTGTAGTGGTGATGTTCAGGACACTTAACGCAGCGTGGTGGAAGGTGGCAGTAGTTCTTGGTGTGCCCCACTAGCTGACAGTTAGTGCATTGTGGCATATCACTGTTTTTACGACGTGGTTCTACCGTAATCACGCAGTATAGGAGTCTGTTTAAGTTGAAAATATCTTTCGCGTTGTCTGTTTTTTCTAGTTCAACCGCAACAATTGGTATAGGTAATTTTTTGTGGTTAAGTAATCTGGTAGTTTTGATAACAGGATACTTTAATTGGCGTAGTTCCGAAAATATCTCTATTTCGGATATAGAAATAGGAACATTTCTTATGATTGCTGAAATGTTAGCTTTTTCTGGGAGTTGATAAGTGTAGTAATTCACGTTGTTATCATCGTAATACTTAGTAAGTGCTCTGAACTGTTCAGAACTATTTAAATTAATCTTTAGCTGGGTACCTTTAAAAGAAGTAGTGAAATCATCTTTTTTAATGACATTCTTGATATCCTTTATAATGTTTTGATAATGGGTACCGTTTGGTAAAAATATAGGTGGAATCTTGGGCTTACCTGATTCTTCAGGTGGACTAGGTGTTTTATTTAATGATTGCGATTGGCTGGTAACTTCTTGCATGGATGACTGCATCTGGCTTGATTTTGATTGTGTGGGCTGGAGCCCGTGATATCTGTTTTGGGAAAGCAATGCCTCGCTATTAAACATATATTGTTTGTTTAGGTCATTTTCTGGCGATGGTAGCGGTCGCTTTTTCTTATTTATCTCGTCGATGTGTTCACCTTCCGTTTCCATTTGGTTGGAGGTAGCATTTGAACCGTGGTATATTAATGATGTTTTAAGAGGAGATAAGTTAGGTTGATCCATTTTTGTTTCGGTTATCTGTTAGCACCGTGTGGTTTCACGATTTTAAGTTCAAGTTCGCCGCTATCGGCGCCGATAGCGGCGATATCGTTCACTTGGGGTAGCACTCCCGAATTGAGCACAGTCGCGGCGATTAGTTAAGTTAATTTATTATAAAAGTTACTCTTTTATGAGGGAATTAACTCACTAGTCTAAACACATCCGTTCAGTAACACTGGCGTGAGCGGACTCACTTGTACTTCTAAAAGTTGCAGAAATTGTTTAATAATTTGTTTGACATCGTTACCTTTTTCTTTTTATGGCTAAGTAGATAATATAAGAATACGCCCTCGTATATGGTTATTACGCTTTCCAAATATTAGAATAAGAAAAAGATATTGTCATAATGTTTTTTTCTATTTTGCGTTTTAATTTTCTTTTAGAGTCGCGATCCATTGCAGCTCGTTCTACTTTATGATTTGTGTCGTGATCCCCGAACAAGAAAAACGTGCAGTTTTGTTCACGTTTATTTTGTAGAATTTTATAGAAAGGCTGTTAGACTCAAGAAATTAAATGTCATTTTACAGCCATGTAAGACAGGTGATTTTCAACAATTAATGAAAGGTCGGCCTTAGCAGCAGACTTCAGTTAATGTTCGAGTTTGTAAATCTCTTCTTTGTATATCTAAGATTTCGTAACCAAGAGTGCAGAATTTCTGTTGTCATTTTTCATTACATTATTATTAGCTTTAAGAGCATTCATTGTTGCATGAGATATACACACGATGTCATGAAAGTAATTTGTAGTTCTTAATTTATTCGTTCCATCCCGTATAACATAACCAAGAACATATAACATAATATTATTATAGACTTCAAAAACATTTATTTGCTGCTACAATCGAAACTTGACCTTATTCCTCTAGTATAAATTCATACGTGTTAAATCAATATTTTGATAGCATACAGAGTGTCTCAAAATTTCACCATTTAGTTTGAGCAGGAAACAACAAAAATGTTCATATGAACAAAGCAAGAATGTAGTTATACAACAAAACCAAGACAGAAAAATTTAAACATTAGCAAAGCTAAACGTTCATTTTTAAGAAAAATAGTAGCACCTTAAGATACGCCCTCACAAGTACAATATGATTGAATACCTTTATCCTTTCGAAGGCTGTAGAATTTATATTAGTAATGTTATTTAAAGGAAAAGAAACAGCTCCACAGACCTCTAGATTCTAGAGGATAAAAGTGTTCGATCATACTGTTTTACATTTATTATAAATAATTGTAACAATAATACCCTACTAGATCATCTCTTCCGTTAGAAGACTCAACTGTTTCAACCTAAAGGGGTTTTCGACTACCTTCAGTCTTTCTTCTTCCACTACTTTAAGCCTTTCTTCTAGGTTGGGCGGTGTAAGTATAAGTAATTTTCTTTCACTTTAACAAATAATACAATGTATTCGAGAAAAAAACGTACAGCGTGCATTTTACATTTTCATACCTACTTATAGAGAACTATTTACTGTTAATGTTTTTGTAGCCTGGGGAAGTCTGAAATCATTTTTCCTAGTATAATAACTATGCACGGTAGATGACTTAATTAATTCACAATTCTTCTTAAAAATAAATTGGCATAGTTTGAAAATATATAAAGTAGTTACAGTAAAAATATTTAATTTGAGAAAAAATGACCTAGAATAACCGTATTTTTTTAAGTTACACATAGTTTTTAATAGACGGTTGTAAAATATAATTCCACTATCTTTTGAATTATCTCAAAATTCTATACCGTAAGCTAACAAGCTTTCAAAATATGAATAATACACAATTTTGGTAAATTTAAAATTTAACCTTTTCTTGACCACTGAGAGTGCATGAACGGCTGAAGCCAACCTTCTGCTTAGATGTGACACTTGTGAGGACCATGTCTATAATCAAACCCAAAACTGTTACACATTCAACTGCTTCAATTATGGCGTTACTTGTATTTAACATATTATTTTTTCATTACTGCTTGGAGAAGTGAAAATTATATTAGCAGTCTTTTGGCAGATTAATATTAATTTATTATCTGTGATCTACTCGTACAATATTAGATATATTTCCAATCATATATTTTTTATTATCTTCTTTAAATAACAAGGTTGTGTCATCAGCAAATAAACTAAACGAGGAGTCCAAAAATTGAATGGTAAATCATTAATGTAGATGATAATTAACAATGGTCCTAATATACTGCCTTGAGGCACTCCACATTCAAGAAGTTCCGCATCGCGACCATTTGTTTTCTATTGTTTAAATATGATTTGAGCATTTGTAAGCAACACCTCTTATACCATAAAAATCAAGTTTTTCTAACAAAAAATCCTGATTTATACAGTCAAATCTTTGGATAGATCACAAAAAAATCCGATTATATAACTGTTGTCTTCCAATGCCTCAGTTACTTGTTCAATAAAAGAATTGTATTTCGATTTTTTCTAAAACCAAATTGGAAGCTCTTTAATATTTGTTTTTAGTTTCGTTTTTAAAGAGCAGTTAAATTATTGATTTTTTTAATTCAGAAGAAACTATTACCGAACTAAAAGAACAGTTTATGATATTAGAGGTGCAACTATTATACCTAAAACTTGGTTTATAACGGATAAAGGAGTATTGTCTGAGCCAGAGGATTTTTTTTATTTGCAAGATTATTAATTATAGATACTAACGGATGTCCAAATTTGGTGTTGGATTTTGAATTTCGCGGCATTTGCTTTCCGTCAAACCTACAGCGCTAATATTTTATAGTTGTCATTTTGATACATTGCCATTTAAGTTATTTAAGTTATGGAGCGGTTTACGGTTCAGCAACGCATACTTATTGTAGAAACCCATTACAGATATGGGAAAAGTTTTGCAGGAACTGCTAGAAAATTTCGCGCTATGGACTTGCATGACATTATTACACCACCCCTCTTCCGGGTTTTTTATGTATAATATAGTTATTTAACCAACAAGTGTGTTAATGAAGGCGATTAATAATCGAAACTGTTTAAAGCACGAACGAGCGATAGCGAGTGAGTGCCTTTAATAGTTGAGATTATTAATCGCCCATTAACAAACGAGTTGATTACAAATTTTTTTCGTTGACCGCAAAATCTTTTTTTTGTGGCGAAAAACTTGATTAATACAACTAACCTCCATGCAAAATATCATCAAAACGTCAAAATCACAAAAAAAAGTTAATTAATGAAAAATAGTGTATTAATCAAAAACAATGTATTAATAGATCTATTAATCCATCCTTTTTTAAAAAACAGTTAATTAATGAAAAAGAGTGTATTAATAAAAAACAGTGTATTAATGACGTCTATTAATCCATCCTTTTTTAGGAAAAATAATTCATTAATATTGAAATTAACAAGCGGTCAACGAAAAATTAAATTAAGATATCTACCCTATTTGCTTATTGAACAGAAGTAGTATCAATAATAATATATTTCGCACTTACCTTGTTACTTTCAAATGAATTCTAAATTGACATATCTCATCAATAAATATATGACATTGAAATTATCTATCCATATAATTATATAATAGACTTGTCTGTCCGGGACGCTGTTTCAGCAGCCAAACCGTAAGAGATAGAGAAAAAAGTTATTGAAGTTATATGTTTGGAATGGTCATGTCAGTCAGGAACCGAATTTCAGTCTCTAACACTAATTATTATCTTAATTATCCTAATCCTAACTTTTTAGGTTAGATTTTAGGCAAATTTTATCAAGGCGAATGCGACTGGTAGTTTGCTACCAACAATGACGTCATATACGTACGTGTGGTGAATACGCGTTCTATTTGCAAAACGGTCTTTTTTGTTTTTTTAAATGAGACATTTGTCTCACTGGTTGCTAGTATATAGATAATAGACTTGTCCGGGACGCTGTTTCAGCAGCCAAACCGTAAGAGATAGAGAAAAAAGTTATTAAAGGGTTATGTTTGGAATGGTCATGTCAGGTCAGGAACCGAATTTCAGTCTTTAACACTAATTATTATCTTAATTATCCTAATCCTAACTTTTTAGGTTAGATTCTAGGCAAATTGTATCAAGGCGAATGCGACTGGTAGTTTGCTACCAACAATGACGTCATATACGTACGTGTGGTGAATACGCGTTCTATTTGCAAAACGGTCTTTTTTGTTTTTTTAAATGAGACATTTGTCTCACTGGTTGCTAGTGTCATTTAAATCTTTTTAAATGTACCTGGGCTAGCCAGCTTATTTAGCAATTAAGAATTCTATTTCCTTCTCAGCTGAATGAGTTATTGTTAATAGAAGTTATATTTTTAGAATTGTATTTTGAATTATCAAATTATTATCAATTTGACTTTCTTTTTAAATCACACTATCTAGTACTTGAAATTGAACCTTCTAATTCAGTTATAGTGTATTAATATGTTTGGCTTGACATTACATTTAATAATCAAACTAAAGGTTGTCAAAATATTTAATTAAATTACTTGTTCAAAAAATGTGAGGTTAAACTTTCTAAAGATAACTAGACCAAAAATAATACAATTTCTAAATATAAAAGCCGAAAACGTCTAGTACTCAAATCAATTCAAATTTGGAAAACTTAATATTCTAAATGTTCTCTAAATCTAAAATACAATGTTTTATTCTAATTTTGCCGTACCAAACTGTTATTAAAATACACTAACCTTCTCAAAGATGAACTTGTACCTGAAGTGTGTTTCTATATCAGCTCCAAACTGATCACAGTCGTCAAGCATCTCCTTTAAGATGTCGAAGACCCATAAAAACTCGTTGTAGCTGTCGTGACCGTTTAATATTTTGTTAAACGGTAGTGCAGCATGCCACAAACACAAAAACTTGCACTAACTGATGACTTAAACACCAATAACCACTTGAAATGGTTTCTATTAATCTCCAAATCGCTATGCGAATAATAATTGTGACTCCTTGGTCAGACTTTGATCGTGCAGAAGGCTATTCTTGCTAACACGTACCAAACTTCAATATTATTCTCACAATTAAAGAAATATTAGACCTTTAACGTGACTAATTAGACTGAGAATACTAAAAAAATAGAAACTTTTTTTCAGTTGCAGTAAACAACCCTCTGGTTGCTAATATTTACTGCCACCAGCTATTCACTTACACTTGTTATCCCATGATACCCTTTAGATATCTGGATATTAATTGAAAATAATTAAGCATTCTCACAGCATGCTACATTACAACATGTGGTTTCAACAAGATGGTGCCACGTGTCACACAGCGCGCGAAACAATAACTTTACTGCAATCAAAGTTCAGAGGTAGGCTTACCTCTCGATATGGTGACATCAATTGGCCATCAAGATCTTGTGAATTGACGCACAAACAATTACAGACCTAAAGGCCGAAATTACACATGTAATTGATGAGATAAACCCTCGTTTATGTTTAAATGTCGTTGAAGATTTGAAAAAAAGAATGGTTTCATGTCAGACGAGCCGAGGAGGGCATTTATCTTCCATGTTTAATCGTTACGTACCTATATGCTTTAAGTTCTCATTAAAATATCTTATATTTTCAAATTATTTATGCGTTTTATTAACAAATTAAAATCCAACCTCAAATTTGGACACCCTTTACTTCATTTTCTATTAATGGGTGTACTTTTCGTGTCCTCTTGCAGTCTTTCTTCTGCACTACTCCTCTAGACAAATTTTTCAGTGTTTTTTCATCAGTTCTTACTCGTATATTAAAAATAGTATAATTATTTTACATTTTTGTATGATTACTTATTTAAACACATAAAGATCAAATAAAGTTACAGGCAGTATCTGGTGGTAGTAAAGTTTGTCCCATTTCCATTAGATGGAGTTTAAAACTGGTACAGTATTTTGTAGCAGTAAAGCTTGTATCATTGTCGTTCGATGACGCTGAATAAAGTAAGCCCGATTGGGAACGAAGTAAGTCCTATCAGTGGCGATGCAGCGTTTTAAGGTTACTTAATCTTATTTTAAAATGAAATTTTGAACATATTTGATTTTTTTAAAATATTTATTTAGTAATATCGATTATTTTATTCATATAATGCAAAATTGCACACCCAAAATTTGCTGATTATTTTTTCTGGACGCCATGTGAGGTTGATTAAAGTGTTATTAGCTAATAGAATAAAATTCCTGCTTTTTAAAACAAAATGGCAACAGCTGATTATATTTTTTATGGTACACGCAGTACTTGTAGTTCCAAATCCATTACAACCGCCCTTGTATAAACATTTTTATAATCACACTGAATAAATCTACATCCATGATATTAGACGTCATGCTTATCTATACGAGTACGGAACAATGAAAAGACTATGCATATACAGATGGTATGTCGAAATTTATGATTAAACGATTCATAATGTTTCTCTTTCGTTTATGGAGTTACTGAGGTATAAACTGTAGCTTTAGAATGCGCAGAAGGACGTCTTTCTATTTTCAAAAGTACTTTTTCGTAATACTATACCGATATTGTATTTTAACTGAAATAAAAGAACTACATGACACATAACAGCCACCGGCCGTTAAGTATCATAAAGGCCGCCGGCCGATAAAGAACACGTGATCTTTAAGTTAAGTTGAATAAATTATTCTTTTAATTTATAAACTTGTATTACGAAAAATCTTGAACTACAAACGGCCGATACGCAAATAACGGATTTGGTTGATTATAATCCTCGGCAGTCGTCTGGAATGACAAAATTCCACTGCATCCGTTATTTGTTATATATCGGTCTAATGACGTTAATAACTATATTCTTCATAGGTATTGTTATAGACTATTAACCAAATTAATTTTAGTATCTTTAAGAGTTTCAATATCGCACTCACAATGTATATTACCGCACTTTTTTATATAAAAAAAATACTTTGAACCAGAATTTATTGATGAAGATAAAATATTAAACAATACACGTTTGTTTGCTTATGGCACTTAATGAGACTCCTTTCGTTAAGATGCTCATAATCTTGTATCTTGTATCGTTAATATCTATAAGGAGCCGGAGACCATCTCTTTCTCTAGAACATTTAGGAAAATATGAAAGCCCTTTTTGAAACAAAACATCAAAGATTTAGAAGTACAGACTGGCAAAAGGAGAAGTTGTATATTACTATGTAGAAAATAGATAAATTATTTATAGAATTAAACAAAATAAAATAATTCTTATTTGAGTTTTGGTCACCCTTAGTTTTGATCGACAAAATATGAATCGTGTATCGAGGTGAAACACAAATGTCCATTTAAAGTAGTTTTATTTCAAAAGAACTATCAAAAACTATATTGATCCTAAAGTTTTTCAAGCAATTTTTAATTTGGCAATGTACACGAGACTGGAGATGTAACTACTGTTTAAAAAAATGTTTTAACAATTATATTAATTTTAAAAGTTACCGGATTATCTGAATCTGAAAAATTTTAAGGTAAAATGTAAATATAGTATTTTCCCATGCTTGTTGCACTTTTAAATCTGACAATATAGTTAATATATTCGCATAGATTGTTAACAATTGTGTTTATTAGACATACGAACTGGCATTTTACCGAAAACAGAAGATGTTTACCTTGTTATTTAAATTATGAACTCTTATTGAGACTATAAAGTTGTATATGTGTTCACACACTAATCACCAGTGGGTATTTTTATGTATGTATTCACATCCACTGCTTTGTTAAACTGCAGCAGTTTTAGCTTCCTATACCTACTGTGCAACCTTCCGTTTTTTTGGCGTCCTGATTCTGTCTTGGACTCAATAATAGTATAAATCGTTTTCGCACAGCTGAAAAGTATAAATACCATAAAAGAACTCATTAGCCGGTTCCCAAATATAGCAAAAAACATTCGCACAACTAACGGTACACGGCTCTTTACTTAAAAATGAAATTTCCATTGATTAATGGTTTCCAAAATCACGCGCAATTAATTTATTTAGGGCTTTGTGGAGGCAGTGCAGATGTTCATTAGTTGTGATGTGGTTCCTGGCCATTCTGCCACATTATTGACTTAATTATCTTTTAGTGGGTTAGGCGATCATTTATAATTACGTATTTTTTTCAAATGAACCCATCAGCTAATTGGCTTAGAAGCACAAGTTTTAATGATTGAAAGCAATCTTCACTGAAATAGTAGTAAAACAGTACATTTGAACACGGATTGGAGTAAATTATGATAAAGTGGTGTTTTTATAGACAAAATTAAGAACCGATGTCATTTTCAGTTTAAAAGAACATTGCAGTAGACCGCATTTGTACGGATTTGATATAAATGTTTTAATGTTTTCAATACTATAACAAAATAAACTTTGGTCTGAAAAATACAAATTTTAGGAATCTTTAACTGTCGTAACTCAAAAGTGTTGGTTTAAATGACAGAACTAAAAGTCAGTGCTAATACAAATGACACTAGAAGGGTTTTGCAAGGTGATGCAATCAGGAGCTGAGAGACAGTGTGCTGTTAATGGTTTGATTACTATTGGTTCAAACCTGCATCTTTAAATAAAATTGTATGCATTTGCTGCCTATTGAAATCTAGCAGCGAACATACAGCTATGTGACACTAAATGAAAAATTGGTACAGTCGAATTTTACACAACAACTTTACTCAAGAGCTGGCGTGGGATCATGCCTGATAAAATACTCCTGTTTTGGGGTCTATTTAGGCGATGTCGAGAGTTCCAGACAGGAAATTTCATATTTCAGTCTTGAGGACAATCTTCTTCCGTCACTGACAAAATGATTGTAACCATGCGAAAATACTGGAGTAAGCAGAAGTTGACATATAACAGAAAAGGGATACCTTCAGTATGCTTGCACCTATAGTGCAAGCAATTCTTCATCGCCTCCGGAACGTTACAAAGGTTTGTTCTTTATGGATCCCCGATTCATTAGCTGTAGAGCAAATGAGGCATCGTATTGCTTTGTTAGGAAATACTGAGGAAGCTTCAAAATGGGACTTTTTATAACGTCATTGGCATCGTAGTAATGAAACGTGGCAGTGCTCCGACGTTCTTAGAATATCACAGAACATTTAGTAGACGTTATATATTTTGCTAATATTTCTTTTTTCCGATATAGGCAGTCGCCTGGCTCAATTAAGAAGCTTAAAAGTTCGACGAAGTTTTAGCTTCCCCTTATTTCTGGTTTAGAGAAATGTTATCGATAATTAATGGTGCCTGTGGTTCCGGCAACGATGCAGTAATAGCACTATTGGAAGAATAGAACTGAGGAGCATCGTAGGGGTCGAAAGATAGTAAATTTAAGGTGAACTCAAATCGCTATCTTTTAATTAGTGCGTAACGCATTATTCACTTATTTTTTTAACATCGTGTTCTTCCGATATCTGTATAATGGTATATGAGAAACATTTCCTCGACCGGTCAATTTCATTGTTTTGATTGTGCAGGGAAAAGAGAATTGATCATAAACAAACAATCTTACATATGGATAATTAACCTTTTTCTGTGCCGTAACAATTTTCTATTTTTATTTAACAATAAGAAACTGGACGAAACGAAAAATTTGCAGTTTTTGGTCAGGTCCGCTTGAATTATGGCTTGTTTTATAATACTGTTAATGTGACATTTGTCCAAAACGACAGTAGAATACACGTAATAACAAGAAAGCGAATAAGACTAAAATCTTATTTTAAGCATTTGAGACTTCTTCGAAGAGGAGATACGTCGGATAACGTAGGTCAAAAATGTCTTGATTTAAATAATGTGCTATTCACAGCATCTCTTACATTAAAGGTTAGGTATATGTTAAATTCTTTCTGAAGTTTACTACCTGTGATCTAAATGATTTTTTGAATTTCACTGTAATGTAGGACATACGTAAACGCTATGTTTTGCTATTTCTGACTTCACAAAAAAAAGGTAATGTGTAGACTTTAGCAGTGGATTTAGGGATTCAACCGGAAAGAAAATATGAAAATATTACCTCTTCTAAATGATCTCCATAATATTAGGGTATATATTGTAATAGTCCCGTATAATCTCATTAATAAAGTATATAATAGTTTTTTAAAATTCAATAACTAATGGCAAGGGAAACTACACTTTATAAATAGTATTAGATTCAATTACGAACCTGCCTATCAAACTCAGGGCAAAATTAAAAAGGTGTAAAAGTGTAATAATAATTACGACAAATAGATGGTTCATTGCCCTATTCTTATTTTATCTATCCGCAATAAATTCGGGCTTGCTCCGTATAACATGAGACAAACTTGGTTCAGGGTGTAGGTTTATTAAATTAAGGAAAACTTGGTATGACAAATAACTAGTTGTATGACAAATACTTCCAAATATTTCGAGCAAATGCACAATTTCCATCTGACAGTTGGACAACCTCTAAATTTGAATCAGCAATAAAATGATCTGCCAGTGCGAAAAACAGCGTTAAATTGAATTTTAAGACACCAAAATGGCAAGGTTGCGTCAGGTAAATATTAATACTGTGACGTAGCAACTACTAAGCTGGTTTTGTTTTTAATGTGACGTAGAAAACGACGATTGCGATTGCCTTTTGTTCTATATCCGCCCAAAAGTGAAAAATGGCGCGTCATCCCTCATTTCCAAGGGATGCTACCTAAAATTCTCGGACGGATCTGGATAACTGGGACCTGATGCTACACCTGGTAGACAGTCTGATCTTGATGAGATCCAAAAATAATGGACCTACTCCAACGATTTCCCTGTGAAATTCTATTTTTATCGGAGATCTCTCGGACGCTGGATACGTTCCCCAATGACGCCACGGGAATTATGGACTTGGGTATGATTTTTTGATTGGAATTCCTACCCGTACGGCCTCCTGAAGGTCCTTCCTACACGTAGCAGGCACTATTCTTGCTGGACGATGCTGTTTACTTCTGGAATTGACCCCTTTACTCGCACTTGGTTGAAACCTTCTGGTGGCTAAACTGCTTCACTTGGCACTTTTAACACCTGCAAAATAATACCCACAGATGCCCTGGACACTGGTGAATAACTTTAAATACAATTGTTGTAACTAAAGACTTTTTTATTTATAATCTTGTGTGATAAACTGAGGAACTCAAACTGGCCCCAACACAACTTTTACAGGCTTCTTTGGTTATTATTATCAAAAGACTGTCATGTATTTTAGCAACTAGATTTTCAATTTTTATAAAGGAAATTAGGATTGATAACATATTTAACCTTATGGACTACAGTTTTGATATCATTGGGGTCAAGAGTGCCGGAAGCTATGAGCAATACAACTTTCTATCCCTCTTGTGGTTTATTTGCCTCGGCCCTACCGGCCTATGTGACTAAAATTCACATTCGTAATAATAAGTTAAACTTCAGTGCCTTGATATACAAATAACTATTTATTTAAGATCTTTTTAGTATGAACTAAATTATTTATTAAATAGAGGACATTACATTTTTTAGTTTTTCAAATTAATTGTCAATGTGAGTGTTAAATATGCACCAATGAATTGTTGCTGTGTTGCATATATTTACAATTCATTAGAAATAACGAGCATTATAAAAGAGATGGGTCGGATTTTAATCAGGGATCATTCATAAATAGACGGATGTACTTGTGGTAAGAATCTTAGTACTGAATTCATAAATATTTCTATCTAAAAGTAAATTACCTATGCATTACAGGTATTGAATCAACAATCAGGACAATTTTAGCGCAAACACTGAACAGACTAAAAACATTATCTTTTGGAAAAGGCGTTAAAGTTAAACTACTATATTAATCCTGAGACTGTTAATAATCATCAGTCGATGAATTAACGAAGCTTACTCCAGAGGTGCACACAAAGTTTTTCCCCCAACTGTAAATATAAATTTCTTGATTTTCAATTAGAATTATATTAATGATTGCTTAATATCAATATTAGTTAACTGATGTGTTGTGAGGGAAACAAGCTTGTCTATGTCATAAAAAATATTAACTATGGCAGTCGGTTGAATAAAGAAAATAAAGAATTCCATTATGTATCAACACTCAGGCACACAAACTTCATGTTATTTTCAGATGCGAGAGAAAGTAATATATTTTTGAGTCACGTATTTCAACGAGAATTACAATGAATAATGTATAATTATAGTCGGAAACATTTCTAAATGCACTGTTGCTTGATGTTCGTTATAACTTGGAATTTCAGTACGGGATTAGGCTTTCAATTACATAAACGGGCGGAAAATTACATTAATGTACAGAACCTGGTGTCTAAGGTACCTGATATTCCACATGCTTAGTTCTTGTCCATAACAAGCAAATAAAAAGACACTTTTTGACACTGATATTTAATCAATCAACACTTAAACAAGCTACTGGTCTAATGTAAGAGGAAGAAGAAGAAGAAGATTCAAAATTCACAACATAATAAACAAAATACATGTGTCGGACTTGTAGCTCAGTGGTTAAGTATCCTGACTACTGTTTCTAGGATGGCGATTTCGATCCCCGGTGGTGGTGAACTTTTAAAAGTATATTGTATGTTAAGAGCTGAAAGTGCATTCTTGCCGCTTGCGCATGAATATTGCTGGTTGAGCCGAAGCCGAAACCAGCAATCATGCAAAAGCGGCAAGCGCACTTTTAGCTCGAAACATACATACTATTTTTTCGACGACTGAGCATATTATTTAAGGAAAATATCATATTTCATTTTATTGCAAAAATTAATTGACAATCAAGTTAACATTACTCGCGCAGTCTATGACATGTGACGCGATTTTTGCTCAGCAAATGACGGGCGTTGTCAAGGAAACATTTGGACGTGGCTACCTATTTTGTTCACGCGGAAACCCAAAACGCTCGGCGAGCGGCAGTGTGATGAAAACGCACGCTCAGCGGCAAATGTCAACTTTCTGTTATCAAATGACAGTGAGAAAAATCTACTTTCGATGTCAGTCGTCGAAAAACATTTTAAAACGCGGAAGAAAGCCTCTATAGAATGTTATCTTTCGGAAGAAAGGTAAAACCGAGGGTTCCATGTTACTTGCAATGTGTACTCATAGCATGTCAGCATTTTGACCATCTAGGGTGTAATCGCTCGAGTGTAGAAACAAGCACTACGTGGATATTTAGAAAGTAGGGAAGTCAGTATCACAGTTAAAACTAGCTTCTACTGCCTAAATGCTTCAGCGACGTTAAACTGTCAACAATTAAACCGGGGTAATAACGGGTGTTCATTAGAATTTGTGGTCTAGTCGGCTTTGAAACTGACGAAGTCATGTCGTGCATTAAATCATATGACTGATAACTGACGCTGCTGACACTGTAAGTCTATGTCAAATTCGATGTTAGCAGGTTAGGTTTTGCGTCAGTTTTGACACAGATGACGCAAATCCTAACCTGCTAACCTCGAATTTGACATTGACTGACAGTGTCACCAGTGTCAGTTATCAGCCATATGATTTAATGCACGACATGACTTCATCAGCCGACTAGACCACAAATTCTAATGAACACCCTTTATTATATTTGGAGGTTTTCCATTAATTTCTTACGAAAACTACATTCCTTATTTATATGCAGATAATTCTGAGCTTCTAACTTTATAAAAAAAATATAGTTTTTGGATAAAGTTATAGACGTTAGAGTATTTTTATGTGACAGCAATGTTAGCAATCTATTATAGTGACTTGGGCTATTGTCGTGCAATCGGTTTGTTTTTATGTTTTAGATTTTTACAATTCCAGTTTTAAAACTCTTAAATTGCTTATAACTTTTAAAGTATAGCGCAAAGCTACCGATTATTCTTGTTAATTTTTCTTTATGAAGAATATAGTAGTGCATTTTTTTACACCCTGTATAACTATAGCAGTCGGTATTTAAGATATCTAGTACTTGGCAAGCCTAAACCTTGTCCATAACAAACCACAACAATAAAGTACGTGTGGTAGATGAAACGTCAAATTAAAGAATAAAAATAAAATATTTTTTCTACAAACGTTTCAAAAAGTTACCGTTTTGATTGTTATTTGAGTATCGAAACGACATTCTTTTAGGCACTAGTGCGTAAAAGAGTTTACTTTTAAGCACTAGTGCTTAAAACTAACACAACAGTTAACTAAGTTTTTATTTTTGGTAGATATGTACAACACAATTATTTAATTGATGAAAATGGGCACTTACTTGATGATGCTACACTTAAATTATCTTTCTCTTGTAACATTTGCATATTCTTAGAAATCGCAGGAAATGATGTAGCCGCACAAAAAGGTGCCTGTACCTTTACTGGTTCTCTTTCCTTTTCACCCAAAATCTTATTTGCTATGCTCTTCTTATATTCCAAGGAACTTTCGACGTAACTCTCAGCGACAGAACTTGATCGCCAGCCGCCGCGCCGGCGCCGTGCCTTTTGAGTGTCGACATGCTCGCACCAGCATCAGCCAAAAACGAAGCAGAACATCGGCGGAAGCAGTGCCCAGTATATTCTTCACAGTTTGAAAGTCCAAGAAAACCAGCATTTTTTTTAGGTATAGCACCAATTGTGTTTATGCCTACAGGCTGCACAATACATTTACCATTTCTGTAGCCAACGAAAAATCGTTGATGGTCCGTACTGCACGGGCGTAGACTAGCATACTTGCGAAAAATTTCCAAAAAATTAATGCCATCGATGTTTCCCTCTGTTACTGTAAACATTCTTGAAACCTTGGTTTTCGTGAATGGAATATTAATTTTTATGAAAGTACTGGCATCCTCAATATCAGTTACTCGCATGAATGTAAGCTCCTCCCTGCGACAAGCTCCGGATAAACCAACAATTACGGCTACCTAGAATTTAAATAAAACGTTAGTGATGTGCTGCATATAAGAATTTGGTGAAATACTGCACTTACTTTCATTAACAAATAATGTTTATCGTCCGCTTCCTTCAAAAACCTTTCGATTTCTCCCCTTGTAAAAATTTTCGACTTTTTAGGCCTATATCCCTCGGCTTTTCTTTTTAGGAAGGCGATGACATTCGCATATTTGCTAATGTCCAGGTTTCTCTTGAAATATATCATGGATCGTAGCATAGAATAGGTGCTCCATAGTGTAGAGGGCTTATAAGTCGAAGAAAGGTCAGAGAAATATGCCAGCACAACCTTTTCTGCGACAGCACGCACATTTTTTCGGTCACACCATCCCTTGAATTTTTCGTAGGTTGCATTGTAGACGGATCTTGATTTTTCCGGTATCAGCGTCGAAACTGCGGCCTCTGCTGCATCTTCAATATCGGATGGAAGCTCGGAATCGCTCATTTTTGCCTAGTCGGAGATTTTAAATACACAACGCGTTCATATCAAACGAATCTTGTTTGTAAACAACGATCTGAAAAATTACCTAACAACCAAGTAACTGACGCACGCCTACTAGCATATCTAATTCGGCATTTCATGAACGAAATTATTTTACTCCTATTTGTTGTTTTTGAAACGTATGTAGAAAAAATCTTGTAAGATACACATTGCAAAACTCCGTGTTTTACGCACACGACGTGTTTCCACACTCGCTATCGCTCGTGTGGAAATTTTCACGTCTAGTGCGTAAAACACGTTCATTTTGCAACTTGTATCTTAAATAGCTATTAAGCAAAATAGTCGAGAGGTGGAAAAACACCATTCCAACTTCGGTGTAAGTGCACTTTAGCAACTGCTTGGGGAAAACATGCACTTTACCCCCTTAGTGCACAATATACTATTTTGAGAAAATGTTTGCAGTCTCGTATATCTTGATCAATGGTGGATGTACAGTCGGGGAATCAAAACAGTTTACACTTGAGTTTTTCAGTATAAGTTTTACAAAAATCAGTAAATTTGCAATAAATTTAGTTTGCCACGTTAACTGTAAACAAATTTAAAGAGTACTTCAGTTCACTTAAAGTACCTCGAAATTACTTAAACGATTAGTAAAAAAGAATGATTACATGATGTAAACTATATTGATTCCCCAGCTGTACATACTAAAATAGGTCGACGATTCTTTGATGAATACAGAAATGAGATATGAAAAACCTCAAAAAATAAAATCCGAAGGAACAAGATTTATAATTATACACGCGGGATATTAATCAATAATGATAGAGATTATCATAAAACTATGAAGAAAGATATGTTAAAAATCTGTTTGGAGCTTTGGCCAAATTTCAGGGTAAATGTGTAGTAATTATGTATATTGCACCGTATCATTTGATGCAGCTGGACAAAATACTCAGACTTTCTTGCATCAAAGTTCAAATTGAGTAATGGTTTGATACAGGACAATGTCAATATCTTCGGACTGAATAAAATTTATGGGAGATATTCCACCACTCATCAGATAGTAATGATGACAATAGTAATGATTCACATTGCTCTTTTCGAAATAATGGATGTGGAAAAATAATCCATGATTTGGCATTAAAATTGTCGTGTAAGAATTCAACGATACCTTGATACCATAATTATATTATTATTATTATTAAAGATATTAACTACATATAACCAAATTAATGGGCTCTCAGTTGCTGACCTATTAACACACCGCATGAAATTTCTGGCTCATCGTTGGTACTGAACACTTAAGACAAGAAAAGTGTGGAAATTTATGGAAATCTATAAACGAGCAGAAAACCTGAACATCTTTAAATATATCAAAAGGTATAGAACTATTACGAGTTATCTCAAGAACACTTGTTAAATGTTTATTATGCTTTATGTGAATCAGTACTATCGTACAATATACTAGCCTGGGGTACCGCTGTGGCTATTAATAGAGTTTTTCTACTCCCATAATAGTCAGAAGCCAAGAACACAACCTGTTGTTTGATCAGTAACTATGCCATTATGAACACATGCACGTAATGAAAAAAGTAACTAGCATGTAATATATATATATTACGTACGAGTTATGAAAAATTTTGAATTATCACTTAACATGAAACCAAGAGAAAAATTAATTTGACATTTGACGTTGCAAATATTATTGCGCTCAAATTCGTTTGAGGGGTACCTAAAATAAATGCTAATTAACTAAAAGAAAAGAATGTCTTCAAATAATTTAAATTACCTTCATAGTCAGAGGAGCCAGATAAACGTGCAGGTTATGTTAGGTACTTCCGAAAACTTCGAAATGGCGTATTCTTTCAAATATCTGTAACGAACGACCACTGTCCATATTTTATTCTGGATCAACATACAATTAACAATAAAATCTTTGAATCTTATTTTATTGTCCACAAGAGTGTTAATTGTTATCTGTCATTTTGTCAAACGGTGGTCAAACGACCCAAACGTCAAGTGTTAGTGAAATCAGGTGCACCACTATACTTTTTTTTATTTAAAAATTGCACTCGTTTCAAGGTCGTTTTAATAAATTGTGAATTATAAGATGTATGCTCGTAGAAAAAGTATAGTACGTTACTCGCGTTGTAAAGAGATTACGTACTCGTGGATTTACATTACTCGCTCCTTCGTCGCTCGTATGTAATTCATCCACTTGTACGTAATATGCTCTTTACAACTCTTGTTACGTAATATACTATTTTGTGCTACAAAAAAGAATCTTGCGGATCATTTTTAAATTGCAACCGCGAGCCTCTTTGCGTGGTATCTTTAAAAGTAAAGGAATTTTAACCGTAACTGCTTTACTTATTTATAAAGCTGCTGTATTTTATATCAATAATGAAAGCAAGTTTGTTATCAATAATAGTTTACACCGGTACCCTACCAGTAAGTGTAATAACATACATGTGGGGGTTTACAAAACGACAAGCTATGCAAAATCTCCTGTGCACACCTGTACTACAATAATTAATAACTTGCCATATGACATTAAAAATTGTAGTCCGAGAGAATTTAAGGGCAGATTAAAGAAATTCTTAGTTTCTAAAAGCTATTATTCTTTAAAAGAATTTTTTCAGAAAGAATGTTAAGGTGTGGTTGCTTTTGTAAAATTTGCGCTTGAAGTGGTGTGCTTACAATCCACAGCTATATATGTATATATGCAGAGAAGCTGCGTGGCGCAGATGGGTTAGCGCCAGGCTTGCATTAAGCAAGTCTTCGGTTCGAATCCCGCTGGGATCGGAATTTTTCCGTATCCTTGGCGATTAGAATCGGGCACAGTGAGACCATTCACAGTTGGGCACCAAATTAACTGTGCTCTACTCAGAACCACAGACCTAAGAGATAGAGTAACAAGGTCAACACATCACCAAGACACACACCTCATACAATGGTTGCTGCGCAAGCACCAAAGGCGCGATCCAACTATGTATCCCGCATCCGGGGCAAGTTGATCATTGTACCGCCAGATGCCAGCGCATATAGCACCAGCCTCGACACCGCAAGGTAAATGAGGTACATACATACATACATATGTATATATATATTCTCCTGACTCTTATTGTACTGTATTGTATAGTATTTTATGTTGTTTTAGTATGTTAAAATAGCAAGTGCCTATATGTATAGATTGTACGTCTTTCTATAATACTGATATAATATTATGAATTTTTATAAATTAAATTACGACGACTCCATTCATGTGTAATTACAGTACATGACAAAAGGACAAAATAAATATTATTATTATTATTTTTATTATTATTATGTGTAGAAGCGATAGCAGACAGTTATATTAAAATTCTAAACTAACCAAAAAGTATGAAAACGAAGAAAATAGTTATTTATGTATGATGACTGTAAAATAGACGTTTTTGGTCGCGGTGTGGAAGTTATAGCACGAGGTGCGGGGCACCCTAACGACCAGGGGCAAAGACGCTACTTATGTCTGAGGCGCATACATTGCTTTCAGTACAATTGAAATTTAATTTAGAGGTTAAAGCCGGATTATATAATATCGTTGTTGATGAAAACAGGACCATCCTTACAGTTATTTTAGCTGAATATTACCTCCGTAACTATAGTTTTTATGTATACGTGTTTATCAATAATAACTAGAATGATGATAGTTATTTATGTATTAAGGGCATAATCGATAGTTTATAGCACAAGGAAAAGTATAAAGCGCGACGCAAAACGGAGAGCTTTAAATATCTCGAGGGTATAATTGTAATTATGCACGTTATACATGAACGTTTTATTTTATTTTGTTTCTCAAAAAGGACAAAATTCACGGATTCAGTAATTTGGCTACAGGTTACTACGGCATCGTTGTTAGGCGCTGTAATTGTTTGGTGTGCTATGTAGATTTTTTGGGATTGTTATACTACATTGTTGATTTTTGTTATATTGCTTGGCAACTTATAGGCCCATAAAAGCCATTTTACCCCCGCTATCGAGGGCCAATACACAATATTATGATTGTCAAATAAAATGTTTCGCCAGTTCAAATGACAACTGCGGGCAATAGAAGTATTTTATTTACTAGCAACATGATATTGTTCATTTTCGTCATAGATACAAAATATGAAAGGCTACTCATAACTCCCAAAGGATTTTTCGAATTATTTCTCCCTCAAACTCATGGTAACCATGCAACTACAAATAACGTCTTAAAAACCATACAAGCCGGGGTCGGTAGCTCAGTGGTAAGCATCCTGACTACTGATCTAAGGGTCGCGAGGTCGATTCCCGGTCCCGGTGAGGTTTTCAAAAATAAAAAAAATGCAGATGAAAGCTTCTACAGAATGCCATCATTCGGAAGTGATGTAAAGCCGTGGGTCCCATGTTATTACGATGTGTAGCATGTAAAAGATCCCTTGCTAGGGTTGGAACTCCTTAGTCTCGGCAAAATTCTAAGTAGGACTTTGACCATATGACCAAAGCAGTCGGTGTCTAAGGTACCTGGTACTCTGCATGCCTAGACCTTGTCCATTAACAAACAAACAAACAAACAACAATCATACATTCAGGCAATCTTTGATGTTACTTACAGATTCTTATTTTAAATATGACATATGACACTCTTGACATTTTGAAATTTCATACCATTCTTACTCATATGCTAGTAAATAAAATATTGTATGCACTACGGGAAATTGCATAAAAATCTATTTTGCCTCCCAGAGGGTGAAAAACACTGGCTTTCTAGTTATTGTAATTAATGGTAAGAAACTAAATTTAACCCATGCAGTTTCGATTCAACTAATTATTATAAAGCTACTCCTAATTTTGAAAAATGTGTATATAACAACAAAGAAGTGGTGTGCTTCATTCCACCACAACTTAAGAATTAAAATTATGTAAGATTTTATCAACAAAATTTCAGTTGTAAATAATTGTAATAATATCAAACTGAAGAATGCTCACATGAGCCGAAATACATTTGATCTAAGGTGTGAGGTTTTTCGTATACCAAAATTGCTGCGTCTTAACGACAAGTAGTAATTTTCTGCTTTGTTTTATATATTTTTGTTTAAGAAAAGAAGAGCTATTACCATGAAAGTGCCTTTAAACGAGTTAATAATATTAGTTCTTTAACTTAGCTTATTATGCCCTCATACGGTGATTACTGGTTAACTATAGATGAATGCTGAACAAAGACAACATCAAGAATCTTACACTTCGCTCGTTCATGTGGAAAAAGGCGATTGCAAGTCAGGTCATTAACATGCGAGCTTTAATAGCTTCCAAGAAATTTTCGTAATTTTATTTGTAATTGCAACAAAACTTATTGTGCAATAAAAATGCATTCTGTAAAAGGTAACTTTGAAAGTCGTTTTAAGTGCGTCAATTTAGTATCCAGTATCGGCTCGCTAATGATTACTTAGCTAAATACATTGTCAATATGAAATAATTAAAAACTTGCAGTTCCCATCAGTCGACATGAGAGGCGATCAGGAATATCTGGTTTTAATCCTGGCGGTGCAGGGATTACGTCTTGCGCCACGTTATAACTGTCATTGCAAAACATTCTCCTTGTTCCTAATGAGCCAATTAAACCCTTTTGCAATATGATAAAACATAAATAGGTATGCCATTTTCAATTAGATACTTTACACCGCGTTATAATCACATACATAAACATTTATGGTAATTATTAGATCACGCAATTAATGAAAAGCAGAAAGGTCAGAATCTGAGATCAACAATCTGTAGAAGTTCACACTTCTCCCAAAAGTGCATGTTTTGAAAACCCGTAAACTAAGAACATGTTTTCTATTTGAAACTAGATCAGATTCTATAAGATAAGTGCTAGTTATTGTGTTTTCTATTCCATATCTTTACTGCATTAACAAGTCAAACTTGTCTTTACCTAAAATATTATTGTTTAACATTTAACTTGTCACTTTTCATAAATAATTTTAATATTTTAAAATTAAACTCTAGTTGTAGTTGTTGATAATATTAAAGATTATTATAAGAACATTTGTTAAAATAACAGAGTAATGAATGTTCACTAAAATGCATTTTTATTTCTGAAAATCCTTACGAAAAGATGTTGATACCTAGTTAGCGATTATTGACAAATAATTACTCCTACACCAAGTTTGGTAGTGAGATTGTCCTACAAGCAAATTTATACGCATCATGGGCATGAAAAAAAAATCTCATGAGTGGATCTCCATTGACTGAACGCTGACCGTATACCGTAATATGAATCGGTGAACAGAACAAGGCAACAAAGGAAATTTGCGTCGCCAAATACACGGCGAACGAAACAAAGAACTCAAACATCTGTTCACCAGCAAATCGCCTCGATCCTACAAAAATTTTAAGAAAACCGTTACCCACATAAAACAATAAATCGCGGCACGCGAACTCAAAGAAGCACCAATTTTCAAGTATAAACCGCTGCCATAAAAGGGCCAACGGATCGCCGAACCTCAATAACGGAAGCCGACCAAACGGCGCCGCAGCGAACAAATTAATAAACCAAGTTCGATCACTAAAACGCTCTTAAATCAGAGTGCGCCAAATCCAAAACCCCACATAAGGATACCTGCCGATAGGAAAAATCAACCGCCACCTAATAAAACAACGCCCAGGGCGCTAGCACACATACAGGTGGAGTAAAAGCAATTTTTCCATCAGACAGCAAATACATGCGGCCGGAGCTCGCCCGAGAGAGCGGCCGAAAATTCAGCGGCCCAGCAGAAACGCATCTTTGTAACGGAGAAATCAGGGCCACGACAAAATACAGCGGGCAAGGATACAATATTACAAATTAAAGTATAATTAACGGAAGGAAGCATCCCAGAAAAGCGTAATTGGTCTCAAAAGTCTTATAAAAATAGCGCGCAACCGATCGAAGCATAATAAACTTTTGAACATACGCCATAAGAGTAATGCTTAATTAGGATTTACGCGGAACACGGAATTAAAAATTCCAAGTTGAGCTAATTTTTACTCAAAACATAGCAAATTGGGTGTCGTTAGAATCGACATTTCAACAACTTTTGATTGCGACTCAAATCAAGTCGATAATTGATCACGCCGCTCAATTAAACGCTATAAATCCGAAATATATCGAAATCGGGCAAAACATCCCTTCTACTTCGACCAATGAGCGTCGAGATCGCGTTGGACAAAGGACTGGCTCCTTTAAATAGTCAGACCCTGGCAGTAAGAAATCACTCTGCCTCGGCGGGTCAATCCAGCAGCAACTCAACCCAGGAGAGTCCACCAGCAGCCACTTCAGCTTCCAGGACCACCAGCAGCCACTTCAGCTCCAGGACCACCAGTCGTTTCATCTACTGGACTTAGCTGTCTGCCGCATCTTCGTGGACTTAGAGCCAATCCACTTCATTGGACTCTGCTGTCTGCCGTCTTCGTGGGACGTGGGATTCGAGCCACTTCAGCTTCCAGGACCAGCTAGCAGCTCCAGCCTCTCCAGAGCCTATCACCCTCGTGGACTTAGAGCCAATCCTACGCATTGGACTCTGCTGCCTGCCGTCTTTGGAAAGCCACTTTCGCCAGCCGCCGCCTCCGCCCAGGAGATCACCACCGCCGCCGACGTTGCCGCCGCCGCTGCTCTCAGCCCGCCGCCCCGTCGCCAGTCGCTACCGCCGCCGCTGCAACCGCAGAAGGAAGCCGCCAGCCGCCGCCTCCGCCAAAGGAGATCAGCACTGCCGCCGACGTTGCCGCCGCCGCTGCTCACAGCCCGCCGCCCCGTCGCCAGTCGCTACCGCCGCCGCTGCAACCGCAGAAGGAAGCCGCCAGCCGCCGCCTCCGCCAAAGGAGATCAGCACTGCCGCCGACGTTGCCGCCGCCGCCGCTCACAGCCCGCCGCCCCGTCGCCAGTCGCCACCGCCGCCGCTGCAACCGCCGAAGGAAGCCGCCAACCGCCGCCTCCGCCAAGGAGATCAGCACTGCCGCCGACGTTGCCGCCGCCGCTGCTCTCAGCTCGCCGCCCCGTCGCCAGTCGCCACCGCCGCCGCTGCAACCGCAGGAGGAAGCCGCCGGCCCCGCCTCCGAAGGACCACACCCGCTTCCAATCGCGGATGCCAACCCGCCATTTTCTTTTCTTTTTCTGTACATATATGTTACCTAGTTCTAAGCTTATTTGTATGTTAGTTAGTGTAAATATAATAAACTTGTTCCAATCAAATCCAGTGTCTAGCTGAGGGTAACGCCCACCCTCCTCTTCCGAAACCGACTCCATTGAAGTAACCCTACCGCTGAGCATAGACGTAGGCTTGTTAATTGTCGCCCGGAACGTGGGGCCAGCCTTTGGTGGATATCAGAGGGAAGCCACGCCCACTACAATGGTGAAGTCGACGAAGAAGGATGGACGCAACTCCGCCGAGGACCAACAGGGAACCTCAGCCGACACCGCAACCAAATGGCAGCCCGCATCGCTCGGAAGTCACAGAAGACAGCGCATCCCCGTTTCCATGTGGACAGAGGACACCACCACAGTGTCTCAACCCAGGGAAAACCAAGATGAATGAAGAGGACCAACACCACTTCTGGGAGTGGTAGTAAACACCCAGTGGCGCCCAAATCAAATTTCAACATCACCACCAACAACCATGATCCACAATGATTCACAGCAATCTCAAGGATCCCTCATCACTAGCTTTCTGGCCTGCACCGCCAATGTGCTACCAGAAGCTCAGCACCAGCTCTCTGGCCAACACTTCAAATATGCTGCCAGAAGCTCGCCGCCAACTCTCTGCAGAAGCTCCAGCACCTGCACGCAGCACAAACTCACCGAGAAGAGCAACAGGGGAACAGCGCTCGCTGAAAGGCCCAAGCCCACAACTCCACCGGAACACGCACAACAGGTCCCCGAAGCTATGACTTGCCGCCTCCGCCACCGAGGGTCAATCTGTCCGCGCCAAGGATACCCCAAGCCTCCACTCGCACCCACCGCGTGCCGCCGAGGTGTATCCTTCCGCAGATCCACCCAGCACGTGAGGAATGCCGCAACGCCACCATACTTCGCCTGGTCACGTGCGCCCGCTTCCGGAACATCAGGCACAGCCCCTTTTACGACGAGGATCCACCTAGCTTCTTCTCCAAACGTCAACGCGTCCAACTAGCCCAAGCAGCCCCGACCAAAGTGTCTCCCCTCAGCCGCCTCCACGTCAGCAACCCGAGTCGCGTAGGGAAACAGAAACTCCGCGTCAAGGAGAGGACTTCGCCTAAGCACGCACTTCAAGATACCGAAGTCCTGGCATCACGCTTACTTCTCCGCGGAGCGATCTGGTCAAGACTGGACCCTCAAACTTCGGCCGCACCAACCGCGTTTCGCCGAAGCCCCGCCACAGATCCGCCCCAGCACGTGAATAAGCTCACGCCGCCAAGGGACTTCGCTTGGACACGAGCCCAGGTTCCAGGAGTCCTGATCGAAGTTTCCAACACCCCAGGTCGACATCCGCTCCCACGAGTCCCGGCTGACGACACCTTTCATCGGAACGCTTCCATCGCCACCAAGGCCCCAACACCAGCGCTCTGGCCAGCACTTCAAATATGCTACCAAAAGCTCATCACCAGCTCTCTGGCCGGCAGTGCCAATCTGCTGCCAGAAGCTCGCCACCAACTCTCTGCAGGCACTCCAGCACCTGCACTTAGCGCAAATTCGCCGAGAAGCGCAACAGAGAAGCACGCTCACTAGAAGGCCGAAGCTCACGACTCCGCCGGAACAGGCGCCCCGGGTCCCCGAAGCTAGAACTTGCCACCTCCACCACCGAAGGTCAATCTGTCCGCGCCAAGGATGCCCCAAGCCTCCGCCCGCACCCACCGCGTGCCGCCGAGGTGTATCCTTCCGCAGATTGACTCAGCACGTGAGGACTGCCGCAACGCCGCCATACTTCGCCTGGTCACGCGCTCCCACTTCCGGAAGATCAAGCACGGCACCTTCTACGACGAGGATCCACCTGGCTTCTCCCCCAAACGTCAACACGTCTGATTAGCCCTAGCAGCTCCCGAACAAGGTGTCCCACCTCAGCCGCCTCCGCGTCAGCAAGTCGGGTCACCTAGAAAGATAGGAACTCCGCGTCAAGGAGAGGACTCCGCCTAAGCACGCACTTCAAGACCCCGAACTCCTAGCATCGCGCTTATGTCACCGAGGACCGATCTGGCCGCGCCTGGACCCCCAAGCTTCCGCCCGCACCAGCCGTGTACTGGCGAAGTACGCCCAGCCACAGATCTGCTCCAGAACGTGAAAAAGCCCACGCCCCAAGGGACTTCGCTTGGACACGAGCCCCAGGTACCAGGAGTCCTGGCCGAAGTTTCCAACACCCCAGGTCGACATCCGCCCCCCACGAGTCCCGGCTGACGACACCTTCCATCGGAACGCTTCTCACCGCCGCCAAGGCCCCAACAACGACCTTCAACGGCCCAACATCTCGCTCATCGAGATACCTCCACCGAGCAGCGTATCATTCCATAGGGATTCAGCGACCACTTAGCCCAAAGATGCATGACGGCCAGCGAACCAGCAAAGGAAAGATCCCCTCCGGTTTCAAGAACCTGCTACAAGGGATCATGCGACTCGCAACCAATCATCACCATGTGAGGATTCACAAGGGCATCTACGGATAACCGGCCACTCATATCTCGCAGTACCACCAAGGAATCCGCCGCTAAGCCAGTTAGACGTTGTCGAAGGGAAAAACACACGCAGATTAACTCCACCCCTTCTTCCCAGCTCCTTAGAACTTCATGCACGGATCGAGGACGCCAAAAGAGGGGGGAATTAATATGAATCGGTGAACAGAACAAGGCAACAAAGGAAATTTGCGTTGCCAAATACACGGCGAACGAAACAAAGAACTCAAACATCTGTTCACCAGCAAATCGCCTCGATCCTACAAAAATTTTAAGAAAACCGTTACCCACATAAAACAATAAATCGCGGCACGCGAACTCAAAGAAGCACCAATTTTCAAGTATAAACCGCTGCCATAAAAGGGCCAACGGATCGCCGAACCTCAATAACGGAAGCCGACCAAACGGCGCCGCAGCGAACAAATTAATAAACCAAGTTCGATCACTAAAACGCTCTTAAATCAGAGTGCGCCAAATCCAAAACCCCACATAAGGATACCTGCCGATAGGAAAAATCAACCGCCACCTAATAAAACAACGCCCAGGGCGCTAGCACACATACAGGTGGAGTAAAAGCAATTTTTCCATCAGACAGCAAATACATGCGGCCGGAGCTCGCCCGAGAGAGCGGCCGAAAATTCAGCGGCCCAGCAGAAACGCATCTTTGTAATGGAGAAATCAGGGCCACGACAAAATACAGCGGGCAAGGATACAATATTACAAATTAAAGTATAATTAACAGAAGGAAGCATCCCAGAAAAGCGTAATTGGTCTCAAAAGTCTTATAAAAATAGCGCGCAACCGATCGAAGCATAATAAACTTTTGAACATACGCCATAAGAGTAATGCTTAATTAGGCTTTACGCGGAACACGGAATTAAAAATTCCAAGTTGAGCTAATTTTTACTCAAAACATAGCAAATTGGGTGTCGTTAGAATCGACATTTCAACAACTTTTGATTGCGACTCAAATCAAGTCGATAATTGATCACGCCGCTCAATTAAACGCTATAAATCCGAAATATATCGAAATCGGGCAAAACATCCCTTCTACTTCGACCAATGAGCGTCGAGATCGCGTTGGACAAAGGACTGGCTCCTTTAAATAGTCAGACCCTGGCAGTAAGAAATCACTCTGCCTCGGCGGGTCAATCCAGCAGCAACTCAACCCAGGAGAGTCCACCAGCAGCCACTTCAGCTTCCAGGACCACCAGCAGCCACTTCAGCTCCAGGACCACCAGCCGTTTCATCTACTGGACTTAGCTGTCTGCCGCATCTTCGTGGACTTAGAGCCAATCCACTTCATTGGACTCTGCTGTCTGCCGTCTTCGTGGGACGTGGGATTCGAGCCACTTCAGCTTCCAGGACCAGCTAGCAGCTCCAGCCTCTCCAGAGCCTATCACCCTCGTGGACTTAGAGCCAATCCTACGCATTGGACTCTGCTGCCTGCCGTCTTTGGAAAGCCACTTTCGCCAGCCGCCGCCTCCGCCCAGGAGATCACCACCGTCGCCGACGTTGCCGCCGCCGCTGCTCTCAGCCCGCCGCCCCGTCGCCAGTTGCCACCGCCGCCGCTGCAACCGCAGAAGGAAACCGCCAGCCGCCGCCTCCGCCAAAGGAGATCAGCACTGCCGCCGACGTTGCCGCCGCCGCTGCTCACAGCCCGCCGCCCCGTCGCCAGTCGCTACCGCCGCCGCTGCAACCGCAGAAGGAAGCCGCCAGCCGCCGCCTCCGCCAAAGGAGATCAGCACTGCCGCCGACGTTGCCGCCGCCGCCGCTCACAGCCCGCCGCCCCGTCGCCAGTCGCCACCGCCGCCGCTGCAACCGCCGAAGGAAGCCGCCAACCGCCGCCTCCGCCAAGGAGATCAGCACTGCCGCCGACGTTGCCGCCGCCGCTGCTCTCAGCTCGCCGCCCCGTCGCCAGTCGCCACCGCCGCCGCTGCAACCGCAGGAGGAAGCCGCCGGCCCCGCCTCCGAAGGACCACACCCGCTTCCAATCGCGGATGCCAACCCGCCATTTTCTTTTCTTTTTCTGTACATATATGTTACCTAGTTCTAAGCTTATTTGTATGTTAGTTAGTGTAAATATAATAAACTTGTTCCAATCAAATCCAGTGTCTAGCTGAGGGTAACGCCCACCCTCCTCTTCCGAAACCGACGCCATTGAAGTAACCCTACCGCTGAGCATAGACGTAGGCTTGTTAACCGATTAAGAGTGAGAATAGCCAAGTTGTTTTGCAACGTTTTGGGGAGAATATTTATTTTGAGATTGTATTGCTCCTATCGACGATAGATATAAACGTCGATCCATCATGCCGATTCGTAAAAAAAAGAAAAGGAATAGAGATATGCTAGTTCCTATTACCAGGTTCAGAAGCAGAAAATGTGGTCCGCGGAAAAGTTTGCTCTTCTTGCAAGATAACGCACCTGCTTTCGAAGTGAAAAAAGTTCCAACATACACACGTCTGGAGATGCTTTTTGAAGAAGTGTACCATCAAAACATCAGTTACAACTAATTTGTCATGCACGAGATGCATGTCAGAGAGTTCGGTGAACTTATAGTTATCTACTTTAACCAAACAAAAAAATCTAAATAATATCTAATATGCCTAAAACGCAGCACTGAACTAGAATAACAACACCTTTCAAGCCAATAAAGCAATGAAACAGTACTTGTAGCTTACTAATGCAAATAGTTAATTATTAACGCACAAGTCATAATAACTACTTGTATTCACTGTAGTTATCAACGCCCTGTATAAGTTTGGTGCCATGCTTTAAACACATTTCGGAGATCTATGCGTAGGTACACAATATCATAGTACTTGACTGGATCAGCTAAAATGCGCTTGAAAGATATACAAACTTGTCCACCATAAATTTTGTAAAATATTGCTGGACCAATTTTGTGACTGCCTATTGTTTTTTCGGTTTTTACTTCCCTCGTCTGAAAGACAAAGGAAGTATTGTAATCACGAAAAAATCACCTTTAGAAATTTTTTTAGATCTTCACGTTTTAAGGTCCCTAGATGACGAAAAAGAGGTTTTCTCAATTCCGTCAGTCTGTCTGTCTGTCTGTCTGTTGGCAGTATAGCTCAAAAACTATTTATCGGATTAAGACGATATTTTTCATATATATTATATATCTACCTCGCATGAAACCGGTACAATTTCATTCAAATATATACAGGGTGAGTACCTTAAAAAAATAAAACTTTGTTTATATTTGCTTTAAATGGGAAATAGATTAAAGTAATAGTTTTCAAATAGATCAGGCCTTACACTTGACGAAAATAGAACCCAACAAATAAAAGATAAGATTGCAAAAAAATCAAGAAGTTTCCACAATAATACCCTTCGCTTAAATACAACCGCGCGTCGCACACATCAGCGTGTTTATTTTTCATTCAACTTAGTAATAGATACAAGTAATAATTTGTACATAGTGCAGGTTTTATTCCACCGAAAATGGGAGCGAATAGATACAGAATAAATTTTTTACAATACAAAAACGAGGCACAATTAGCGGTTACTAAATATAGCTGCGACGGAGAAATTTCAGAAGCCGGTTCTCCGTGGCTCAGGTAAAAATTGCGCGTTTCTTAGGATATCGCACTAAACGTTCGGGCTGCACACGCTCTCCGCCTGCCGTTCGAATTTATTTAATTTATTAGAAACGTGAATATATTTTTACTCCTAACTTAATTTGATTTTTAAAATTATTTATTGTCACAATGACGAGGGAAGTTTTGGGTAAAGCCTTTTACAGATTTTTTTTTAAATGATAAACGGCTCAAAATATAGTATAAGGCAATAAATTCGAAATGCAGAAGAAAGTTATAGCATTTTTACAATTAGTCTAACATGCGGACTTAAATAAAATTTCTTCCACGCGCCTTACAGCGTTTGCACTTGGCCCAGGAGTTGAATGTTGTTCTCTAATAGCTATTTATATATCTGAGGATCAAAGGTGAACTAAGCATGCTCTTTGAGGCAAGTCGTTATAGTGACTCTGTAGTGACATTTTCTCTAATTTCCAAATCAACTTAACATTGTAGAGCTTTGGTGTAGTATACATTGTGACATAAACACAAATGCGGAAGGTAAAAAATATTGGCTCCCGTCGGGAGTTAATAAAAAATTGCATACGGTTGGTTGGAAATTGGCAGTTTTGTTTGCTACTAGGGCACAAAATCCGACTTTCTATACAGTGGGCAGAAAATACTAATTTGTATACCAAGGCACTGAAGTTTAACTCTTTTTTACGAATGTGAATTTAGTTGCAGAGGCGCTTAGGGCCAAGGCAAGTAAGCCACATGAGGGATAAACAGAAACGAGGGGCACATTATGTTCTTTTTAAATCGAGAAATCGATAAACCTTAAAATTTTAACCAACTTTTATATGTTATGTTGACGCTGCTTCCATGGGTGGACACACTCGACGTATGGAGTGGAAAACGGAGTTAAATACTAACATTGTACGTAACTACTTTTTGATTAACGAGTGTCGTTATGCACCGCTCCCTAGATGAATATATAAACTCCATAAAGAATTTTCAAGTTACATCCGGAATTGAAATATCCAGAGCAGAAAGGAAGACTTTTACTCGTATTGAATATCATACCGGATATCATCAAAATTAATCCAAGCGTTCTATTGTTATAAGCAAAAGTTTGTGCCATTTTGTGTGAAATATTAATCCAGAGAACTGAACTTCCCGTTTTTTTGTGCAAAATTGCAGATGCAATGGTCACGTTTTAGCTATGTGTACAGATTTCTGTTAAGAAAACTTCCCCTAGTCGATAACATTCACACACATACAGCAAGGCTGTCGAACCACTTTTCCTGCAGCACATCTGAGTCCATGCTAAAATCGAACGAGCTCGGATCGATGTGATTTTTGGAACATACATGTTTCGAAATGATCTGAAGATAATTGTAGAATTCATTTTATGTTAAGATCTAAGGTTTTTGGATAAAGAATTCATGTATTTTTCAAATTAGCGTTAGGTATTTGTTCACTTTATTGCAAGCGTTAGTTTTTCGATTGTTAATAAACTGACGTCAAATTCGACCAATTAGTTGCTTTGGTATCTTTTGTCCTATCAAGGGTATAAATAGGTGCAACATTGAATTTACAGGGGACTTGCTATTTTGTATTGACGGGGAAATCACGTCTGGTCCTTGTCCATTTTGAGGTTAGCTGAATTGTTTTTGATGTAACGTTTCTTGTAATTTGTTTGTGAAGCAGTCACTTACGTGCAAATAACTAGACAATTGTGTACGTTGCCAGGGTTTGGCGATTATTCGTTTTATTAAAATCTCCTGTCTATAAATCTAGTCTACCACAGTTGGTGATTTGATTTTTGCGAAGTCAGTATTCATTTTTGCTCTCTAGCAACTTGTCGAATTTTCAGTAAAACCTGAAAACCGAGCTTCTGGGATTGGTGCATTGAAAACTCTTTGACTCAGTAGTAGAACATTTATTTTTGCTTTCTTGCAGCCTCTTTTGCCAAAGGCACATGCTTGTTTTCTATGGTGAGGCAGTTCTAGGACATCCTGTATATAACAAAATATGATAATGGCGATAGCACACTGAAAGCACCGATTTAACAGATTAGGAAGACTAAATTAGTGTGTCTTAAGAAGCGGGCGTATGAAAGAGCGAATGATAAAAACCGCTTAATCCCTACACTATGCTGAAGTATCTATAAAGATCTTGCACCTGGTCAGCTTGTTATTTCTTATTTTTGGCGTAGTTTCCGTAACGTTTCTCCCATCGAGCTGATATTTGGGGTATGTAGTATATGTACTGTTGAGACATACAACGTGGTACCAAAACACACTTCTTATAATACTGTTAAAACCATTTTTACCTACAACTGAAAAATGTAATAACCTGTAACTTTTTACGAGTTCAACAATTTTAAAAGATGATTTTATTATAGTCTATGTTAATACAATACAAAAAGGTACCGTTGTGTGAAGAAGATATCTCTAACCGTTTACTCAGAATTGACCTTAAAGATAAATAAGCTTTTGAAATTTCAGCAATCAAACAATTCAGTTGGTGAGAAACTGAGCAATGAGTTTCCTAAAATCAAAATTGATATAGTGCAAACAACAAATAAAAATATGCATAACCAATAACCGCAATTGAGAGATGTGAAATTAACTATAGCAGCATTCAGCTACCCATTGTATAATCGAAACGGAAATCCTGAATGTTAAAAAACATTAATTTTCATTGCCACGACCTGATCATATGTGGTTAATATTCTTAGACATTGATGACGTCAAAATCGTTTTTTATCTGGATACAACTTTTTGGCCAGAAGCATTTTGAATTTCCAAAAAAAAATCACCCCACTGTAGTGGTAAAAATTTTCCGTGCAGGTGATGCATGGTGATTCATAAACATGATAATTTAATTTAAGGGTAGTTGGAAGGCATCAAACACAATTACTTTCCATAATAAACTGTAGGTCAGAAATTAATGACAATGCCACAAAATATTAAAACATTTAATTGATTAAACTAATTAACTGTAACTAGAATGAATTTCTATAAACATGGTTTCGCACATAATTTGGATAAAATCAGAAACAAAAAACAGTTAATGTACTCTCTAAAGGTTCTGGTGTTAGTCAGCGTTTATCAAAAGTCTAGAACAAACACTAATGCGATTTTTTCTATAAGCGATTAATTTTTAATGCAATATACTTCTACTGAAGTCAGTATACACCTATTACTTCCTTTTACGATAAAGGAAGTATTGGATTCACCCCAAAAATTCGAAATTGATTTTTCAACAGATCTTCACGTTTTAAAGTCCACTGAACCCAAAACAGATGTTCTTGTTCATTGGTCTGCCTGTCTGTGTATGTGTCTGTGTGTCTGTGAACAGAATATCTCAAAAACGAAAAGAGGTATGGCGTTGAAACTTCATATGTAAGTTTTGTGTACTATCTAGATGCGACAGCAAGATTTTGAAAAAAATCGCATAACCGGAAGTATGGTGTTTACTCTTGATTTTTCAGTTTTTTCGATTTTTTCAAAAACGGCTCTAACGATTTTTTTATTACATCTCTATTACATTTTTAATGTGTATTGATGTGAACTAGGTAATTTTCAAGGTGAATACCTCTAAAATGGGTTTCTTTTGTTTTTTCCCTATTTTCTTATTAACTCCGATTTTAAATAAAACACCCGGTATATTATTATATTTCTGAATTCAGCTTATAATTTTAGAGGAAATTTGTCTCTTGAACTAACGCTCAGTTTTGTACGGTTTCTGTGGAATATGCAATTTTTCAAATTTTTTTATAAATGCTTAAATATTAAAAACAAAAATTTTGGATAATATTATAAGATCACTAAAAGCAAGTTGTGTGCGTGTATCACACCAGATTTTTTAATTTAATAATGAATAATAATAGTAATTATGAATGACACTATATAATGTAACATTTGTATGATATAGGTATGCTACCCTGCTGAATTTAAAAAGAATATTCTTTAAATAAAATTTCTAAATAAAATTTCTAAATACATCATACATAGTTTATTACTTCGAAATTTTTTCTTATAACTGCAAAATTACTTCATGTTCCCTATTCTCCTATAGGTACTTCTACTTTCTTGAGAGGTAATCTATGTTAAACAAAGCCAAAGGCTACAAGCTTAGAAATTACCTAGAACGGTCAACAATATAAACATCTAAATAATGTTTATTAAAGAAATAATTAGTTTTTAAATAGCATAAAAATCATTCTAAAAAATGAGAATAGGGGCTAACGGTTGCTTGCCAGTCAATTAACTTCTATGTATAATACCCATTCAAAGTTGAACGCCGACTATAGCAACAAATTAACGACTGACACCAAAATTTTACAGTATAACTCACAAATAAAAGGAGCTTTTTCCGGTGAAAGCATAATATTAGTGCCATAGCGTATTGTTATTCTATATGCAACAGCTAGCAGAGCAGCCGTCCACTTGAGCTACAGTGACTGGACAAATTAGATAACAATAAAAAGGTGTCCGGCTAAATACAATATAATTCGCGCCGGTGGAAGAGGTGCGAGGATGTCCGCACTTCCGGAGGAAGTAACAATTAGTTGCCCCTAATTTGTGGTTTTTATCAACAAACGTGTCGCCGTTACAAAAGCATATGCAAAGAGCTCGTCAACTTTTTCCGTGGGCATTTTGAGCGACTGTGATAATTGGGCATCAAAGCATAAATTTAGCCGCAACTGTTGCCTCTGTCGTGTTTTTTGTGTTCGTTTAATGCATAAATAAGGGAAATAACATTAACTAAATTGAGCAATTGCTAGATACGAATTTAGATTGCTCTACCTAATTAATTTAATATTTTTTAGATGGTAGATTGCATTTTAATTAATTTCTCGGTCGAACCGATAGCTGTTATTAATAAAACGTTGTTTTTAAATTATTCCGCGATAAGACACTTGAATAAATGAACGACTATAAATTTCAGTAATTGCTCATTACCTTAGATATTTATATCTGAATACCAATGAAGTCAACAATAATTATGCAAAAAGTACGTTAATGGCTGGTTTGTCTTTGTGCGAATCGTTAAATGCGGTTGAGTAATCTGCTTTGCATTAGAATAATAGGCTTTTAGCACGCACATGCGAACTGATCCCGGGTACAACGAATGCCCAGTATAGATAAAATCAATTGATAGTTTGGACGGTTAAATATCTTATAACGCCGTTTAACATATATTACTATACAGTGGCTTCCTTTCGTTATGCTCATAAAAAAGTCAAAACCTAAATCAGGCAGAAAAACGTTATTTTGTAAATTTGGAGTGAAATAAGGTTTATAAGAGTAACTTCTATAAAATGAAACAGCGCAAACATAAACTAATTTTACCAAATTATATAAATAGTAACATTAGAAGTGAACTAGTTAAAATTAACGTGTTCTTCAAGACACGGCTAGTTGCGATGTTACTGCCACTATCTCTTGGTCACACCTTCGAGTGCCGACCGCAGCTGACGGTGCTTATAACTATCGAAATCGTTTGACGGGTGCCCATGCCCATGCAATTGTTATTAATATACAGTATACACACTATATTATTCAGAAATAAAAGTAATTTTTCCAATACTTACTGGTAAAGATATATTTTATCTATGAAAATCTCCATGATAAAGTAACATTTCGAGTAACATTTGAATAATGAGGGTGGATAAAATGCTACTTTACTCACTAGTGAATAAACTAATCCATAATCCATAGCAACTAATAAAATAAATAAGTGCTACCACGGTAATTAGTACAAAACCAGATAATATGATATTTATTTAAAATTATTTATTCAATTTTAAAACTCGTTTATATGACTAATGGCCAGTATTATAAACGATCAATAAATCACTAGATACCTATTTGTGGAGTAAATTTACTTCCCCTGTAAACTATTAGGCAAATAAACAAAAGCCCATCGAAATTTGTATACTAATAAATAAAATGTCATAAGCATTAATGTTTTGATACGCTTTTGTTTACTTTAACAAGGAATTAAAGTTAACCTGTACGGATTTATTAGCCCAATAAAGTTATTTTGTATTTATAACACGCAAATTTACGGAATAAATTAATTTATTATTAAAGTAAATTTTATTTAGGAAATTAAAGGTTTCATAATACCGAGCATAAATAAAGGTGTTGGAGAAAAATTTATATGGCACACGTAAATATACTTTTGTATCTATTCGGGAAAATTATCTCTAAAGTTTTCCCCTTATGGATAAAATGCTTCTTTATTCATTTGCACCATAAATAACTATTATCCAACACCTCCTACTTATAAGGCTGTCACTAGATCGATTTTAGACCACTAAACTGACCCATAACCCACTAGTGAGGTAAAAGACCATAACCAACTAGTGAGATAAAAACCATGTCACTCACTACTGTATTGTCGGCAGCATTCTCAAATTATGTCAAATTCAAGACTTGCAGGTTAAGTTTTGCATCAATCTGTGTCAAATAACAAACAAAACCTGACCTACTAACATGGAATTTGACATAGACCGACCATACACTTCACTACTGCCAAACGTATAACATGAATCATAGGCGACTTTAATTATTAATTTCACGGTTGTCAATACGAAATTGATATGTTTTAGATATTTATCGACTTGTTGGATAATGGCACACGTGTGTTATTACAAATAATTCATTCGGGAAAAGACTTTTCTCTCGTGGATTATTTGTAATATAAAACACTAATACCATAGATGACGATAAAATGACGAAGTTAACGTTTTATAAATTTCCACATTCACTTTCTTTTTTTAATATCGGCATTAATGACTAGAGTGTGACTGTCGTGTGTTCCACAAAAAACGCATATAGGGTAGGCCTTGGAAAGAAAAATAGAAAATCTAGTCATGTCTTAACTTAAGTGTGTAGGTGAATGTCAGATTGCAATTTGTTTACGAAAACATCTGACACTGTGACAGGTGAAAGTTTACACTGCATTTAGTTTAATTGTATCAAGCAAAAAGGAAAATAAGATGGCATGTACACAACAACAACGAGTGTAATAATCATAACGGTCAATAAAATTTGTTTTTCTTGGGTGTTTTATATATTTTTAGGAAAATAATTCAAGGTCAAAATGTAATTTAGTTCTCTCTGACTTGGTAGTTCATTTGCATCAATGGGTATATCTCAAGTTACGGCAAACTTCAATTTGGTCGTGCCATGCTGCGAATGAGTTTTTTTTAACACACGATAGAATACTGATATGTAGTTTCAGCATGTAAAAAAATAACAATGTTTGGATATCTTGTTAAGTTATTAAATAAATGCAAAAATTGGCTTCTTGCACTTCAAAATATGATACATAATTTTTAATACCTTAAAGTAAAAAAAGCTTGGTCGAAATTGTCGCAACATAAAGATATAATAACACATTTAACAGTGCCATGCTAACTATAGATTCGATTTAGAAAATTACAACTGTACTATAAGCCAAGAAAGGTAAGCAATAAAACAATATTTGCCAAAAGTTGTAAAAGATGTTTATGAACAACATAAGTAATGTTAAATTAAGCTTTTAAAATTTCACTTTGTTCCTAGTTTTTTACTTCTCTAAATGCTATATTTTCCGAAATCATCATGGACACAATAATAAACTTATCTCTTATACGATATTGGAAATATTTTAGAGCCACGCTCAGCCACGACATGTTTTCATATAACTATTATTCAAGGAATTTGAACGGAAAAAGGTAAAGAATAAATGTATATAAATGTTTTTTACTGAACTGTATTCAACACGTTCAACAAAATATAGGCACACTTTCAAAACATCAAATTATACGATTACTTTTTACTTCCTTCATCTAAGGAGAAAGAGTACTGTAATCGTGAGAAAAATCTCCTGAGATTTTTAAAGATCTTTACGATGCAGGGTCCTTAGATAACGAAAAACATGTTTTCTTGCGTCGGTGTCGGTCTGCCTGTCTCTCTGTCGGTTTGTCTTTCTGTCTATCTGTCCATCTGTCTGTGCGTCTGTTGGCGGTATAGCTCAAAAACTACTTGTTGGGGTTAGACGCATGCGGGTTAGATGTCTACCAAGAACGAAACCGAATATACTTGTACTGCAATATACCGGGTGTCCATTCTCAAAGTCGAACATAGGCAATTAACATTAGCGCATTCACTCGTTCTTCATTGAAATAATTCATTTTTCTGTAGATAATTTTTACAGACGTTGACAGAAAATACCTGATTGACGCCAACTAATTACCATTTTTTTTGACAAATGCTATCGAACTTGAAAAGCAAGGCATGACATATTTGAAAATTCTCAAGTTTTAAATTAGTCTTTTAAAATAAAAATTGCACCTTGAATATTATGGTTGGTATCATTTGATGCGTAATAATTTTATCTTTCCATTGATACCATTACCTTTGCTGCAAGTTGAATTGGCGAGCAGGAAACGGTAAAAACGTTCAATACAATGTTAATCGCCTATGTTCGACTTTGAGAACGGACACCCGGTATATATAGGAAACAGAGCAACTTAAAAAATAACATTCTTTGTACTTTTGCTTTAACTTAAGAAGTATTAGTTAAATAAAAGTAATATTTTGGATCCAATATATACAGGGTGGATAGATTAAAAAATATTCTTTTCCCTTAGATATTCTCAAAATTTCGAATTTCAAAACTTTCACTTCTGAGGGAGGTTCCGAGTAAATCCCTTTACTGACTTTTAATTTTAATATACTGAACTAATGTCGAGATTACGATTGAAAACTGAAATCTAGATACGTAATATTTCGCTACTCAAATGATTAACATACACTCATCCATATTGGCCTAAATTTTATAATCCATAATATCAAAACGTGGCTATGTTGACCGCATAAGCGTTATTATACTGCTAAGGAGAATAAAATAGCAAACTGCATTAGAAAATGTAATTCCCGTATAACCCTTAATACTCAGTACGTTACTGTTTTTTTACTTTTAAATTTGGTTCTTTCAAGTGGTTTAAAAAAATACAAACCAGATTCTTTTAGTGTTTCGTCGACTAGGTAAGTGCGCATATCTGTTATAGTATAGACAAAGACAGAGCAAGAACCCACTTACAGTATATTTAGAAAGTAATATTGTGGATTATATATTAGCAATAACATCCGTTTGTTTTCTAACTTAACCGTCAAATTGTTTAGATGTTGCTATGAATATAATAAATGTTATTGTTCAAAGCCTCATTTTAGCTAATCAAATTATGCTAAAATCTCTATCAAAAGTTATCCCAGTTTTTCTTGTCTTGCATAGTACATATGAAGTGAGAACTTACAACTGGCAAGGTGCTTATTCAGCTTTTTCTCCAACTTGTACATTAATCTTTTAGTAACAATATACCGCGTGTCCGTACTCAAACTGGAACATAGGAATTTAAAATTCCATTGAACGTTTTTGCTGATTCCTGCTCGACAATTCAACTAACAGGAAAGTTAATGGTACCAAAAGATATATAAAAGTATTGCGCATCAAATGATGCTAGTAATAATAATATTTACTGATGTGTGAATATAAATAATGGCAACACACCTAAAAATCGAATGCACAATGACGATTTCTTATGTTCGACTTTGAGAGTGGACATCCAGTATGTAGCTACATATAAAAATGGACAACTGAAGGTTTCAAAATTAAATTCCTGCATAGAATAGGAGGGGGTACCTACAATAATAGACAGAGTTACCAAAATAATATTAATAGGCTGGCAAAATTTCCCTAGGGGCTGAACATTTGGTCTATAGTTGTATTTTTGGTATCATATAAGACATATTGAAGCCCGTTAACAGGAAGTGTTGGGTAATATCGGTCACCCAATGAGCATTTTAAAATATATAGTCGGAATTTTTTATATTTTGGTATTATAGTAACTTGATCTTGTCTGTTATCAAATTAAATATAAGCTTTAAGGGGTGCTGAATCCAAATATGTGATTTAAAATGGTGCAAACATTTTTAAGAATCAAATATTTAATGTATCTGCTTAAACAGTTCTAAAGAAATTACAGTTTCACATTATACTGAAAGCAACGTTTTGTATTATATTATCTGTCAACGTAAATGTTTTTTGTGGTTATAAATTCTTTGATGAAGATATAAAAGTAAATATGTATGACTTTTTGTTCGGTTCAGTTCAGTTGGAAATACAGTTGCGATTTAAAAAGCGAAAAACTGTTGGAAAGTGAATATTATCAAATGCAAGTTTGCAAGGATCAGAGCTGGGCAAATTACTTTAAAAAAGTAATTAATTACTAATTACCAATTACCGACCAATGAAGTAATTGAATTACTAGAGATTTCAATTACTCACATGAAATAGAAATTCAATTACCAATTACTTAGTAATTGTAATTGTACAACAAAACAATATATCGAGTAGAAACAGAAATGATTTGATAATCGAGAAGACACGAGTTGCATTCGGCTAAATTATATCACGAGTCAATAAACAACGTTTGAATAGTGTATTTTAAATATTAAAAGTACAGTTAATGTGGTTGTTATGACAATTATTGTACTGACAGCAGGCACCGTGTTGTTTGTGAAAGCGTGTGACTATCAAGTATTAGTCAGGAAGGTATGCGATTATCAGTTGCTATGTACATTATCAAAAGTTAGTACATGCGTAACTATCCATTTTGCCGTTTTTAATTGGTTGATGTTGGAGGGAGTGGTATAATCATTATAATATCGTGTCGATTTGTAATTGTAATCTAAAAATGCTTAATTTTTACTTTTTTGTTAACTATAGTAACCTACATATTTTATCACATTTGTAGGTTTTTTGATCATTAAATTTTGTAGCTACATGCACCGCATCGTTCGCCAAAACAGTTTTTAGTTTTCAGTTTGTTTTGACGTAAGATGTAAATAAATAGATAAAGTTAAGGAAAACGATTATACATGGTGTCCCAAAAAGAATGGGACACCGATTGGTCACAGACTTCTTAGGTTATAGTAAACCGATTAAACCTAATATACCTCAGTACAAAGTCCCCTCAGTAAGAAGGTATAGGAACTTGGAAGTTCAATTTTAATTTCGATATTTTTATATTAATTTTCACATAGGTTATCACTGAAGTTGAGCTTTTTATCACGAACGTGAGTTTAGTTGCCGAGGCCCAACTTGAGTATTTTTTGTTGGCTCAGTTCGAAAATACTTTTTTTGTGCCTTTATACGAAAGTGACATTTTCTGTCGCGTGTTAGAAAATATACGTTTGGTTCCCTGGTCGGTTTCCAATTGCAGTGGGAGGGAATATAATACATTGATTCCCGTTGCCATTAGAGACGGGAGGCAATGTGATTAATAATAAATCAATTAGCCTCCTGATTTTCACATTTAAATATTTTTGAATGCAGCCGAATACAAGAGATAGTTTATCATAAAATGTAAACGTGTCATACGTATAACTCTGGACTAAAATGTCATTTCCTTTCTTACATGATTGCAATTGATTAGTTACTGTTCTCGCGAACGCTGGAGAATTAAACTACATCCGCGGGAGGGAAAGATACATTTTAGTCCCTAGTAATACAAATAGCTATAAAAAATGTGTTGGGTAACTTTTGAAATTTTAAAACAAAATATCAGAGTGGTGTCGATCAGGGACTATTGAAAGTTGACTAATAAAACTAGTTGAAAACGACTGGTTGAAATACGAATTCGTACATCAGATACCAAAACAAAAGATATTTGCTCAAGCACGTAACAATGAAGTCATTTTTACATTCAAGAGACCTTTATCCCATGTGTTTAAAACGAAATTACATAAGGGTTGGCTATGGAAAATAAAACTAATGTCGACAGCAAGGTTTAGAGACCGCAATCTTTAGAATTTGCAATTATAATATAAAATTACAATAACAACAACAGTGATGACGGTTACTAAATTCTAAAACTTGCTGTTGTCATTAGTTTTATTTTCCATGACCAACCCTTATGTAATTTCTTTTTGAACAAACAGTATAAGAAACGGGGAAAATACGTATTTCATAAAATTACTGTCAACGTTCCACAAATAAATTGCTCAAGTTGCTTTCACATTTTTACCTCAAATTTCAAAATCTTACCAACCTCTTTAATAATACCTATTAATTTTATCAAAATATTTAATAATACCTATTGATTTTAAGTTGAGGGCAATAAAATATCTGAAAATTGGGTCACTATGCACAGTTTTTTTAAAAAAATTAAACGAAATTTTCTGTAAAATCAATAAGAAGCCAATATTTGAATGCCTCGTAATTAGCATGGGGGTTTTGTATGTTTCGTCCGTCAACGCAGCACCCTGTATAACGTAAAGAAGTAATGTTGGATGAGGTAAGCGGTATTATAAGAAAGTTTCGATTTTTAGAAGACACTATTCGAGATTTTTAATAATAATCGAAGCTAACATGCTGAAGCATTTTTCATTACAAAAAAAGAAAGCGACAAGGAATGGATAATTTAAATTTTTTTTAAAACAAGAATGCAGTAAACTTATGCGGCGTTTTAAAATTGTATTAGTACCCTACCCCATATTCCATTTTTGAGTCAAGCAGGCATGGAATTTTGCAATTTGATACATTTTATTTATGTGTTTTACGCTGCTTAAATGTTGTTATCTAAAGGTGGTCGCTTAGTTCGCCACTTAAAAACCTAATTTTCTGGACTTGACGCCTGTTACACTTTCACGGCAGTATAACTCTATGCTAGTACATCGTATAAAACAAGCAAATTAAAATGAATAAATAATTATTATGAAGCAATATCGTCTAATAAAACTATTTTAAATTATATTTTTACTTACTTGTACTTACCGCAAATATAGTTTTAGCGTCTTACACAATAAATATTACTTTCACTATTACAACTTCATTGCTCTTACACGCGTCCTACAAAATGCGAATGTTGCTGTTATTCGACTCGTCAGAGGAAATCATAAATTAGGCTTATATTGAACCGCGAACACCCTATTCCAATTTGCTTAATATGTAACTTAATAAGACCTTATCGGATTTTTTTCATTCTTCATCGTTCCCAATCGAGGTCAGTAATTCCGTAATTGAATCATCATAAAGTAAGTAATTCAAATACAGCTAGCAATTTCAGTTACCACTGGTAATTCAAATACTTGTAATGTGATTTAAATACTTTAGAGTAATTTCATGACACAAAAGTAATTGAGCAATTGAATGTAGTAATTAATTACCTTCAAAAAGTAATTTTCAAGTACTTTCTAACAAAGATGACAATTCCCAATTACAATTACCGCATTTTAAAAAGTGATTAATTTCCAAGGCACCTAAACAAAAAGGAATGTAATTAGTAATTTAATTATAAAGTAATTAATTACTGCCCAGCTCTGGCAAGGATGAGCTTTATAATAGGCTAGCAGAATCAATAAATGGTTTGTGAAATACCACAAATTTATGTTTCGACATATACATCAGCAACAAGGGTTGAACGACACCGCAAAAGGAAGCTTCAAGAAGAAGAAACATAAGATCTCCAAAAATGACGAGAAGCATAGAAAATAAATCACTTTCTTTTAAAGAGCATTGTATATTTTGTGTAGAAGCATTACGTCTTGAAAGATGAAATGACTTTATGACTTTGACGTCCTGCCTGTATTTATAAAGAGGCTGAAGTTCGTTGCTTAGAAAAGTCTTTCAAAGATTGTATACTTGAAATACTATGCGAAGAGATGATCGGGCACATCGTGTACGAGTATGTAAATATTATTAGATCATTGAGCGACCTCCATAATGCGTAAGTAAGATAACTACAGGTCCAATTTTATGTAACCAACCGTCTGTTCATCTTAGAATAACGTCGAAAACAGTGAAAGTGATGTGATATGGCATTCGATTTTATTTTAAACAGAGAGCAAGAAAATAACAAAGGAAGTGCAAGCCCTTCTAATGAAAGAAACGATGTACAGAAGTAGCATTAGTATAGACATTGCTTCAGAAGATGTTAGTGAGCTGGCTAAGTACAATACCATTCTCGAAAAGCTAAATAAGTGACTGTCCCTAGTTTTGCTTTGTAATATTGTCACGTGTGGGATAAGTAACTTGCCAACCAATCACTTTATAAAGGCACATCTTTGGAGTCACATTCTTACGATGAGGTAAATATTGAGGTTCAATAAGGCAGTAGGAACTACAGCTGTAGAGAATGTGAGAACTGTAGCAATCTTGATGTATAATCTGGCCTGGTTCAAGTTTTTGCAAATAACTTTGATGCTTCTCACTCAACAAGACAAAGGACTCAAACAATAATACTTCTGAAACAATCAAGCGCATATAGCAAAAATGACATAAAACACTTCTCAAATGGCATCCCTTTTCGACAGATATATTAAATTTCTTATTCTATAAAATTTTGATACCATATGAAAGCGCATATTTGAATTCAGCACCACTGAAAACATATAATCTGGTACCAAACAAGAATATATAACAATAATACCAGAATTTCAAATATTCTGATGCCATCTTAGACGCAATATTAAATATTTTCAAATCCCCAATGAGTGGTAGCTATCATCCGACATTTTCTCGTCTTCTTTTTTCTTTATGAATTCTTCACAGTCCACTTCTGGACATAAGTCTCACTTAGCTGTTTCCACATGTCATGGTTTTGTGCTTTTGTGGGCGACCGACACTTCTCGTCGTACTTCGTGGTTTCCAAGTTGTGCTATGGTTTGTCCATCGGTCGTCTGATTGTCTAGCTATATGGCCCACCCAGTTCCACTTTTGTTTCACTATTCTTGTAATGTCTATAACTTTGGTTCTACGACAAATTTGATCGTTCCTGATTTGGTCTCTAAGTCTTATTCTAAGCGTGTTTCTTTTCATGGCGTATTGAGCTGTTCTTAATCTTTTTATAGTTTTTTGTGTCCATGCCATATGTCATTATTGGTAGAACAGATTTATTATATATTTCTTTCTTTAAATTGTATTTTTGAAATTTGGCTCATCTTTCCCAGCCTAATGGTATGTTCCAGATATATGTATTCTCTTCCATTTCTTTATTAGTAGCTTCAGCGTACTTATGCGAACGTGTTGTCCGTCCGTCTGTCTGTGTGTCTGTCTGTTTGTCTGTTTGTCTGTCTGGATCGCCTGTAACTTTCGAACGGCTACAGATATCGAAATTTTGAAAGAGGGCAAAGTTGTTGCTAAGGTCCCGAGCACCTTCATGCGCTATTTGGTTTTGGCGAAAGGTGGCAATTTTCCACTTTGCAAAATTTCCAAGCATTTTAGCACAGTGGCGGCTTGTCCACTTGGCGCCATCTACAGAAGTTCGGTGGTCACGTTTTGAACTACACATTCTGGGTGCACTATAATACTTAATGTTTTCGCAGTGCTGAAGCTACTCTTTAGACCTGTACTTGAGCAGTTTATTGCACTGTTATCGATGATAATATGAGCTGGTTCTTCCGACATTATTTTGGTCAAAAAATAGGTGGGCATACACGATACGGTTTACCGGAAGGCAGGCCTTCCGGCTTGCAATCCGGAAGGCAAACTGTATCGTTAGTGGATACATCGGCCGGAAGGCGAGCCCTGAACTCTCGGCCTCTCGAAAAACTGTCAACACCTGAAATTTTGCCTGCCGGGTTTCCTTATCGCATACAAGTCGGAAAGTGTATGTGCCAGTTGTGGGTACAGGCCGAGAGTTATGCTGATGGCAGTGTGATTTTATTCAGTAGTACCTGGTTTGTATCAAAACTGACGCAAAACCTACCTTGCTAACCTCGAATTTGACATAGACTTACAGTGCCACCAACATTAACAGTGCCAACCTAAGAAAAAAAAATCACAACCATTTATGGTCACTCGGTATATCATATTCTGCCGTGGTTTGTTCAATCATCTATCTATAATTTAATAAAAAATGACCGATATGAGAACGTGGTCCTATGAATTCTTAACAGAATTTATTGAGCGATACAGGTCTCTGCCTGGTTTATATGATATAAAAAATAAGCAATATTTAAATAAACTGGCTCCAATCGTAATTCGTTTATTAGGTCGATGTGAGAATGCTCTTGTTGATTTCTTAACCACTGCTTCACCCACTTTGAACGTGTGCGCTTCATCTTTTTTTCGTTGATTTTTGTGGTAGAATGCAACTGCCAATCCTATTAACATAAGACCATTTTTCGGAATCATATTATTATCAATATGATATTTTCGCTATCCTGAACACTTTAAAAGACTGACCAAACTCATGCGAGAAAACGTAATGTGTATGCCTGCGCCGGGGGTACAGGTTTAGCCTTCCGGATTGCAAGCCGGAAGGCCTGCCTTCCGGTAAACCGTGTCGTGTATGCCCACCTAAATTTTAGGCAGATTTATTTTTAAATCCGCTTCTAGGTATTTTTCGCTAAATTCCGGTAACATGCTTTGCAGATTTCTTTGACTGCCACTGATAAGGACTATCTTACTTGCTTAGCGAAGATGATTTAGATATTTATCCTCATGGCATTCCAGTACATTCCAATACATTTAACACCAAAAACATTACTGTAGAAGAAACAAATCACAGTTACGTACCAAATTATGAAAATAATATAAGAGGACGAGTCAAGATGGCGGGGGCACTTAAATCGTATAGCTTTTAACTGGCAGGGAAACAAGATTTAATTAAGTCCAAAAACCCAAGAACAGACTATCGAAGACTGAGAATGAGTACATTCGACAAATAACTGTAAACAAGAGGTACATGCTAGAGGCAGGCAAAAAGAACCTATGTCGGACACATATAACTACGCACCCATACCCAAAATTTGTGACATCAGCGTTTTAAGGCAATCATTTAGAAGAAATAATGTTAAAAGATTGAAATATGATATACCAAAGAAAGCTGCCTAGCAAATAATCATTAAGATTATCATTACATCATGAAGTTTTCGTCCGAAATTTTCTTCATTTTGCTGACTTGGTTTTAAATGCAATATTTGCAGTACCTCTTTTCACGGCTCCAGGTTGCTTTCTCAGGGTTTATTTAAAATTGCGGGTCTCTGTACAAAACCATGTACAACTGTGGAACTAGAACAGTGTATTTCCACAAAAACTATGAATATTAATGAAGAGTTAGTATGGGGTAAGGTAATGTAGAACTTCAGATACAATATAGAAGAATACATTCGTTGCTAAGGATTATATTTCTATATTTACTTACATGGCTAACATTTTTAATATAATTTACAGGATGTCCCAAAAAGAATGAGACACCGATTAGTTATAGATTCCTTACGTTATAATAAATCGATTAAACTTAACATACTCTTGTACAAAGTCGCTTAAGTAAGAAGTTATAGGGCCTTGAAGTTCAATTTTTTATTTTTTATTTTATTGTTAATTTCAACAAATGTAAAGATATCGATTTGCATTTTGGTATACATGCTTACCATTATGTACTGCACTAATAGAAAAAAATCATAAATTAGACTTTACTGTAAGAGGCACTATACCTATCTTTGACAACTTTCTTATACTTTAACTTCGTTATCTGTAATATTTTTTGAAATTTTAGAATATCATCTGAAAGAGCATTAAAAAGTACAAAAACAATGTACCCTTAGTTCTTAAGCCTAAAACCAACAGTTTACCTCAAAATGCACATCAAAGGGTTTTGGTTGTCATTAAGACGTGCAATTATCAAGTAGCTATGATCACAGAAGCAATGGCCATATAGTAAAAAACAATGATAAATCAATTAATGACATTAGTGACATAAGAAGTTGTTCTTTTATGTTTAAGAAAATGCCGCTACATAAAGAATCTTCCAATGCTGAATGGTTCGTTATGTCGCAATATTTTCGTAAGCACAAAAGACAAAAAACTCATGTCACCAATGTCATTAATTGATTTCTTGTTGTTGTTTACTAGATTACAGTCATTACCCATTGTTTTTGTGATCATGGCTACTTGATAAATGCACGTCTTAATGACAACCAAAAACTTTTGATGGGCATTTTAAGGTAAACGGTTGCTCTTACGTTTATGAACTAAGAGTATATTATTTTTGTGTATTTTAATTCTCTTTCAAATAATAACATAAAATTTCAAAAAAATTTACCGATAACAAAGTTACAGCTAAAAAACAGTTTTGAAGGATAGGCAAAGTGACCCTTACAGTCAAGTTTAGTTTATGATTTTTTTTCCTATTAGTTTTTTTTTTTTTTTTTTTATTAAACTTCTACTTTATTCGCAATCTGCCCGAAAGCAATAAGTTAATGTTACAAAAAATGGGTGCCAAACAAATACCTTGCTGAGCAAACGTGGGGTTAGTGCACTTACATTAAAGGCCTAACAACTAATAAACATATGGTTTGTTATAACAGTAGGATTAGTAATGACAAAGACTCTATAATCTATCGCTTATATCTAAGGGGTCGCATCGTTTGAGGTGGTAAGTTTTTTGGCTGTTATCCAGAAGGCTGACAGCAAGGGAGTTGGGATGAAGTTTGAGACGCGAGAGGTATTTTGCACTCGCGCACTTAGCTTCTTGTAAAACTGTAGACACTTTTAGGTCGCGGTGTAACGTGTTATTTGTCACGAACCAAGGAGCGTCGGTAATCGTGCCCAATGTTTTGGATTGGAATCTCTGTAAGATTGCAATGTTAGAATCACTCGCGGTACCCCACAACTGTATCGCGTAGGTCCACACCGGCTTGAGAATCACATTATACACCATTAGTTTACTGGCTAGTGATAGTTTAGACTTTCGCCCGATCAACCAATAAAGTTTGGAGAACTTGTGTCCCAGCTGCTTGCGCTTAGTGAATATGTCGTGCTTCCAGTTTAACCGCCTATCCAGATGCATTCCTAGGTATTTTGCAGAGTCTGACTGAGGGAGTTGGTGTCCGTTAAGAGTAACGATGGGGCATGTTTCCTTCTTTAAGGTAAACGTTACATGTTGAGATTTTGCCTCATTGACTTTTACTCGCCATTTCTTCAGCCATTCCTGGATGTTATCCAATGCTTCTTGCAACTTCTCTGATGCGTAACTTGGAATTTCACTTATTGCCATGACGGTAGTATCATCAGCAAACGTGGCAGTGATGGTATTTGGTGTAGTTGGTATATCTGCAGTGTACAACAGGTATAGAATTGGTCCGAGGACACTGCCCTGCGGAACGCCTGACTGTATTGGATTTAGACCAGTGATGGCTTCTTGGCATTTTACCACAAAGTATCTGTGAGTGAGGTAAGACTGTAATACCTGGTAAAATGATGCAGGTAGTTTGCTTTTCAGTTTGTATAGTAACCCTGGGTGCCATACTTTATCAAAAGCTTGGGTAATATCCAAGAAGGCAGCTGAACAGTACTTTCGGCTTTCGAATGTTTTATTTAGTATCTCAACTACTCTATGCACCTGTTCGATGGTTGAGTGTTTTTCACGAAACCCAAACTGATGCTCGGGGATGATGTTCAGTTCGTCAAGCAAAGGTTTCAGCCTCTTCAGAAATACCTTCTCGAAGAGCTTTGATAGAATTGATAGTAGGCTGATGGGTCTGTATGACGACGCATCTTCTGCCGGTTTACCAGGTTTGGGAATCAAGATAATTTGGGCAACTTTCCATTGGGATGGAAAATGGCCAATTCTAAGTATTGCGTTGTAGATTTCAGTTAACACAATTAGAGATTTCTCAGGTAGTTGTTTTATAATTTGTCCAGTTATAAGGTCAAGACCTGGACTCTTGTTTGGGTTTAGATTCCTGCGGATCATATCTTTAAGTTCGTAGATTTTTATGGTTTTTATGGGGAGAGCCATTTGATATGGTATTTCGAGGAATGAGGTGATATTGTCTTCCTCTGCCTGCGGTATTTGCGATGGGAAAGGTTGAAAGACATCACACAGATGTTTGGCGAACGTCCCAGCTTTCTCATTATCTGTCCTTGCCCATGATCTGTTTTTTTTTCTGATTTGTGGGATGTTGTCTTGTGCTTTATTAATCTTTGCTGTCGCCTTCCACAGTGAATATTCAGTGGCTTCTGTGGGAGTTAGTCCTTCCAAGTATTCCTGTATTGCTTGATTTTTTTCGTCGTTGAGCAATATTTTCAAATCCCGAATTGCTTGGTTGAATCTTGCCTTGTCTTGAGGGGCTTTGGTAGTCATCCATGTCTTTCTTAGCCTTCTCTTTGCAAGAATTGCTTCTTTAACCATCCTGGAGCAATTTTGTTGCCTCGCTTTGACTATTAGTTAAGTACATAATAATAAGTATGTATACCAAAGTTCAAATCGATATCTCTACATTTGTGGAAATTAACAAAAAAAAAATAAAAAATTGAACTTCAAGGCCTTATAACTTCTTACTAAAGCGACTTTGTACTAAGGTATATTAGGTTTAATCGATTTATTATAACGTAAAGAATCTATGACTAATCGGTGTCTCATTCTTTTTGGGACACCCTGTATATAAACGACGGCATTCAAAATGCCAACACTCCATTGCTCCACCTAGTATTTAACTACAAATTTGCAAGTCTAAGCCATCCATATAATAACTTACTAGTATAGAGTATAGAGTATAGAATTAAAAATTTATTGGATATTTACCTTTGTCAGCTTATATAAATTTAAAATAATCTTTTCTGAATAAAGAAAACATACTAAAAACTGTAAGAGTTAGAATGTTTGAAAGATGTTTTTTGTCGACCGCATATGCATCGTATAATACCTTGACCGCAAATGCAACGACCATTTCTTCAGTTTAGACCATTTCACATTGAAAATTTTGCCTGTGACGCATTTGGAGAAGAACAGGACTCTCGATTCCTGACGCCATCGCACCTCCACCCTTAAAGAAATTCCTGACTATTTTACATTCAAGGAAAACATTTAATTTACAGAAATTATATTAATAAAATAAAGATTTCTATAGAAGTGGACGCACTTTACACGCGTGCTGATGTGAAAGAACCCCATCTCGTTGAAAGTGTGAAAAGCGGTTTAAATTAACTCCCAAGATTGCGCCAGCATTTATTCTTTGCATTCAGCAAGTATAATTACCTTATTAGTTGCCATAAATCTTGTGTAATTTACTTAATGACTAAATGTATTAAATGAAATGAGGCAAATGAAGAAATTACACAAAAATTTTAAATAGCCGCCGATTAAGGTCTACAACATTTACAACGGCATTTGGATTACATTCCGCCATTTAATAGAGACTGGCGAAGGATCGTTAAAATTATTCCAATCAAGAATACGGGAGTTATTCAAAAATAAGTGCTTCTTTGTGGAAGGAATGACTTCTGTGCCGCTGTACCGGCAGGTAGCACAATCTGTACAAAACGCTGCGCGGAAATAACACTTGAATGCTAAGTAATATAAATGATAAATTGGAACTCGACAGGCGGCTTGACATATTGCTGCTGCTCTCTCCCCACACATGGTTTAACACCTTTCCTTGCCAGGGCCGGTTTTGACGTAATATTTGTAATGATCTAATATGAATAATTTCAAAACTAATTGTTGTTACATTCCTATACATACCAAAATGCTTGAATATATTGTAACATGTTGTTAAGAGTAACAATCCTCAAAAATAGCTGAAAAGGGTATTCTTGTATATTTCATTCACAGCCTGGCCCCTTAACCATAGCCGTTTGAAAGTTCACACATTGTAAACTTGGCTTTTAAAATTTCAGATTTTGGGATTATATAATCTTGCCACATAATTTCAGCCACATTTGATGTACGTATTATAGCCGAACCGTATAAACCGTAACATTTGTCTCGTCCCTTTCTGATAACAGTTACAGATTGTGTTGCAAAAATATGAGATATTCTGATGTTTACTATTTAGTTTTGGTTGTTACTTTAAATTTCGGAATTACAATTTAATAACTGCTTGATATATTTTGGATCCGATTTTTTTATTACGGTGTGCATTATGGAGATTCTAATTTATTGTTATACTTCCCTTACTGAGCGAGGAATTAAATTAGAGATGGGCGCGTGAGTGAGTATTCACTCACGTCACGCACGTTTCACGCTTGCTTTAAACGCTCACGTTCACGCACGCTCATGCTCACGTTCACGGCGTGACCCGCCGCGCCACTCACGACGTGACCCGCAGATTTTATTTGAAAATTCAAATTCAGATAGAACAGAATGTTCAAATTTAAAACCAATAAAGGACCCGCAACAGAACTAAAAACTCTAAAATAAAATGGATTGTACGTGAAATAATTTACGTAATATATTGCAATCAGAATAGTAGACAGAAAAAGAAATAAATGAAAATTGTCTGCAATAGCTTACAGCAAAAGATAAATACTGATTTCTCGCAAAAACCTTTCTTGCAACCTTATACAAAGACATTACTTTTAATACCAAAAGCCGTTTCCCTACTGATACGAGTTAAAGAAAGTATATGTTGCTAAGCAACACTTAATTCCTAGGTTTAAAAGTACATTTGCCTCCAAGAAACTAAAAGTAAGTTTTACTTGGTCGCCTATAGACGTAGACACGCGATTTACTGTAGATACAACATTTACAACACAACACAGGTGCGAAGCTCCGTCACTGTGGACTGCCACACAGAAGTTCAATGACCTCCATCTCTAGATCTTCCACATATAGGGCAGCGGAGGAGCGGGGCACTCTGCAGTATTTTATTAGTTATTAAATATTCAGCGTGAAATTAACGTGAAAGTTGAATCACGCTTTGGAATTTTTCACTCACGTTCACGGTCCGATTTTCAAATATTACTCTCGTTCACGGCGAGACCCGCCGTGACCCGACTGTTTTCACATCATGGGCCCATCCCGAAATTAAATACAGTGGGTGTCTCAGAGAACATTGTGCCTATTTAGCTCAGCTATTATTAATTTTTATCAATAAATTTATTTTTAAAGTACCTATGTTGGAAATTCATGTTTGCAAAATGAAATAATTTAGGTGTTGTTCCTGTGGGTCACTCTTGCAAGAGATGTCTTACATTTCCCATTACGCGGGTGCATATGTCCAGGGTTAGGGCTTCAGTTTCATATGGTGAAAAATAGTGGCACTTCACGCACTGAAATTAATTTTAAAAAGCCTACTTTTTTAAATGAAAAGTTATTTAATAATGTGGGTCCTCCACGCTCATTCAGTTACTCGACGTGACATGCTTGCAATGAAATGGTAGATATCTGGTTGAGGTATGGCATTCGAAGCAACTCTAATCCGTAATCGAAGTTTCGTGGAGCTGGTACTACCGCTATGTGGCCTTGCATTATCTTGTTGGAACAGAGGGTTACTTAACCCTGAAGATATAGAACTGCAACTGGCTCTAACACCTTCGCAATGAGCCCAGTTAATATGCTAGCGAAACCATTCTAACCTTAGGGCACGATGACGTGGAGTGAAAAATAGGGCTAACAGTGGACGATACGAACGTAAACAAAAGGCAAAAGGCATTGATAACCCACGTCCTATAGCTGCCCTCCAGTCATTGCCTATGCTTCTGGTTGTGGCAAATCTGTCTCTTACAGCCACCAATCTAAAACGTCGGTCGATCTGTAGTTCTCTGCGGGCGTCCAGATCTATGTTGTTGTTCTTGTACACCTGCTGTAACCCATCTGGACCAACATCTGGCTATATGGTTGCATCACTTCTTGCCTACAATCCTCCCTCATTCAAACTCAGTTAACTGACGAAAATGAGCACATTGACGAACTCGTAGCATATTAAAGGTATTTTGAACAAGCACAGTGAAAATGGTCAATAAAATGGTCTTAGATACTTTAGAAAATGTTATCAAAACCAGATTATTTTCAAGAACCAAACAATTGGAAAAAAAAGATGAATGCCGGGAGGACAGCCACACTTTAATCCTTTCTTTGTCATACTCAAATACTCATTTTGTGAAGATTTCATTACATTGCTCGAAGTTCTTCTGGGTGTGTTGTTTTTAATGGAAGTCAGTATACATTCGGCGGAATTGTCATAATATTTATATACCTGCATTTTTGAGCCCGTGCGTGCACGTCATCAATCCGCCTTTTAGTAAGGTTGTCGGTACCAACATTTGAAAAATATAAAACTACTTTTTGTTTTCAATAAAACAATGATGAAAATTGCTTTTGCTAATAATATAGCTTAATATATTGCTAAGCCGTACATTTTGTTGTTTTAATATTTCATAATTTCCATCAACAATAGCAAAAATTATAATATGTCGGGGTACTTTGTGTTTTCAAGTTCTGCTCAGGGAGTTAATACGTACACATGTCACTCTTTAAAACGACTTATCGAGAGATCCAAAAAAAGCTGTTCCTCAGCGGGCTGTAGAAATTCAACGTATGAATAATATGTTGGTGACACTGTACGTCAATGTCAAATTCGAGGTTATCAAGTTAGGTTTTCCGTCAGTTATGACACAAAGTGACGCAAATCCTAACCTGCTAACCTCGAATTTGACATTGACGTACAGTGTCACCAACATATTATTCATACGTTGAATTTCCACAGCCCGCTGAAGAACAGTTTTTTTTTTGGATCTCTTGATATTTGTTATAGTGGTTTTGACAGATGTTGACAGTGACATATAGTTTAGCTTTGCATTTTAAAAATCCGTTGTTTGCATAACGAACATTGCGAACAAGTTATACTGTCGTTTTTTCACTGCTACAAATTACTTTGCGGAAGAGTTTATCTGCAGGAAACGGGTGGTGAACTCTAAGCTAAAATGTCGACCGCCTTGTCCAGAAAGTCAAAAGAGCTTGTTGCCGCTTTAATAAGATATTTTGAACGAGAAAGAGACAACGGTGGTCCACTTATACAGCTAACTGCTGTGAGAGTAGTAAGTAATTTACACCTGTAATATACTTACTTACTTAATCCTAGGACCTTTCTACCCTTGCGGGTGTATGGTCAGGGAGTGGGTAGGGTTTTATTATGTCTTCGGTATCTTTCTCCATTTCCGTTCCCATTCTTGCTTATTTTGTACTCTATGCCTCCCTTAAAGGCTGCATTCCTAACTTCTTCCCTCCACGAATTTCTCGGCCTTCCTTTCGTTTTCTTTTTATGTGTGCGTGCTTCAAATATTCTTCTCACCGTCTTATCTTCTACCATCCTCATTACATGCTCTAACCATCTCAACTGCCCTTCTTCAATCGTATCATAATTCGTAATATAATGACCAACTACATTAATCGAAACTTTCTAATGTTTTGGTGTTACAGAGAGTTGCCAATGCTTTAAATTTAAGCATACGAACAGTCTTTTATTTCGCAGACCTGCAAATCTGGTGAACTTCTGCGTAGCCCTAAAAAACAAAAAACCGAGACAGACCTGTAAGTGATGTCGATGATTTTGATCAGGTTGCGATTCGTAATGCTGTATACACCATGGTTCAAAATAGTAAGTTGGTATTACTCTAATGATAAAAATGTAAAAAGTATTTGAATTTTGGGTTGCTACAAAGTTTGCCGTTTTTAGAGCAATACATTACCCAAAAAACACTTTCGCAACTTTTAAGAGAAAAAGATATCATTCATGGTTCAATTAGTTCGTTGAGAAAAATTCTTCACAACGTTGGTTTTCGTTATAAGAAAGATGACCCTCGCGTGAAAAGTTTGCAATCTGAAAGTGGGCGCCTATGTTTATTTTTAGATGAAACTTGGGTGTTTGAAAATGGAACAATTTGCAAATCATGGCAAGATGACGATGTAAGAAGCGTACGAAAAATTAAACCAGAAGGACGCAGGTAAATGAGTTACTAATTGTAGTAAACAACTATGTAATTCATGCTTGAATTGTTATAGATATATAGTACTTCATGCAGGAAGCAGTGAAGGTTTTATTCCTGAAGCATAATTAATTTTTGCTTCAAAAATCAAAGATGCTGACTACCATGGTGAAATGAACAAAGAAAATTTTCTAAAGTGGTTTAGCGAGCGATTATTGCCAAAATTGGAAGAACCTTCTATTATTATTATGGATAATGCGAGTTACCACAGTAGTTTAATAGAAAAATTGCCAAACTCTTCCTGGAAAAAGGCAGAAATACAAAATGATTTATTTGATTTATTTGTTAAAATACTGCGCAATTCCAATTATTATTCTTTGTTAAAATATGTAAATTATTTTACTATTATAGTCAATTTATTCTTTATTTTATGTGGTACTCAATACAATGTTTTTATTAAAATAAATCGAGCAAAATATTTTTAATTGATTTTAAGTTGAGCACGAAAAATTACATAAATACCTGCAGAGTATTATAAGTAGCCTCAACAGGTAAATAACATATACAGTAAAGACAGCAAGTAAGCAAAGTATCAGTTACAGGAAAATGCGCCTAATCCGTATACCTGAAGTGCGCCAATTCATTTCACACAAGCTACACAAGTTTTTCAAGTGCTGATTTTCTAAGGTAGTTTGGTCATTTAATTTTACATTAATTGATAGTTGTCAACATTTACAATAAAATTTTATGTAAATTAATATGATGTTAGTCTTTAGTTTTCCTGTTGTGGTTTTTTCTTTCATCTTTAAAATTTTAATTTAATATATTCATTCAATTCTAACTGTTAAAGTTGTATTTTATCTACCTTCACTTCACGTTAAAATGCAATTTTATCGTCTAGGCGACAAAAAATTACATATTCACGTTGTTGGTAGCACTGCCAACCTCTGTGAAATTAGAAATTTGCAGGTTAAATTTTACGTCAGTCGCGTCAAACAACATACTTTTAGTGACTGTATATGGCTCATATAAACATACTAGGATATGATGTCATCAATATGGTATGACGTGCACGCACGGGCTCAAAAATTCAGGTATATAATCTATGATTAAGTTATATTATTATCGATGTTACGACAATGTACGCGCATCATAATGAAACAATGGCAATGTCAAGTAGTTAGTTATTGTTACTAATATTGAGCAAAGAGCAAAGGGAAGGCCTTATTTAAAAGTACGAATACGTTAAATTGACATCAAAACACCTTAAATACAACGAAATTATTATTTTTATAATCTATGAGAGGGATGGCCAAGTGAGCATTGAGCAATACGCTGGTCTCTCAAGCGGCCAAATCGAGATCAATTACCATTATTACAAAGGACTTAAAAAATTGTACGCTCCCCGACTACTATGGTAACATGGCTGGTAGTCGTTAATCCCTAACAAGAAAACTCTTCTCCGATTTCGACAAGCAAGGTTAGCCACCTATACACGGCTTACGATAGAGCTCATAAGACTACAGCTTTGTGGATTCAAACAGGCCACTGGCTTAATATAGGAAGAAAAAGGAAAGAATACAGTGAATCCAAATACTAATTGAAGCTATAAAGAGAACTTATTTTTAGAATCTATTGGAAATAAACCAAATATCTAACAACTGTTGTGATAAAAATCTGGATTTCTTAACTTTTCTGGCGAAAAATTAGAAATAACAAAATAAACGGTTATTTTTTTTAGATAAATGAAATATTTGCTTCAATACTTTTCTTATTTTTTCCATTCCTTTGCCTATTAGAATAAAATTATTAGTACAGAAAATTGTCGTTGTGTACTTAATAACATCTATTATGTTCGATCAAAGCAATTGTCTTAGTCCTTTCTCGTTCAACTTTTCATATACAATATTGAAACACTATTTTGAAATAGGTATGCTGAAGACTAATGCCACTCATATTTAGATGCAAGGTTGTCTTTTGTACTGATTCTATACAGTATGGTATGAGATAAAAAAAATACTAGTTACAATTTAGTAATTATATACTTTATACTGTATCATGTATATAAAAGTTAAGGAAGCTGCCTGCATTCGCCACATTACATTGTCACCGATCGTACTTACATCATTCCTTCATCGCCAACTAACGGCAATGGCACAAACGTTTCTGCTACAGAATGGAATTGGTAACTTCTATTGAACTTCATGTGTTTAAATAATGACGCTTTAAGTTATAAACACATAGGAATTTCCTTGTTTTCGATAATATTCAATTAATAATTTGATGTTACCACTTACCCTTAGTTTGAGAAGTGGAGTTTGGAAACGAGATACCAACACTAGAACATAACGAGACCTAAACACAAATTATAAATTATCTTTAATTCGCACAAGAAAAGATCTTTCTTTATATACGAGCACTATATACAGGGTAGTGACTTGCGCGACGCAGCATAAAGATTTCAATGGTAAATATTTAATGTTTGATTATTGGCTCCCATATTATTTTTTTTAAATTAAAGTGCAAATTAAATTTTTGTAGGAAAAAAACTGTATCTGTACATCCTATTGTTTACAATTTTCAATTTTCCGAAATCGTAGAAATCAACGAAATAAAAAAGCATTGTTTTAAAAAATCACTGATGCCTTGGAATTATGTAAACAAACAACATGTGTTTGTTGCATGACGTTTACAACTGATTATTAAATTTTGTTTTCGTTAAAATGTATTTGTTTTTTCTACCATTGTTTATAATTATCCGGAACGGAAAAATCAAAGAAATTAGTATCTATATGAAGCAGGATTTAATTAAATACTATAGCAAAACATAATTATGTACCACCGAAGTCATAGAAAACTGGGACAGGAAAAATACGCAGATGCCCTTGTTCTCGAAAAGTGTAGTTTAGATGTGGCATTTTGACTGAACATTATTAAAGGTGGGCTGTCTCCTTTATTAACGTTCAGTTCAGTCAAAATTTACATCTAAACTACTCTTTTCGATAATCATAATACAAAACAAAAAAATTTATAAATTATAACAAATGTTCAAACAAAGCACCATTAACTACTAAACAATGACCCAACCTGTCGTAAAATTGCCGTCTAACATTTGCTAACTGACTCTTTCATAGTTTGAAAGGTTCTTCCAGAGTAAATTTGCGTTTTTAAATGTCCCCAAAGAAAAAAATCGTTGGGCGAAAGATCGGAGGACCCAGCAGGCCAGTTAATTAAATAATTTGAACCAATCACCTTATTGGAAAAACTGTAGTTTACAAAGTCGCGCACTTCACGAGTGTAGTGTGCGGGGCACCCATCCATCTGAAGCCAAATCTCTTGATTGATCTCTAGCAACTTCGGCCACCACCGGAACTATATCTTCTTCTAACAACTGCAAAAATCGCTCTCCTGTGAGGTTTTCACTTACGAAAAATGGTTCTATAATGAGATGACCTAGTATTCCCGGCCAAACATTAACTTTTTGGGGATATTGGGTCCTGGTTCGTAAAATGTTGCGTGGATTTTTAGTAGCTCATACTCTGCAATTTTTCACATTTGGTTCATTATGCAGTGTGAATGTGCATTCATCCGTAAACAAAACGTTATTCAAAAACTCCTTGTCTTCATTACATTTTTCCATAATTTGGAAGCAAAATGCATTTATCTTCTCCATATCACGTTCAAGCAATTCTTGATGACACTGACATTTGTAAGAGCGAAACTTGTGTTATTTCAAAATTCGCAGGACTCGGCTGTGATGCAAGCCAATATCTTGCGCTATTTGCCTTAAACTTACTCTGGGATTTGCAGCTACTGCTGCCAAAACATTCAAGGTGTTGTCATTTTCCTCGTGTTGCTGCACGTTTTCAGCGTAATTGTTACATTTACCATTATTTAATACTGTGCCTGTAGTTTCAAATTTACGTATTATTCAGTTGAATACATTTTAACGGGAAGAATATTTAATGATCTGTTATAAACGTCAAACAGCAATGACAAAAGTAAATGTGCATGTTATTTGTTTATATATTTCCAAGGCACCATTGATTTTTTCAAAAATAGCATTTTTATTTCTTTAATTTATAGTGTTCTGGAAATTGGAGAATTATAAACAATAGTATTTACAGATGCAGCATTTTTTTCTCAAAAAAAAACTTATTTACACTTTAATTGAAAAAAATAGGGGAGCCAATAATCAAACATTAAAAATGTACCATTGAAATCCCTATGCTGCGTCGCGCAAGTCACCACCCTGTATATTGTGCTGTACAATTGTTCGATTTAAAGTGGCAAGAGGCAGGTAATAGTAATTTCTTACTGATAGGTCAGTATAGAACCACAAGTTATAAAAATGGTTTTAATTGCAGAATTTTAAAACATTATTAGTTAACGTATAAAATATGCTAATTGCATGATTTTTATTTTCATTAACATTATAAAATAAATGTTGTTGCTGCTTCTGTACAGTTAATCCCTGTAATGAATGTAATTAGTTTAATTGCACGGCATATACATTATGTGCTATGTATTATATGTTATTTGCAATATGTGAAGATGTAAGTAGATTATCGGCAATTAAAACTGTTGGATATCCGCTTTTCAAGTCACGCTAGCTAATACGAATTCGTGGAGTCAATTCTCATAAAAATGTCGCGTTAAAGCCACAATAAAGTCGCAGAATATCTTAACAGCCGTTCCAGTAGCTCTATTAACTGCACAAAAAACCAACGTGCAATAAAATAACGAAAGCCCATAAAATGCGAGCATTATATAGATATGAATCCGGTCCTGGCTGGTGAGTTTAGTGTTGCGTATAATTTGATAGCAATTCGGTTCTCATTAGCCTCTGTGGCTCCTAGCGGAAATGAATGCTAATCCAAAGATTAATATGCAGCCATTTACATAAGCGGACGAGTTGTTGATGTAATTAATAAGTCAAAGGTATCTTGATAATAAAAACATGCCTAAATAACCAAGGTGAATGGGTTGTTAGCGTTTTAATGTCCATTATCGGCAAACCTTTACAAGAATACCTATAAATGGCTACTAATTCTAGACTTAAATGCCATTTACCATTACTTGTGATAAGCGACTTGATTGAATGCCCTTAATTGCGTATAGAGCTGATTTTTGTAGTGTTTAACATTATTTTTTATTATACAGGTTACGTTTGTGACTCGAGTTGTTAGCAATACGTCATTAGAAAGATTTAAATAGATTACATGAAAGTTAAAATATCAACACTACATACAGTACTATAACCATTCCAAAAAATAAAATGTTTTTGAAATCTTCAGTGAAGTAATCCATTGTTTTACGATTCTTTTTAGGTGGCGAGGCGACAGATAAACGTCAATCGACGTCAATATAACCTACAAAAGTTAGTTAAACTGTAGTAATTTCACGATTTCTCGATTTAAAAAAAAATAATGTACCCCTCGGCACTGAAGTTGCATTTTATTCCTCATGTGGTTTACTTGCCTTGGCCCTACGGGCCTGGACAACTGCATCCACATTCCTGATAAGTAGCTTGATATGATTCAGGAGGCACGCAAGGGCCTCCATTATCAAAATTTAAGTCGATTACGCCCTCGCCACGCAACAAGTATCAAAACGCGGCATTCATTACCAGATCGCCAAAATTCAAAGACGCAGTTTAAACATCTGCATAGCGGCAGCCGTCCCAAAAATTTACAAAGAGCTGCCGCATTTCGGCCCAGAGCATAACCTTCATAAACCCATCAAAACAAGATGACAGCGCGACAAAGGAAGTGTTCCGGGCAGTAAACCGCTCAAAAACACAGGGAAGCTGGCGCATTAATTAAAAAGGGCCAACATTACGCGAATTGAGGTGTTGGTCTGTTTCTTTTCCTTTTTACTAATGTTATAAGGTCAGGGTGAACATAAACAATGCACGTATGAAATAATCCGCAGCCGCCCGCGGTAGAAAGCATAATTTTTTTTCCAAGTAGGCAAAGGGCCGAAATAACAGCACCATAAAACTATAAAGTTTGCGAAGATTGCAGCGACGAGAGGAACAGACAGTTTTAGGATTAAGCAGTTTAGAAAATAAAACTCAAAGAGCATCAATAAACACCGGCACCGGATAGTCTGAAATAAAATCCAGGCATTAAAAACTCGCGTTCAAATCGAGGAACAATGAAAACCCACGCCGCGAGGGCTGATTGAATTAAAGAAAACACCGACCACCGGAGCATGCGAAAAAAATCGCCTAAACAGTGGAAGCACGGGGCAGCAAGGCCGCGTACCAGGCAGTCCGCGAATCACAAACCGCGCGGCTTCTATTGTAAAAATAATTTAAGTATTCCTAACTTTGTTAATATGCGGGCGAAACATGTCGAATAAGAACTCAAAATTCAAGTTTTAAGAAGACAGAAGCAATGCCCATGTCAGCGATAAGATAGCTCTTCGCGCCGCGGAGATCAAAGCCGCGAATCCAATTCCTATCAAATTTGCAAACGTCCCCACTGCCGTTCAGCCAATCGGGAGCGAGGAATCGGCAAACAAAGCCGGCAAGACCTTTATAAACCCCGGGCTTCTTGAGAAGGGCACGGAGTTCCAGTCAGCAGTTCAGCCAGCATCCAGCAGCCACCGGTCTCGGTCCAGCCAGCCTGATTACTCCAGCTTCAACGACACTTAGTCGCCAGTGGTGCTCGCCGAGCTCCTGGCACTTAGCCGAATTTGCCCAAGCGAAGCCGGATCCAGCCGCCCGACACGCCGGCCGCCCCCCCAAACCACTGCCGTCATCGCCTGCAGAGTCACCGCCTCCATGGAGCTCCAGGAGACCTTCCAACGCCTGTTCGGCCCCTCACCTACCCCCAACCCCGAGTCGCCCTTGACCCTCAAGGCACGCCGTTGTCTTCAGTTGCGGCCGCACTCAGGATCGCCCGCCGCCGCCGCCCGCCGCCGCCGCCCACCGCGCGGACATCGCATCCCCGCAGTATTGCCCACGGAGCTCCGAAACACGCCCACGGGACAGGAAGCCCTGTACGACCAGATTCCGCCCGAACCGCGCCGCCCGCACCGCCGCCAGCGACAGGTCCTCCGCCGCCCCCGAAAGTTGGAAGTGGAGTTGGAGCTGCACCTAAGCGCCGAGGAGACACGGGAACTGCAGTCCTTGTGGGACGCATATTGCGCCCCCGCCGAGTCGAGTCGCCGCCCCCAGCTCCCCACAGTAGCCCTGCCGGCCCGAAGCAAGGTCCAGGGTACACCCCACTACCACAGGAGGGATCCGCGGCAGACCAAGGAGCTACGCGACCGCCCCCGGCCGTCCCTCCGCTCCTCTCCAGCGCGCATACCGTCCAGCCACCGCCGACACCGCCGCCGCCCATCACCATCGCCCAGGCGCCCCAATCCGCAGCCATCCGGCCCGACGAGCCGGCGAGGCCGCACACCTAGCCCTCCGAGCCGCCTCCAGCGCCAGAACCTCCGCCGTCCCCGGCACGCACGCCCCTCCCCACGAGAGGAAGAGCCCCGGGACGAAACACGGCGACCCCACCCCACCAGAAGCTTCGAGGCGTCATCCAATACATAGCCTATTATTTTTCTCTTTTGTATATATGTTCAAACAATTAAAAACCTGTGTAAATATCATTCTTTTTGTTTTCTCTTTCTTTCTCTCTCGCGCTTGCACTTAGGTCTGCTCCGCCTGCCAGGGAGAACACCATTGGCCGACTGAGTTGCCAGGGCCAAATCAACAAGAGTCGCCATTAGTAGTAGTTAGCCCTCGCCCGCCCTCCAACGAGGCCGCGGGACCGAGTCGTGTTAAGCTAAACTTCAGTGTCTTTGTATACAAATTACTATTTATATAAAAACGAGAATTTTTATTACAAGAATATTTTTAAATGTCACATGATGTTTTTCCTGTATATAACACACCCAGGAAATATTTAGGATTTTGAGCCAAATTAGCAGATAAGATATCTAAAGAAGTTTCTATCTTCTATAGAATGCTATTTAGTCTAGTATTTGTCTTCTACTCATATAACCAATACACAAAATTAATATTAACTCATTTTTAGCATAATATACTAACCTATTCTAATAATAGTATATTATTTTATTAGCAGCAAAAGTTTTACTTTATGTGGCGTGGCCTAGCTTGCGAGGCAGATAACAACCGCGCCACATAATAACTATTTGTGCAACAAGTGCTAAAAGTGAATGTTTATGCACGAGATATGAAAATTCATAACATGTCGAATGTAATAAGAGTTTTAGCACGAGTTTACATACAATACGACTTTAAATTTACTATTATTAATCCGTAAATGTCGATTTAACAAATATTTGCATTTATGATAGTTATAATTTATGTCATACTGAAGAGATGGCTGCGACGGCGCAGGTGACTGTTTTTGCAGCCGGTTGTTGCCAAAGTTAGTTATCACCGGTAATTATAATAGTTCACATTTTACTTTATTCATTACATAATGCTTTAATTATTTAAATAAAAACCAAAACCAGCTGTTTACTTTCAGTGCTAAAAGTAAACAGTTGATTTCACTTTTAGCACGTTGATTTATAAAACGTCATTTTTAGTTCAACAAGCTAGTGCTAAAAGGCCTACTTGTAGTAGTGGTCGTAGAAAAATATACTTTTGCCCCGAATAACATAGTATTTATTTTACTTTAAACGTTGACTACAAAAAAAGACATTCAGAGAACAAGTTGTCAACAAATTATTTAAGAACTAGCAACCAGTGAGACAAATGTCTCATTTAATAAAACAAAAAAGACCGTTTTTCAAATAGAACGCGTATTAAATAACGTGATTGAAATTCGGTTCCTGACCTGACATGACCATTCCAAATATATAACTTTCATAACTTTTTTCTCTATCTCTTACGGTTTGGCTGCTAAAACAGCGTCCCGGACAGACAAGTCTATTAGATAAAGGATGTTAAGAAACCAGGAATTACTTTAAGGTAGAAGAGTGGATAAACTGATAAATGTAACTTGCTTTGGAGAGCGTTAATATGACTACACTATAAACAACGTTGTGAACAAAATGTGAAAAAAATCGTCTGTTTATTACCCGTTCCAATTTTGGGAGAATTTGTAAGTACAACTATTTTGTAATTGTGTACAAGTTTTTTCAGCAAATGCCATTTATTCATTGTAGCTTTTAATAAACTGATCAGTGTACCCCACCGGAAATAGAAAAGGCCGCTAAGACGGATATAAATGATTTGGTACCTACAAAATCGATCAATATCACACTGCATATTCTCGTTTTATAAGTTGGTGCGAAAAGAAAAATGTTTTACAGAAAATGTATTTCTGGGGTATTTTTTGTATTTGAGAACCGAGGTGAAAATGGTTCTGATCTGGTCGAATCATTCAATGATTAGATCTTTAATTAATATTAAACATGGGATAGGCATTAGCAAGCTCTTGAAATTACGTGCGTTGCACCCCAAATAAATCGAGAGTATTCACGAACAAGGAATTTAATACATTTTCGTCTGACGCCCCTGATTCATAGTATTTGTGATTGAAGGTAACATAACAGGTAATATACACACATATTTTTAGTATTTTATATTTTTCAAATTGTGTTGGTTATTGGAATATCAGGAGCTTGCCGTTGTGACGAAATGGTCAAAATGAGGACTGAAGGCTTTGAAGACTTTGGATCTTTAATTCTGTAAAAATTCCAGACAGTAAGACAAAAAAACCTGAATCGGTTACTATAGTCGGAGACAAAATCATAGATATTTATCGGAAGTACATTTCATTGCGTCCCTAAAACATGAAAGATTCTCGATTTTTTTAAAGTATTTGAATGGAAAATGCTATCGTGCAGTGTTGGGGTTGCATAAAATTGGTAGTGTTCCAAGGGAGGTGGCGTCCTTTTTAAAACTACCTAATTGCAGTGAATATACAGGGTTATTTCTTGGGTTATTTTAATATTTTTTGTCCTTGGATGATTTTCGACAAGACTCTTCGTTTGGAAGATAAAAGACCTTTTAATTTTTTTTATATTACATTTAAAGATCCTTATCTATAAAAACTGCTAAAAATTACTACCGCCAGCTAGGGTGCATGCATCCAATCTTCTCCTCATTGACTGCTGAACTCTTTCAAAACGCCAGCATTGTTTCTTATTGCATTACACCCATCAATTATGCGATATCTCAAATCTTTTTCAATTTCCACTGCAGTGGTGTCCACGAATGTCTTCAGATGGCCCATAGGAAAAACTCCAAGGAATTTATTAAGCCTGGGGATCGAGCAGGCCATAAGTAAGGTCCAGCTCGACCAATCCAGCCATCTTCGTATGCTGCCTTTAAACTTTAAACACTCATAAGCAGCCACACTAAAATGTGTTGGTGCACCATCGTGCATAAACCACATTACATTTCTCGTTGCCAATGGTACATCATTACAAACGTATACAAACTTACGTTAAAAATTAAGTTAAATTGGGGATTAATAGGGAGATTTTGCACCACGTCACGTTAAAATAACGTTACGTTAAACTCAAAAAATTTAATTTGGATTGGCTGTAACGTTGACGTCGCTAGATAACATAAGCTTTAACGGTACGTCATTTTATCGGAACGTTATGCAAAAACTCCCTAATTTCGTACCAAAACTACGTCCCGTAGACGAGAAAGCTTGTTGAACAATTCGAGGACGCATTAGCGTCCGAGCACTTCTTTTAAAGCCTTCGAATCAAACATAGGCATTGTCACGGCGCATGATGAATACTTTTTTTCCGAAACCAATTTTTAAAAAGTTTGTGTTTACAACAATTAGATTTGCATTGACCACTAGGGTAACAACAAATAAACCGATTTAGAAAGCAAAAATTACTAGCCATAGAAAGAACTACTTTTCGGCCTCAAATGAATCATGTAAGTACGCCCATGTGCGTAGTTCAAATACACGCTAATGTGCTACAACAGATCTAACTGACAAATTACGTTTATGAAAGTTTATCAAGTGGTTGTCGTTTTGGTGTTTTCAGATAATTAAATGCAACTCAATGAGCAAATCTCACAGGTAAATTCATAATTTCCCGCTTTCTAGTAGCGTCAGTAGCTTTCTTTTGTTTTTTAGGCAAAAACCGTAACTTGATTGTTTCGACCCAAGCCAAGGATCCTAACCTCACTTCTGGGCTTTTCAACTTTAATTTACACAAGGAAATAATTCGCCTGGGCTCTATTATGCAGCGACGTTTAAGCAGCCTCCCAATAGGTACACAATGATATAAATTAAATTGGCTTCACGACTAACCTGTGAAACTTTTCCTGCATGCCCGTTTCGAAGCTCGGCCGCAGCCAGAATGTGCCCAGATCTTCTTTGGAAGGTGCTTGGATCGCCGTGCTGTCCTCGCAGAAGCTGGATGGGCTGGCGGTTGACGTTCTCTCGTTCTCTGGAACCCCTCTGATGGCTACAGATGCTGTGCGAAGCACGTCTTGTTTTCTCCGGAGCTGGTCGTTAACACTCACTCGGGCCGATAATGGAAAATAATTTTCACGGCACGGATTTCTTTTAATTCACTCACACAGGTGCAGGGGTAAGTTATATGCACCTTGCCGAAGTTTTGTTATGAAATAATAACTTTAAACGTATAAAATTGTAAATTTTCGGGTGCAAATCAAACTAATGCTAATTCAAGAATTTTATTCGATTGTCTGCCTTTGTTATTATGACGTCAGTAACTTTTTACTAATTCGCCATTGGTCCCTGTGGAATCCACGCGGATTCGAACTGCTAGCATCAGGAGTACAAGCCCGGGGACTCTGCCATATGAGCTACTTTGCACTCTTTTTTGTCTTCTGCATTTTTTTACCTTTTAAGAATATGCTCAAAGAGAAATTTATACAACGATTTCTGACTTGCAATTTACCTCGACAAGCATGTGACCATTCTATTCATAATCAAATTACTAATACATGGATTGGCTTTTGCATTTACCATCCCCTTTTAATATTCTAAACTAATTAAATATTGTGGTTTCATTCCTATTAGGTTTAGAACTCTGCCTTTCCTTTTATGTTACGATTTTAATACTTATTACAGGCATTGCTTTGCCAATATGATTGTTAATTCCAATTTGATTTTATTTTATTTGTTGCCATTAAATCCTATCTCCCATTCTGAGCTTTTATGACCTATTCATTAGTTTGCTGTGCTCTAGATGTGCGATTCAGGGCTTAAGACCATCTCAATATATTAGTCCAGTCACTATGTCCAAAAATAAGCCCTTTTCTGGAAAGTGAACCGAAATTTGAAATTTCTTTTTTGGGGTGTTTGGGGGGTCCAGGAAAGCTTAACTTCAAGTTGTCGACCAAGATTTCCTATGTGCTATTTCCACCATCTTGATAAATGAGTGCGTTTGATTTTTTTGCGATAAATCGGTTCCAGTTAACGCTAAGTGAAAATAATGTGGACATATTTTTACTTCCTTTTACAATAAAGGAAGTATTGGATTCACCCCAAAAATTCGAAATTGAGTTTTTAACAGATCTTCACGTTTTAGAGGCCCCTGATCCCAAAAAACATATTTTTTTTTCATTGGTCTGTCTGTGTGTCTGTGTGTGTGTCTGTCTGTCTGTCTGTGAACAGAATATCTCAAAAACGAAAAGAGGTATGGCGTTGAAACTTCATATATAGGTTTTGCGTACTATGTAGATGAGACAGCAAGCTTTTGAAAAAAATCGCATAACCGGAAGTAGGAGTTTACTCTTGTGATTTTTCAGTTTTTTTCGATTTTTTCAAAAACGGCTTAAACGATTTTTTTTTAACTTTACATTTTTACTACATTTTTAATGTGTATTGATGTGATATAGGTGATTTTCCAGTTGAATACTTCTAAAGTGGGTTTCTTTTGTTTTTTTTTTTTAATTTTTTTTATTAACTCCTATTTTAAATAAAACACCCGGTATATTATTACATTTTTGAATTCACCTTAAAATTCTAGAGAAAATTTGTCTCTTTAACTAACGCTCTATTTTGTACCGTTTTTTTAGAATTTGTAATTTTTGAAAATTTTTGACAAATGGTTAAAAATTAAAAATGAAATTTTTGACTAATTATAAGAACACTGTAAAAGGAAGTTGTGTGAGTGTATCACACCAGATTTTTTAGAATTGTGAATGCTCTACAATTTATCTTCTATTACTTTTTCGCGTACGAACGATATTTGTCAAAATATCGAAAGCGAAAGGAGACAGTGAAAGAGTCGAGATTTTTTTGAGATTCTGAGCTTGTGTCTCATTTCTCTTTCTATTTAGCGAAAAAGTAGTCATTATCAAACTTTTAGATGTTGAAAATAGATTCAATTTGACCTATTATAAATTGATATGCTACTAAAATTACGACTTGCAGAGCGGCCCAAAGTGGAAAAGTCGGCGCTTAATTTTTATATCATGTGTCGTACTACTACATAAATGGCATAATAAACTTCATTGCATTATGAGAATCGTTATATTTCAAGTAGCCAGTACCTAAATTGTTAATTTTGACGTCGTTCTCGATAAAAGCGACAATGACGATGAGGATGCTGCAACGCTCGAAGTAAAAATCGTCGAGGAATGGGAACATCACAAAGAGCACCCTGACCATGAATGTATACTTGAAGAAAGTAAGCATCAAGAAGAAGATAAAATATATACCAAGGAAAATGAACCAAAACCATCAAAACGGAGAAGAAAATAAAAAAATTACAACACCGATAAGTAAGTAATTAATTAATCTACAAGTCGTAATTTTTGTCGAATATCAATTCATAGCAGGTAAAATTGCAAGAGTTAGCAAGAACCGAGTTACTGCAACAAAAGCAAACTCACCAATTTTTTAAGATGGCGGAAACAGAGCATGGGAAATCTTGGTCGACAACAATTATCATTCTAAATAGCTACAGTAATTTAAAACATTTTATAAGGAAGAGTGGTCGAGAGGAAATTTCTAATGAAATAAATTTATTAGTAGACCAGGATAGAATCCCAGTTTCTGATTATGTCAAAAACTTGGGTCTTTATCTTGATAATGATTTTAAATTTACTAAACATATTTCAAAATGTCTGCAAAAATCGTATAGTTTCTTGAAACTTATTTACCAAAATCGACAATTTTTAAGTGTAAATTGTGAAAACCGTTTTATGTAATGCATTAATCTTGTCCTGTTTTGATTATTGTGATGTTGTTTCTGATTCACATTTAAGTACCTTTAATATTGCTAGAAGTCGGAAAATTCAGAACTCATGTTTACGTCTCATATTTGAAATACGAAAATATGAAAGAATTTCTTATAAGCTGAAAGATTCAAACTGACTTAATATGAAAGAATGGCGCTTCTTTCATTCTGCATGTCTTTTCCACAACATCATTTTGAGTAAATCACCGAGTTACTTATACAACAAAATAAAGTTTAGAACCAACGTGCATACTTTAAAAATAAGATTTAAAGAAACGCTGAATCCACCTCAACATAAGTCATAATTTTTCACACTTCTTTTTGTTTTGTTAGCTGCTTTTCCATCTTTCATTTGTACGATTGCTTTTCTTCCCTCGTCTACTGTTATCTCTGGTTGCTGATGGGCGAAGTGGTCTATCATCGTCTCTGAGCAGTTCAGTTTTATCATTTTTCCATGTATCTATCTTTTCGTCTTTATCAATGATGACAATGTTACTACTATCTACGAGTCGTCCTATTGTGTTAGTAGGGAGGTGATCCGTCATGATTTTAGCGGAGATGCCCTGATATGAAGCAATAAAACCAAATAGCCTTCTCCAGGAATATTTATTGTGAAATTGTGGGTAACGATATGTTTTGAAACCAAACTGGTTTCATCATCAGGCCATAATGATCATTGCTATTAGAAATTCTAGCACATGTGAAAGTGAGGTTAAAATGTTTAAAAATTGTATCAAAAGGTATCAAAAGATACTGAGTACAGACATCCTCAATGCCTGTCACTCCTCTTCTGATTAGTTTCTGTTGGCTTTTGTATTCTGTTGGATTTTCTTTTACTTTTCTTTTTTGTTCCATTAATTCTAGGATTGATTTAGTCATCCATGCTTTGTCTATTTTTCTTTCTGATTTTAAGTGCTTATCGCTCATGTTATGTATAATATTCTGCATACTATCCAGCTGTTGTTCTACTTTTCCGATAGTATGAATATTTTTAATTTCTGTATTCATCTGTGCTATTATATTCTCCTTTATAGCAGTGTCTTTCAATTTTCTGATGTCCCACGTTTTGTTATTTGTCATTTGTATAAATTTTTTTAGTTTTATTTGAAAATAACCAATTAGTGGGCTATGATCTGATCCCACAACTGCTCCCGGGTACGCTTTAACTGATTTACAGCTATTTCTGAATCTTTTGTTTACTAGCATATAGTCAATTTGGTTCCTGACTATGTTGTCCGGTTGATCCCTTGGTGAGCGCCATTTATAAAGTCACTGGAGGGTAGTTTAAAAAATTTATCACGGACGACAAATTAATATTCAGTAACAAAGGTATTCAGACGTTCCTCTCTTGAATTCCTTTTTCCTAATCCGAATGGGCCAACGAATTCCCCATCGCTTCCTTTCCCTAACTTTGCGTTAAAATCGTCCATGGTAATAGTCATGTCACTTTTGGGAACGCGTTTTCCTCACTCTTGTCAGCTGTGGATGTATATACTTGTATGATATTAAGTTTTATTGGCATAGCTTCCAGTTGGAATACAGCTATCCGCTCCCACACTTGAGTAAAGTTTATTACATACTTTGTTAACAATGAAGCCAATTCCGTTTTCGTGTTGTCCATTTTCGCTTCCCGAGTATTATACCTGATGCTCTTGTATGTGGCACTGTCCCGTTCCTGGCAATCGCATCTCACTGACGCCCATAATCTCAATATTAATCCTGTTCATTTCTTGGATAGTGTTTTGAATTTTTCTTGTTTGGTACATTGTACAAACGTTCCATGTACTTATTTCAATGATTGTTTTATTTATAAATGTGCATTTCTCATTTAATGTGCAGGGATTTCGCTGGCTGACGACCTGGGAAGCCCCGCATTCTTCCCTCGCCGGATCTTGGTTTCTGAGTCTATGATTACTACTGCCTCTCACTGTGTCGTTACTTGCCATTATATGATTATTCTTGTTAATGTAATCTTCATCGCAGTGTTGCAGCCCAGTAAATCATCCTATGATAGCCGCCTGTAAGTACATGATAGCAAGCCTGTTAAGAGTACTTTTTCTACAGCCTTGACTCATTAATGACCTGTTTCCTTATATCATGCAAAAAGAACTACTTTTCTGCCTCAAATGAGTCATGAAAGCAAACATTTTCATGACGTTTTCGGAAACGCACATATTACAGTCCTCGTTTAAAATATAGATACCTATATTCCAAGCTATAGTATATTTTTTAATGTCGTGGACAAAGTTATTAAACTTAAAATACTATTTCAAATGAAAACTAGATACAACAATTTTATTATAAGACTTCAATCCACGAAGGCACGACAGAAAATATACCACAAAGTTAAGTAATGTATTTGACTGTTGTATTAATGTCATAGATTAGTCGTTTAATGTGCATTATAACTTAGAACATAGGAAAACAAAAACGAACTTTTATTTTATGACTATTTCGAACCCCTGTGAAGTTAGCACCACAACTTCAAAAAATGTTATTTTTTTCAAGAGTTCCCGTTGCACCCCAAAGAGTTCTAGAGTTCCTTGCTATTTTTAAAAATAGTTCTATGTATTTAAGCGAAAAAAATGTGGATCGAAAATTTGGGGTGCTAACTTCACATTTTCCTCGGACAGATACCACTATAACTCTTTTTCAGTCATACTTCTTGAAAAATGGAATTACACTTTTTGATAGAACTCGCTGGGGTGCTACTAGAACTCTAACAAAAAAAGATTTTTCGAAAAAAATGTTTTTTTCTATAAACCTGAAAAAAATATCTTTTTAATTTTTTAAAGTTCCGGTAGTTCTAATAGGAGTTCTAGTAGCACCCCGGCGAGTGCTATCGACAACCCTAATAACATTTTTTGATAGGAGCGGAAGTAAAGAAGTTACGCCCATTTTTGTGTTAGTATTTTTACAAAACGACGAAGTCCTGAAAGCAATTTTTTAAAAGTTCCGGTTGTTCTAATGGGAGTTCTAGTAGCACCAGGGTGAGTTCTATCGACAACTCTAATAACAGTTTTTGATAAGACTCGAAGTAAAAAAGTTACGCTTATTTTTATGTTAGCACTTTTACAAAACGACCCAGACCTGGAAGTATTCTTTTACAGTTCCGGTAGTTCTAATAGGAGTTCCGGTAGTTCTAATAGGAGTTCTAGTAGCACCCGGATGAGTTCTATCGATAACTCCCATAACATTTTTTGATAAGACTTGAAGTAAAAAAGTTTACGAGCTTTTTGTGTTTGCTAAACCAATGTCCTGAAAACAATTTCTGTAAGTTTTGATAGTGTAGTAAAAGATTAGTATCTGATGAACCCTTCTATGCGAAAAATATCCGATGAGGAATTAAGATAAGAACTTAAAAGTCTAAAAATTATTGTCTGAATTAAGTTCCTTATTGCAACACTGATTCATAAAAGTAATGCAAAATACGGTACCGTAGAGACTCAAATAGCATGTAGCAATTCTTACCTGCACCTGATTTTAGAGGTAGTGATCTTAATCCCTTATTGGAGCTTTCACGACCTAAGCGGGTTTCTAGAGGTACTTAGACAAAAATACACATAACCTTTTCAATTCCAGTTCTATGAAAAATGTCCTTCGACTTTGCCATAGAACACGCCAAGGTCCCACAAGAACTTCCGAAGAAATTTTAAAGAAATTACTTCTAGGATCTAGTCGTTTTGTAAAAGTCTTAACACAAAAATACGCGTAAAATTTTTAATGCGAGGCTTATCAAAAATGTTATTAGAGTTATCGATAGAACTCACCGGGGTGCTACTAGAACTCCTATTAGAACTACCGGAACTGTACAAAATTACTTCCAGGTCTTGGTCGTTTTGTAAAAGTGCTAACATAGAAAAAAGCGTAACTTTTTTACTTCGAGATTTATCAACAAATGATATTACAATTATCGATACAACTCACCAGGGTGCTACTAAAACTCCTATTAGAACTACCGGAACTGTAAAAAATTACTTCCAGGTCTTGGTCGTTTTGTAAAAGTGCTAACATAAAAAGAAGCGTAACTTTTTTACTTCGAGTCTTATCAAAAAATGTTATTAGAGTTATCGATATAACTCGTCCGGGTGCTACTAAAACTCATATTAAAAGTACCGGAACTGTAAAAAATTACTTCCAGGTCTTGGTCGTTTTGTAAAAGTGCTAATATAAAAATAAGCGTAACTTTTTTACTTCGAGTCTTATCAACAAATGTTATGAGAGTTATCGATAGAACTCGTCCGGGTGCTACTAGAACTCATATTAGAACTACCGGAACTTTTAAAAAATTGCTTTCAGGACTTCGTCGTTTTGTAAAAATACTAACACAAAAATGGGCGTAACTTCTTTACTGCCGGTCCTATCAAAAAATGTTATTAGAGTTATCGATGCCATTCACCGGGGTGCTAATAGAACTCCTATTAGAACTACCGGAACTTTAAAAAATTAAAAAGATATTTTTTCCGGTTTATAGAAAAAAAACAATTTTGAAAAATTTTTTTTTTGTTAGAGTTCTAGTAGCACCCCGGCGAGTTCTATCGAAAAGTGTAATGACATTTTTCAATAAGTATGACTGAAAAAGAGTTATAGTGGTATTTGTCCGAGGAAAATGTGAAGTTAGCACCCCAAATTTTCGATCCACATTTTTTTCGCTTAAATACATAGAACTATTTTTAAAAATAGCAAGAAACTCTAGAACTCTTTGGGGTGCAACGGGAACTCTTGAAAAAAATAACATTATTTGAAGTTGTGGTGCTAACTTCACAGGGGTCTATTTCGACTCATATTCCCTTCAAGATATTTCTCAACTCATAAATTTATGAGGTATGTATGTATTATCATCTGTACCCTCATTTTACCAAAAGTAAATTTAGGACAGGCCTTAGAAGGGAAGATAAAAAATCTAGTCATGTCTTAACTTAAGTCTGTTGATAAACGTCAGATTGCATTTTGTTTATGAAAACAGTTTCCACTGTGACAGGTAAAAGTTTACACTGCAGTAAGTTTACTTGTATCAAGCAAAAAAAGATGGCATTTACACGACAACAACGAGTATATTAATCATAACAGTCAATAGAAATTGTTTTCATTAAGTGTTTTGTATATTTTTAGGAAAATAGTTCAAGATCAAGATATAATTTAGTTCTCTCTGACTTATGGTAGTTCGTTTGCTTCAATGGGTATGTATAAATTTATGGCAAACTTCAATTTGATCATGGCATGCTGCGAATAAGTTTTTTAAACATACGATGTAATGGTTGCATAAATTTGTCCGTGGTATTACAAAATAGACATGGTGACTAATTAGGCAATAAATTGCTTAGTTGATGAGTAAATGAAAGCAATTATTAAAATGTGTGCACACTACACACGTAAGAAAACGTTTGCATGAAATGCGAAATAATTTTCCATATTTTAGATTTTAGCCTATAATTTGACTTTTCGAATGTTATGAACATATATACTACTAAAACCCCGGACTTAATATTTTAACGCAAATTACTTTCTACGTGCGTAATTAGAACTAAATACAGCACATTATTTTGTTGAGATTGTATGATTTTAATAATCACAAAAGATAGTACTCGAGTGCTCTGGCAGTACATAGATTAAATAAAATTGAAGGGTTTGATCTCGCAGGATCTTCAAGTACTCGTCGCGGTGTGGAGAGTATTACTTATAAATCAACAAAACTTTTATGTCAATTGATCAAACAAAATTCCTACCATTTGTTGTACCGGTGAAATTTTCGCCCAGTATCGTATGAACATCTTCATGTCGTAGTTCAAATGTATCGGCAAAAAAGCCGATCGTTAATGTTGACTTCTTAAAAAACCAAGAAAAACGCTCTGCTGCATGACCTCGCAAGAAAAACTGAGGATTGCAGACACTTGTATTCAGGCTAACTGGATAGCTGTCCCATGGAACACTTGTCGAAGTTCATATTTTTCGCGTGCTCATTGCTTTATTTTTTGCAGGTTATCGTCTATCTTTTTGTATCATTCAACGGTGGACTTTGCCAATCGATGCTTAAGAATATCCACTTGCATGCGCCCACTTACTTGAAATTGAGACAGTAGCGTAGAATTTCTAGGGCTGCTTGGCTTTTATCTACTCGTACAACCCAGAAATCAAACGATGGATAACTTTAATGGATATTAAAATCCTATTTATTTATCAGGAACTGTCACTTTTATGTAGAAACAAAATAAAACAAATTTTTTATTTGGCAATTGTTATGCAATTATTTTGTTTTTGGGAGTATAATGTGGTACAGCTTATCATAGCACAAGTAAACTTACAATTAATAATTGAATTCACTCACTAAAGGTTTATATAGGAAACTATGTTTTGTTCATAACAATCGATAACCGTAAATTTAATTGGTCACACAAAAATTACCTGATTATTGCTAAACCAATGAGACAACTCGCAAAATTCAAATTGGGTTAAAAACTAATAATGACAAATAACTTAAATGAAAGTTAATTAACCACAAAATAACCTACGCGAACAAAATGCTGCAAAATCACAATCGTTTTAATGTATCACACGGCACACTTAAAAATAATCCAATTTAAACTTTAAAATTTACAAGAGATTTGAACTCAAATCATAGGCAATATAATAACCTAACCAATTTGACAAATAGAAAAATTTTTATTTTTCAGTTCTTGTTCTACAAATTACGCTGCTAAAGTGTGTTCTTCTCCGAACCATTCAGTTCCCTCCTTCGAGGCGTTGAACATGCTACCTGTAAAGTTGTTAATCACCCTAGCGGAGGTTCTTGATGGGATTCTATATGTGCTTCAACCACCCCATTGCAGATCAGTTTTCCTTGTCTATATTGATGGAGTGCGCAACGTGATGTGGAGACTGTAAACTACTAGTGAACAACTTTACTTTATTTTAAAGTTGAAGGTAAAATTCAATTTTCCTACGTATGCTGTGGACACCAACTGGCAAACTATTTTGCTAAAGAATAAACCTGCTAACTTGAAGAAGCTGCGCTTGGCCCGGCAGGCAATTTCTGCTGTGTATCTACCATTGTTTTAAGCACTCTTTTATTGGTTGTATTGTATGTGACGCATTTCTTAATATGTTGGTACTCGTTGTATGTGCATTTGCATATTGAACAGCAATAATAAAGCCTTTTACAATATATGTATCTTTCACTCCACTAAAGTACTTTGGCTGAGTAGTCAACTATTTCATAAGGGTCGATTGTCTAGCGGGAAAGATACCCTCGGCTGCGGATACACTGTAGACCTAGGTTCGAATCTTAGCCGAGTCATAATTTAGACCTGAAGAATCCTAGGGTGGAGTCCGCTTACTTCATAACTATCTTTCTTGATGTGTTAGGTTTGTAAGGTCTGGTCTAAGCACTATTTTAATCTTTGTTTGGCCTCGAACCTTTGCTTGTCCTTAAACGTGACCATGGTCAAGCGAGGGGGGGATTCCATAACGGTCCACAACACTCTACTAAAGTTTAGCAAAGGACTCTTTGATAAAATTGAGCAATTCGTACTAACTGTATATTAAAATCCTACCTATCCTTAAAACAGAAAATAGACAGGAAGGCGCATTTCATTTAATTTGGCTGTAACATCTAGGCGACGGAAACGGCCATTTTGAAAACCCATGTATGACTAATGAGGTGTGATACCGGTTTGACAGTTGTGGGTTTTAGTTAGTTTGAGACTAATTTTGGTTGTTCTCAGATCCCAAATACCAGGACGTTGGGCATTATATTCCATCAGTAAGTATTAATATTACTTTTCACTTCAAATAGAGAGATAATTTCTCTGAACATGTCACTTGTCATACGTACTTGTACACAACAATATTCATGGGCATAGAAGGGAACGTATAATGGGGTCATTATTTGTAATCACTCAATCTGAGGAAGCAATTTAAATTACAGACAGTGACTGAAGTCACACAAAATCACATGTAGTCATAAATCACATAGTGTAAAGTGCACTTAATAAAACTGTTGAAATTGTTTGCTGCACATGCATCATCTCGATATGATACGCCACTGCCAAAAGGAAACAACCATACGCCATTTTGAAAACCCATCGCGGTCGCACGGATTTCTTACAAATGCGGCTTTTTGTCTATTTTCTGTTCTAAGTACCTATCTGATCAATAATTCAGATCAAGCAGGAGGATAAACACTAAGAGCTCAAATAAGGAACAGCCCGGTTTCGTAGTTGCTATACATGAGCGAAGTTACTGTAGCAACTTGTACTGACGACATTGCTGTCATGGTACCAGATGACAGCGTTGAAGAAGTTACAGAAAAATTACAACGAGCAGCCCACAACCTAAACAGGCTAACTCGATGCAACAGAATTTTAATAATGTAAGATATCAACATTTAGCAATATCCATGACCAAGTCATACCCAATATACTTTGACATGCCACTGAATCTCAATCTGAGGTGGAAGACACATGCCATTAAAGAAAGGAAATAACTAAGATTTTAATACAACAGAATCTGTTGACTCGTGGAAGGAACATCAACCCTGTTCATAACAATCATAACAAGCTGATGCTATACAAAGCTTGTGCGGACTTGTAGTGTACCGATATGGGCGTGGACTTAACAGAGCAACATTAGCATCATCCAAATTCTTCAGACAAGATTTATGAACATCGTTGGTATATCACTGATATGTCACGAATGCTGACCTTCACAGGGTCTTTAAATGAAGATGGTTAAGAAAGGAATTGGAAAGTGTGCTAAAAAGCATCGAGATAGTCTACTCCACTACGTTAAAGTTAAAGGCATCCAGCTGCTCAATAACAGGAAACAAGTTGAAAGGCTTAAAAAACAGAACCTTTTGACGTCAGCTAAAGAAGGTCAGTTATGGCCACCAACGTAAACTATGAGTACAGATCTTAGCTACAACTATCAAGTAAGGAATCATCAAAAAAGACTGATTATTTTATTTTCTAGATAAAAATGTATTGGCATAAGTTAAATTTAAACAAAACGGTTTGTTGAAGTGTAAGAACAGGAGATTTATTTATCAAATATATGCCACAAGTGGCCTCCGTTGTTTTCAGCAGAGTCATCTAAGCGGCACCGGCGGAAGAAATTAAACGTGACTCTAATAAGTAATTCGCATGGAATAGCTCGAATTTCTGCTTTAATGGTTGTTTGAAGTTCATCAATTATTCTTAGTTTTTCAATATAATTTTTACTTTTTAAATAACCCTAAAGAAAAAATCTGGGGCATTGCGAACATTAAATTATCTTCAGAACAAACGTTGCATTTGAATAATTGAATTAACTTTGATAAACTGTTTAACACAAAAAACACGTTGTGGCACTGGCCATGTGTCCATCTTGCTAAGTGTCAACAAGTTCTGCAATTGTTTTATACACATCTCCAAAGCCTGCTTTTAAAAAAAAATTATAAGACACATAGCGATTGCTGTATTTAATTTTTTATTTAGAAAATAAAACAATCAGTTCTTTTTGACGGTCCTGTATATTTGAGCTTTTTTAATAGGCAAGTTACTTAGTGTCTTCGTTAATATTTGGTAGTGTGAGTAAGTGCAGTATTACAAAAATAAATACCTATCATTTTAAAACAGTTAGTGAATAAACTTGATAGTAGTTTATTGTAATTACATACCATATATTTGTGCAAATATTTGTAGATAGCTATTTTAATCATTATGCCAAATAATATTTCAATTCCTAAGTGTCGAGAAAACTACACAAACATGGTGGTGTATGTGTTTAGCTTTCCAAAAGATGGATATTTATGCCAAAAATGGATTACTGTTATACCAAGGGCAGACTCTACTCCAACTAAACACACCAAGGTGTGCAAATAACATTTTATTAAAAGGAACATTATATAATCTATAATGGAGTTAATTTTAAAATTTGTTACAGAGGTATTAGGTTTAATAATTTCATAAAATAAAGCTAAATTATTTTTTAAACCAAATAACCGGAACACAACAGGAGAGTTATATAGTTTATTTTCGGATGTTATTATCATACGAGAAAAGGATAGTCAATATTAATTCTGCAATCAAAACTTTGATAAAAAATTACTGTGGTAATATAATATTAATAATCGATTGAGCAAAGATGATAAGGGTAGAAAACTACGTAGCGTATGGGACATAAGTTTTGAGAAAAAGTTGACCTTGAAATTTCTACTAGATTTTGATTGTCTGATCTAGTCGTCAATTTTATTCAGTAACAAAGTTCGAAATGTCGTACAAACTAAAAATTCGCAAAAGTATATGTCGCATTGTTGTACGGTTGCCCAAACGTAAAATTGTTAACTTGTTCAAACATCAAAATATTAGCCAGGCAACGATTTATAGCACAATAAGAGAATGCGAAGGGGGTATACCTTGCACTAATTTGGCGAAAATGGAACTTCTCACATTTGGGCACAAAACAACATTAATAGACTGTTACAATCCGCTCAAGACAGAATTGGAGTCTCCAGTGGTAAGCTGGATCGCCGTTTTGGAGTCTCATACAAGACCGCCCAGAGAACTTTGTCATGAAATGGTGTAAATTATTGAAAAAGAAGGAAGTGTCCCAAATACGTCCAGGCACAGTTCGAAAGAATACCAAGATGTTGCAGAGCTTTGCAGGCACTTTGTGAGGAACCGTGTGATTATAATGGATAATGCGAAATGTTGGTCATTTGTGTCGAAAGGTTTATGAAAACGGTTGGGAGGCTCAAAATGAACAACAATTGCTGGCATAATTTTTTAGAAAAATTCGGGAAGTGGACCCAAACGTCGTCCAAAAGAAGGTGTGGCAAATTTTAGCCAAATGACAGGCCATTGCAGACCATGATCCGCTATTAGTTTTGTAGACTAGTTGTCATGTTGTCAAAAAGTTTAAAATTAACCATTAATATTTTAATTAATAATTTAAGTTTGAATACAATTTTGTTAGTTTGCCAATTTAGCCTGTTGATTTTTTTCTCAAAACGTATGCCCCATACGTTGCATTAACCAATAACTAAACTAAATTTGCAGTTCCATATTTTACCCCTAGATTATATAGTGACTTATTACATTTTGAGATTGATATTACGCTACCTACAGTAGAGTTTTGCATTCAAAATTACGGTTTTTGCTTTGAAACTTCGGTTTCCATTGCAAAAAAAATGATGTGCAACTAAGGGCTTAGTTTACCACTGGTAACCCCATTTCTACAGGATACCCTTATTTTGTAAGTTATAAACACATGTAAGCACTCTGCGCCTATTCAATTTAAGCTAATTTCTACTGATGCAGACTAATTAAACGGGTAGAACCATTGGTCTACACCTGATGTAAATGTTTATTTAGTAAATTAAGTCAGACAAAAATAGCTTCTTATTCGTTATTGCAATTAAACGTTGTTATATCGTTTAACTGAAAAAAAATATAAAAAAATTGATAAACAACGAAGATTCGTTAGGATGAATCGACTTTTGTATTTTCGTTTGTTGATGGCTTTAAGATGATAGGTGTTGATACATTTTTTAGATTTCAGTAAGACGGTATAGCAAGCAATAACGCAATTTAGTATAGCTTTTAAAATTGCACTATTATTATTATTTTCATTTTTCAATTATGAGTGCTATAAATAATAATTATTAGGTATTTCAGGTTTTCTAAAGTATGAGAATTTCCTTGTATACATGATCAAATGACTGGATTCGCCTTTTGAAAATATTGTTTGTAAAGCAAAAAGCGTTGTGCATGATTACCTTCGTATGAGTTCCTTGCGGTAACCACATCCATGACAAGAGGGCTTAAAACTTCTTTGCGGTTTGGAACCAAATCTTTTAAAAAACTAGGGCAACTTCATCTGATATTCGCAAATGAATGCACACATTGAATATCTTGCTAAACATTTAGCTGAACTCTATGTGTTTTATGCGTTCTAAAGTATGTATTGTTTATATACAATACTATACTTATATTCAGACAATAATTCATTTAATGGAAAGCATTAAAAACTTACAGCTTTTACCGAGGTTGATATGGTTGAAAATAAAATGTCTTGCCTTGTTTATCGTATCCTTAGTTAGTTTTCCAGTCTTTAATGGACGAGGTGCTTAATAAAATTAAGACGAATAGGGAGTTCCAACTTTATAAATATTCAACAAATTTAATTATTTACCTATGCTTGCCCAAAACAGCGATAGTATCAAAATTCTGCTTTTCTATGTTGTTAAATTTGCTATAAATTATATAGCGGCTGTTCTAAGATTATCATTAAATTCAAATCAACACGAACTTATCTATTCGGAGGTGAAATAATCGTGGTTCCCGAAACATTTAAATTTGAATTAGAAATGCAAAGTTGAGTTATATCCCCAGTGATCTAAACGTTCTGCAGGACATGCTATTTAAAAAAAAAGCGGGGTGAACGCCCAAACACCCCTTCACAGATGTTTAATGTATTCCAGACGTTCAGCATGTAGCGCATGCTGATGGTTGCCTTATTTGCAGCGAGAATTACATACATATTAAAAAAGAATAAATGATGCAAATTAGAGAAACAAAGCTGCAGAAAGTTGGGCGCAATAAAGAGCGGTGTTGAGTGGTGGTCGCCGGGTGGTAATTCACTAATTAATATCTGGGACAGGTGCGCGCCGAGCACGCTTGGTTGCACCCATTCTAGCCCTCAACGCGTTTATTAATTTGCATTGTTACGAAGCAATTACGTTAACGGAATTTGTAACATGAGTAAAATTACACAAAGCTGCATAGGATGTGGTTTCGGCGGTCTATACAAGCTAGAAGCCTTTTAGAGCAGTTTGTGGTTTTGTGTCGTTAAGTTCGACTTTCAACGTGAACAATCGATGATATAATTTCAGCTTTGATCACGGAGGCTTAATACCTTTTGGTAATTGTTTAATTGTTGTTTAGCTACTTGTCCATATAATTAACTAAGTCAATTGGTGGAACCCTTTCTTGACAGATTAATATGGCTATAATGTCTATAATCACTTCTAATCATTAAATAGTATATTATTTCGAGTTCTCAACTATTTGGACATTTATAAAGGGTGTCAACTTTCAATCTAGTGCTATCGCAAAACTCTTAACAGGTAGAGGGTCGATTAAATTAGACAAAATGCGTCATTATTCTTGAAGATCACGCACTATATGCAAACGAAAAAGGAAATTGTGTTTTCTTTTGAATCTGGAGTTTTTTCTTTATTATCTCTTAAGTTAAATTTTTACTAATCGCCTAACAAATTTTGATGGGTTTATTAGTGTTGTGGTAAATACTCAGATCATTAAAGATGGAGCAAAATTTAAAAAAAGACAATATGGAAAGAGTTTTACACTGAACATTCCTAGCAAGCGGAAATGTTGAAATTAAAAATTTTTTAACATATCAAATTAAAAAAAATTGTTATCCAGTATATATTGTTTACTTCCTATTCATAGAATCACAAATGTACCAATTTTCGTCAATGATAAAAACTTAAGCTATATGAAAAATATTTCTTTCCTCTAAGAAATTTGATATAAAGCAGAACTATATAGAATTTATTTTTTAAGGTGTTCACCGATAAAAACATAAACCATGCGCAAAACGTTATTTTTATCTAATAATTTTGAATTAAAGAAAAACTACTCAGAATTTTATTTGTTAATGCGTTCATTCTGTACATATTTGACAGAAAGTATATTCAGTTTCGAGCAAGGTAGACATTTAATTTGAATGTAAAATGTTTTCCTTCAACAAATAGTTTTTGAGCTGTAGCGTCGCACAGACAGACAGGCCGACAATCAGACCGAGAAAGACAGACAGACAGATAGACCGCCAGCATTGAGAAAAAATGTTTTGCGTACGGGAACTGCTGAAAAAATTTCGGAAGGTGATTTTTTTTACAATAAAATACAGAGCAGATGGCTGAACAAGCAACATGCTTCAGTTTATATATTTAATCATATTTAATCACTATTTGTGAGTTTATCTGCTTTTGAAATATATAGGTACTCGTATATATTTACCTATACCGTAATTAGTAGACTTTTTTATTGCATGTTTTTGCCGTGTAGGAAGGACATTTCTTCCAGGAGTGCCGGATTCAACTGGCAATGTCAACTAATCGCATACCTGCTAACCCCCCCCCCCCCCTCCACCCTTCTGTTTTTCATAGCCGCGACGGCACCGCCTTTAAAGCATTTTGTCATCGCACGCTATCCGTTGTGTATCGGCTCTTCTGTGTCTTCCTTTCTGTTTACACGTTTTCTTATCCAATTTTTTTTTATTAGGCCTCTATTTTGGCTTCAGACTATTGCGTCATTCTTGTGCTGGCGCTGTCAATTGGTTACTATGGAGATTGTTGGTGTTGCTATACTACATTGTTGCTGCTTAGCAACTTTGTAGGCCCTAGGGCCATAAAAGCCATTTTACGGCCGCTATCAAGATTGTGGCTTCCAAATGAAATAAAATAGCTTTATATCATTTTAATTGAAGAAGCCGGGTAGCGCAGTTGGGAAGGCGTTAGGCTTGCATTAACAAGTCCTCGGTTTAAATTCCGTGTTGGCCGAAATTTCTCAGCAACCTTGGCAATTGAAATGGGGCTCGGTGAGACCATTCACAGTTGGGCAACAAATTAACTGTGCTCTACTCAGAACCACAGACCTAAGAGATATAATAACAAGGTCAACACATCACCATGACACACACCTCACACAATGGTTGCTGCGCAAGCACAAAAGGTGCGCTCCAACTTTGTAACCCGAATCCGGAGCAAGTTAAGCATTGTACCGCCAGACGCAAGCGCATAAAGCACCAGACTCTACACCGCAAGATAAAATGAAGTTACCGATAATACATACATCATTTTAATTCTAGCATTCTTTTAAAATTTGTAGCAACAGTTTCTATACTTGTTCTCACCTAGTCTAATTCTTTAAAATACAACTTTAGTCTCGCGTCCTCTTAAGGCTCATAAGGCTCATAAGGTGAGTAATTTCTTTTCCATATAATAAAGCTGCTTAAATAAAAAAATGTTACAACGTCGTAACTGATATGAATTAATTATAAACTTTTGTAGAAACGTTGCGCCTTATAAATATTGCAACATAGTGGTTCGCGTTTTCTTTTAGTTCTTGAAGGAATATGATGTGAGATGGCTGTATCATTATATCAGAGCATCACTAGGTACGCAACATATTTTTTAATATTTTTATGCCAAATTAATTACAACATATACGAGAGATGTATAGATTTGACCTGGAGTTTTTATTTTTCACACTGTTAATAAACAGCTATCGCCAAGGTTTTTATGTAATATTCGACACGTATACGAGGATAAATTGAAAACTTGGAGGCTTAACACAGAAGGCATCATTTACATCTCCAGGTGTTTTTGAGATTTATAATTAGATGGAAGTTTGATGCAGATAGATCCCATGATTGAAGAGCATTAGGTACCAATTCAAATCCGCACCGATGAACTTCATCCATCCTAACTGCTGATGCCTGCGTCGAAGCGTTGTCTTAATGGTATAAGACACTTTTCGTTAGAGTTCCAGGTCGCTTTCTTTTTATTTCTCTACGAAGTTGATGTAACACGTTACAATAGTATTGTCCTGTTATGGTTTATGTTATGTTATGTTTAATACACTATCAATATTCCCCTAGCGTCCCCCAAAAAAAAAAACTAAAGCTATCACTTTTTCAGCGGACAGGACCACTATTGTTTTTTCGAGAGGTGATGAACCCTTCTGTTTTCATTGTTTCGACTGCTGCTTTGGTTCAGTCTAATAGCAGCCAACCCATCCATCAGCGGTAGTAACAAATCTTTGAAGAAAATCAGGATCAGCAGCATAACGGAGCAGCAAGTCGGACCACCATATCGTGAATCAAATCGATTTTTTTCTTCAGTCGAAGCAGTTACAACCCTTCCTTTCATTGCGACGAGTATCTTTAATGATTTCCCTCTCACGTTTAAATTTGGCTGTCCACCCTTTGATCATTGTGTAAGAAGGACACATGGAAAAGGGAGTCAGACAGGGAGACACGATGTCTCCACAGTTATTCATACTCGAGATGGAGAACATATTGAAGCAACTCGAATGGGAGAAAAAAGGAATATGCATTGAGGGAAAATGCCTGAACAATTTAAGATACGCGGACGATGTAATATTAATTGCAAAAACATCACAAGAGCTACAAGATATGCTAACCGAGCTAAATGAAAAATAGAAAGAGGTAGGACTAAAACTGAACCTGAAAAAAACAAGTACCATGCAAAGATCACAAGAGGAGATTATACAGAATATAACTATAGATGGTAAAGTAATACAGGAAATGGATAACATAATTTACCTAGCACAAACAATAAAAATTAACAAAGAATTACATACTGCAGACATGCAAAGAAGACTTTAAGACTTGCATGGTCGGCTTTCGGCAAGCTGAAATACATATTACTAAGCAAAAACAAAAACATAACCACCAAAATGAAAGTTAAAATCTTACAACAGTGCGTCTTTCCAGTATTAATATATGGAACGGAAACATGGTAATTCACATTAAAACGATGAAGAGGTTTAGCGTTACACAGCATCATATGGAAAGGGCGATCCTAGGCTTCACCTTACGAGATATGAAAACACTACAATGGATAAGGCAGAGAACAAAAATGGAAGAAATAGTTAGCATTATCGCTAGACGAAAATGGAGATGGGCAGAACACGTGGCCCGAATGGAACATGAAAGATGGACACGCATAACAACGGAATGGCGGCCATGGGGAGAAAGACGAAGTGTGGGTAGACCAATCACGAGGTGGACTGATGATATAGTAAAGGTCGCGTGGAAAAACTGTATCATGTTAGCTCAGGATGGAAATAACTGGAAAGAAACAGAAAATGCTGCTTAGAGAGTAGTAGGTGACAGATACCAGGGATATTCAACAGCTTCAATAAGCAATAACAATTCTATTGAAGATGACATCGAATTATGTATCGCACTCCGTCTCTCAGCGTATTGCCATTAAATTTTTGTGTGCTGAAAGTGAGAAAGCTGCTGATATTTATCGTCGGCTGCATATACAATTTGTTGAAGAATTCCCTTCAAGAAGCTCAGTATTTCGTTACATTAATATAAATCCTTCGTCATAGGCTGCAAACTTGCACCAAAGATTCCCCATGTTGTAAGGAATATACGGAAGTAAGAAATTGAAGTTGTATGAGGAGATGATGAAAGATGTGAAAAATTGGGTAGGTACAAACAATTAAAACACTTCTTTTTCTGTCGGTATTAGCAGTTGACCGGGCATTGGTATGAGAGTATTCAAGTAAGGATATAATTTTAAAAATTAAATTGTTTTTATTAACTTTTTGTTGTTATTGTTATTGCTGTATAAGCAAGGCCCACTAAATCTAAAGGAACAAAGGGACTTTTTTCCTATAGATTTAGTTGGCCTTGTGTATAAGAAAATTGTGGTGACATATGTACTCCCCTCGTACTTACTTCTTACCTTTCTACAAAAAAAATGGGTTTTCCATACTACCTTTTTGGAAAATATTCTGATATTAATTAAATATATATTATTTACAGTCATTGCAAATGGGTTAAACATATACAATATGCGTCTTTAAAATTTACGATAATAATGTTAGACACAAGCTTCTGTCGTGTAGATTATTTGCTCGTTTGCATTAATAAATTCGTTAAGATCGCTGATAGCATGCCGAAAATGCCAGACCACCAATGTTTCATGGATCACAGGTTGACAAAAATTCTGCTCTAGATAAACATCAACGTCGCTATGTTTATATAAGTTTGAAATGAAGTGAAGTTTAACTAATCCGTATACTATATTATGAACAAGCTTTTAAAATTGTTACAGGTGCAACTCATATTTGCATATAACAAGTTACATTGTCATATCCTATAATTTTTAATTTGATACGGGCTGCATAGATTATATTTCATTTTGTTTTCTATTTTTTATAATTTTAAAGGCTTCTCAAACAAATGTAAATCGACACACTCTCAAGTGATTTTCCAGCTCGAAGAACATTTGTGTAGTTTATGAATGAACGTCGATGTATCAAATATACTATAACTATAAAAATATACCGATAAAAGAACCTTGAAAATTAAGTTACTAGCTATGTTACAAAAAT